>BLSH010434102.1:822866-835679 GCA_018402905.1 Glandirana rugosa
ATGTATTTTGGGGTGTAATTTTTTGCTACATACATGCTATGTGTTGGAAATATCATATAAATGGACAACTTTGTGTAAAAATTAAAACGTTTTCATTTTTTTTCCACATTTTCCAAAAACTACTGGAAAAAAAATGACATGTTCAAAAGACTCCTTATGCCTCTTAGATTATACGTTGGGTTGTTTGCTTTCCAAAATGCGATCATTTTGTGGGCAATTCCATTGTCCTGGTGGTCCAGGACCTTCAAAAGTGTAATAGGGCGTTGAGAAATGAGATGTGTCATTTATGCTTGTAGAACGCCTGAATGTGCTAGTTCAATGTTGGGCCTCTGTATGTGGTCAGGCTATGTAAAAGTCTCACACATGTGGTATCGCCATACTCGGGAGGAATAGCATAATGTATTTTGGGGGGTCATTTTTGCTATGTACATGCTATGTGTTGGAAATAGCTTATAAATGGACAACTTTGTGTAAAAAAATGGTTTTCATTTTTTTCCCACATTTTCCAAAAACTACTGGAAAAAAATGAACCGTTCAAAAGACTCATTATGCCTCAAAGATTATTCATTGGGGTGTTCGCTTTCCAGAATGGGGTCATTTTGTGGGCAATTCCATTGTCCTGGTGCTCCAGGGCCTTCAAAAATGTGATAGATCGTCGTGACATTAGATGTGTAATTTATGTCCCTAGAATACCTGATGGCGCTCCCTGCATGTTGAGCCTCTGTATGTGGCCAGGCTGTGAAAAAGTCTGACGTGGTATCGCCATACTCAGGAGGAGTAGCAGAATGTGTTTTGGGGTGTAATTTGTGGTATGCATATGCTGTGTGTGAGAAATAACCTGTTAACATGACAATTTTGGGAAAAAAAAAAAGAAAAAAAAAAATCTTCGTTTTGCAAAGAATTGTGGGAAAAAATTACAACTTCAAAAAACTCACCATGCCTCTTACTAAATACATTGGAATGTCTACTTTCCAAAAAGGGGTCATTTGGGGGGTATTTGTACTTTACTGGCTTGTTAGGGTCTCAAGAAATGAGATTGGCTGTCAGTATATCAGGTGTGATCACTTTTCAATGATTGCCACCATAGCTTGTAGACTCTATAACTTATACAAGGACCAAATAATATACACTTATTTGGGTTATTTTTACCAAAGATAGGTAGCAGTATAAATTTTGGCCAAAATTTGCAAAGAAAAATTACTAATTTGCAAAATTGTATGACCGAAGCAAAGAAAAAGGCATTTATTCACAAAATTTTCAATCTTTTTTTATTTATAGCACAAAAAATAAAACCCCCCAGTGATTAAATACCACCAAAAGAAAGCTCTATTTGTGTGAATAAAAGGACGCACATTTCATATGGGTACAGTGCTGCATGACTGAGTAATTGTCATTCAAAGTGTGAGAGCGCTGAAAGGGGGGTTTTCGTGCCCAGTACTGATGTGGTTAAAGTAGAAATATAAGCAAACCTTTTTTGAGTTAGGGAGGGCTATAATTCGTCCGTTTTCTATTTTTTTTTTTTTTTTGCCATATGTGTCCCATTTTTGCATTCTATGCATTAAGGTGAAAAATCTTCTTTGCTGCAGCTGCCCCCCAGAGCCCCCCTTTTACTTACCTGAGCCCAATCCAATCCAGCGATGAGCCCAGTGGTTTCAGCCGCTGTCTCTCTCATCATTGGAGAGATTTGATAGCAGCAGGCTATTGGTTCCCCCTGCTGTCAATCAAATCCAGTGACAAGGGAGGGGGGGGGGGGGGCTGAGTCCCTCTGTCTGTGTCAATGGACGCAGCAGCAGGACTCGGGGAGCGCGCCTGCAAGATGCTGCCATGGAAAGCAACTCTCCGTGGGGCACCCGATGAAGAGAAGGGGCCAGGAGTGGCTGTGGGGCACCCCAGAAACGGAGAATCGGGGCTGCTCTGTGCCAAACCCTTGCACAGAGCAGGTAAGTATGACATGTTTATTTTTTCATTAAAAAACAAAAACAAACCTTTACAACTCCTTTAAAGAAGAATTATCACTGAGCCACTGCCAAAGAGCACCGAAGTTATGTCTAAGTTTGAATTTAAAGAAGAATTGTCACAATTTAAAATTTTTCATTTCCAGTTTGTACAAAGTACATGTAGTACTTATCTTCCTATGTGCCCTAAAACACTAGCTGCGGTGTTGGACTGGGTTCCCCACCTTGGTGCATGGCCACCCAATGCCGCAGCTAGCAAGGAGATGGCTCCTTTGATAGCGTGCATCTGTCTTTGGAACCCAGCATTTGCCTGAGGCAAGCATCGGCATGAGGAATGCTACAAAGCAAAATGATTGTAATTCTTCTTAGACAAGACTTCTGTGCTCTTGTCTCTGAATGCCAGATGAGCAAGTGGAAGGCAATTAAGGCCCTTTTTACATTGCTCCAGTGTGGTTTCACTGCGGCAACCTCTGTTTTTAGTTTTTAGTGCGGGTTACCTGCACTTTCCCATAGGCTTCTCTTAGATCGGATGTTTGTGGTGCGTTTTTTTTTAAAACACAACAAAGATGCAGCATGTAGGACTTTTGGTGCGCTTTCAGAAAAAAACGCCAGATCTGATAGTCTATAGGAAAGCACAGGTGACCTGCACAAAAACCGTGGATACATGGCACTTGCCCCACCCTGCGGAGAAAACGTGTGTGAAAGCACCCCAAAAGTTAATGACACTGCCTGCTACAAAGACAATCTATTATAAGATCTTCAGCCTATGGCTCTACAGACTTTGGGGCTATGGCTCTACAGGCTATAGTTTTACAGGCTATGGTTTTACCGGCTATGGTTTTTACAGGCTATGGTTTTATAGGCTATGGTTTTACCGGTTATGGTTTTTACAGGCTATGGTTTTTACAGGCTATGGTTTTACAGGCTATGGTTTTTACAGGCTATGGTTTTACAGGCTATGGTTTTTACAGGCTATGGTTTTTACAGGCTATGGTTTTTACAGGCTATGGTTTTTACAGGCTATGGTTTTACAGGCTATGGTTCTCCAGGCTATGGCTCTAAGTAAATATACATTAACAACAATCCTGGCTCTCTTGGTTTGGAGAAGGAGGTTATTGCTGAGATTATGGTCCATGATTCTGCATGAGCTTATTTATTATTTACTTATTATAGGTATTTGAATAACACACACTAATTACGCAGTGCTTTATATAATGTACATTCACATCAGTCCTTGCCCTCAAGGAGCTTACATTCTAAGGTCCCTAACTCACATTCCTAAATACATATACCAGGTTAATTTAGACAGCAGTCAATTAACCTACCAGCATGTCTTTGGAGTGTAGAAGAAAACTGGAGTGTCCAGAGGAAACATATGAAGGCACAGGTAGAACATGCAAATTCCAATCAGGTAGCGCTGTAGTTGGGATTCGAATCGACGACCCTTGTGCTGCCAGGCTGAGCTTAATTACACTTGCCAATAAGTCAACCATATAGCCTAGAAGAGAAGATCTGACACATAGGGGTTGATTTACTAAAGGCAAATAGACCACGCACTCTACAAAGTGCAGTTACTCTCTGCAAGTGCAATTGCTCCAGAGCTTAGTAAATGAGCTAAAGCTTAACTTTGCAAAGAACACCCAATCACGTGCAGGGAAAAAAAAAAATATATATATATATATATATATATATATATATATATATATATATATATATATATTATATTTGCTTGCACATGATTGGATGATGGAAGTCAGTAGAGCTTCACCTCATTTACTAAGCTTTGGGGCAACTGCACTTGCAGAGTGCACGGTCTATTTGCCTTTAGTAAATCAACCCCATAGGATTGGATTATTACAACTGGCGGTTGCTACTATTTACCAGCATCTTGGGAGATGAGGTGTTTCCTTTAGGCCCCTTTCACACTGGGGGCGGTGGAGCGTCAGCGGTAAATCCCCACTAGTCACAGCGGGGATTTACCGATGTTACAGCGGCACTAAGGCGGCTGTAGTGTGCGCTTTTAACCCCCCACAAGGGGTTAAAAATGCCCACTCTCTGCGCTTCCGAAGTGGTGTGCAGCCACTTCAGAAGAGCTACCCCATTGGCAGGAGCGATGGAGGAGCGTTATATTACCGCTCACCGCACCGCTCCAAAAGATGCTGCTTGCAGGACCTTATGTAACGTCCTGCAAGTGCACCGCCCGAGTGTGAAAGCACTCCAGCTTTCACATTGGGGTGGATGGGGAGTGACTTTTGAGGTGCTTTACAGGCGCTATTTTTAGCTAAATTGCGTCGGTAAAGCTCCTCGGTGTGAAAGGGGTTCTCAGTAAACTGCTGCACACGCAGGATGTTGAGATTGTGATTTATGACTCGCCCTGAGCTCAGTTTCAAATGCAAATAATTTACAGACACTGACAACTCAAAAGAGAGAAATTGGCACACAGCCATTAGGCAGCAGGAGTTTAGATTTCCTCATTTGTTGTAATCTAATCCAGTTTTTTGCTCTATACACTCTTTTTCTGAGCTGGGTTCTTTTCTATGAAATGATGATTGGTTACATTCACAGGTGGAGTTTATTTTGACTGTTGAAAATATATTATTAAATAGCTCAACTCTTTGCTCCTGGCCTTGCAATGTACAGTTCTAGTGGCCCCCACCAAGAATGTTTGCTCAAAGCTTGAAAATACCTAACATATTGGTTTCAAGCGTTTTTGTAAATTGCCCATCATGCTCTGAAAGTGTCAAGACTTTAAGTTAGAGTTGTAGGGGCAGGGCAAGGCATCACCAAGTAACATGGGTACTTTAAATACAACTTATGCTTACTTTTGAAAGTTAAGTGGACGTGCTTCAGGAGACAGTCATAGACTGGAGACCTATTCCTCGAGACTGCTAAAAATCATTGGGGCAATGGAGAAACAGCGTCTGCAGGGGCACGAGGACAGCACATAAAGCACCAAAGAGCCGCATTTAGCCCTCTGGCTTCAGGTTGGCCACCAGAGGTCTAAATCAGGGGTGTCCTCAAGCTTGGTAGTCAGGAAGAGTAAAAAACATGGAATAATGCCTCTGGTTAGTAGGCGGAGGAATAGTGCCCATTGTTGGTGTCAGTGGGAGGAATAGTGCCCCATTATTGGTGTCAGTGGGTGGAATAGTGTCCCATCATTGGTGTCAGTGGGAGGAATAGTGCCCCATCATTAGTGTCAGTTGGAGGAATAGTGCCCCATCATTGGTGTCAGTGGGAAGAATAGTGCCCCATCATTGGCATCAGTGGGAGGAATAGTGCCCCATCATTGGTGCCATTGGGAGGAATAGCGCCCCATCATTGGTATCAGGAGGAGTAATGGTGCCCCATCATTGGTATCAGGAGCAGAAATAGTACCCCATCACTGGAGTCAGTGGGAGCAAAATTCCCCCGTCATTGGAGTCAGTGGGAGGAATACTGCCCCATCATTGGTGTCAGTGGGAGGAAAAGAACCTCAAGGGCAAAATAAAGGCATACAGAGGGCCACAGTTTAGTAGGTTACTGGTCTAAATCATCAACCTGACCAGTCGTACTAGGTACCAAGCAGTAGGTCTTTAAAGGATGAATAGGTTTTGCTCTACCTGTGGATATCCAGAAACAGAGCAGCTGAAAGAAAATAATTTCCCAAAAATGTATTTTATTATATTTATTTATAAAAAATGGCAAATGACAAATATACTATCTAGATGCAGTACAACCAAGGGAGATTTTTTGTGCGATGAAATATGGAGTCAAGGTCCGACAACTGACAATGTTACTGCAGGTCACCTGACACTTCCAGTAGGTTTCTCCACTTTGGTCTCATATTAAATAATGCCAAGAATCCAAAGTAATGGGATTGGAGTAAAGTATAGGAGTTGGGTTTCTCGTGGAGCCAGTGGGTCTTCAAGAAAGTAGCATTTTAGTCAGAGGTCAGCAATGGCTGCCTCCATGTTTCTTCCATGATGGGTTAACTTGAAATCCAAGTGGATGTTTGTTTGTTTTTTCCTCCGTATTGTGACGAAAGCAGTCTAGATTCAAAGAAATATCTTTGAAGGGTGCCTAACACAAAGTGACGATCAGGAATTGCCTGCACAGCCTCTTTGTATTGACTTGCTGAGAATTCATGTCTCTGGTAGTGCTGACTGTCCGGGGCAAAGGGAGGCTGAATTAGGCTGCTCAACCAATAGGTTTCTTGTGGCTATGGGCACCCTAAGTGGCAGCAGACCAGGTCACATGACCCATGCCATTCCGTCTACATCTTCCAGCTGCTGCAGATTGCTAATAATGGGGAGTCAGAGGAGACTAATTAGAAAGCGATAATGGCATAGATTTCCGTTCCGTGAAGTACATCTAAAAATGGCATAATCCTGATCCACATCAATAAGGATGACAAACATACATTTTTAATGAGATAGCTAAGCCATCATGTGACATATATTGTATTTCACAGATTGTAGAACCATAGCTGACTGTATCATCTGCCCTCCCCTCTGGGAATTATAGTTTCAGTCCCTGTAGAATTATCGATTTGCATAGGAAGATTTGGAAACCATAAATAAAAATCTATATTTTAAATAAAATACTTTTAAATGTGATTTATTTTTTCTTAGTTGTAGCTGTAGCTTTTTTGTTTTTTATAAATGTAGTACTTTTTGGTTGTAAGATTTGTTAAGATGATGTTGTCACCAGACCTACCAGTCTGACCAGAAAAACCAGCAGTCTGTGTGACACCCTGATACATTAAAATTCAGGCCTCAGGTCTTCAGAAAAAAAAAGTGATGAAAGAATGAAACGCCTAGGCACAATCAAAATAGAGCTGGGATTTAAAGGGTCATTCCACCCAAGCCTGTTATTTCAATTATGGTTGGTGGGCTGGATCAGTCACTGACAGGGGTCTCTAGTAATTAGATCTCCGATTGGGGTTTAAAGATCAATGCATATTATTTATATACATGTTTTTGTATAATAGAATTTGTGAAATATAATGATATCATGTAAAATATTTGGATGTGGATATGTTAAAGTTTTATAAAATAAAAAATATGGCTGTATGGGTGGCGCTGCCCAACAACACCCATATGTATCTCCCTGTTTTTTATTTTATTTTCATATTCTCCACCTTTGGTGAGGAATTGGGGTAAGGCAGCAGCCATAGTATAGGTCCTAAGCGTGGAAACCAATATCCATTCATGCTATAGTATTCTATCAAACAGCAGTTGTTAAGGAAGCTCAGCGGCTCAATCTGAGATTCAGCGTCTTCCCTTAATGGACAGCTCATTTGAGTTGCCAGACAAAACAAGCCAAAGGGCAGGTAGCTGCTTTAGACCCCATAGAGCTTAGGGCAGTGGTTCTCAACTCCAGTCCTCGGGACCCACCAACAGACCAGATTTTAAGTATTACCTTGGGGAGATGCAGACTAGAATGCTGCAATCACTGAGCAGCAAATTATATCACCTGTGATGCATTTCAGTTATCCTGCAAACCTGACCTGTTAGTGGGTCCCGAGGACCGGAGTTGAGAACCACTGGCTTAGGGAATCCTTTGTTATGTATTAAATGTAAATGAGTAAAACCAAAATTGTGGTGTGTTTGTGGAAAAATAAAAACCCTTGACGTTTCCTTTTTAAAGCTTCACCCTTCACAATGAAGTCTTTTGGAATTTTATACCTGTTCAGTCAAAGAAGCCTTTGTGACACCAGGTACCGATGTTGGATGAAAAGACCTGACTTGCAAATGCTGTTCCAATCCATACCAGAGATGGTTCAGTAGGGTTGAGGTTACTCAAGTTCCTCCGCCGATGCACCATTTTATACCCATTAATCAATATGGACTATGGACATTTATGCATCTATGAACTTTAAAAACTTTATGGACTTGATGATTGTCTCCTACACTTTAGTGCTGTCTATATGAGCTTTTACCCGTTAGCATTCTGACCTCAAGTTCCTCCAAACCAAACTGATCAAATCACATCTTTATAGGCTGAGTTTGTGCACTGTCAAGCTGTATCAGAAAAGGGCCTTCCTCAAACTCTTACTACAAGGTTAGAAGAGCGCAATTGTCTAAAACGTCTTTGCTATAGTATTACCAGTGCCCTTCACCGGGAACACGTGAACTCAATGATTTGGAGAAGTGTCCATATAGGTTTAATTATATTGTAGTCTATATCATGCTTTGAGGGCTATCTATGTGCAGATGCAGAGTAGATTTTCCTGTTTTCTTGTTTTTCGTAGCTAATTAGTCTTTCTATATGGTAAAGAGGATTGCTATTGCTACCCATGACTGTGAATGAAGACATAAGCTGTTCTGTAATACTTAGCAGATGCACCTCTTCACGGGACGTGTTTTCATTGAGAAAGATTTGGTTACAACTTGTAGAGTCATGACTAAAGCCCCATACACACTATACAATTTTCTGTAGACTTTTGTCTTCAGATTTACCAAAACCATATAATATGAGGTCAAACCTTAATAGTTTCAGTCAGGCAGGCCCTTGCACTACATGTTTTTGGTAAATCTGAAGACAAAAGTCAACAGAAATTGTATAGTGTGTATGGGGCTTAAGTATAATTACTCGCATTTACTACTCACAGTCCGGACTCGCCAGTATGCACAATTTTATTTAATGTGCCCATATGTATCCAGTGTACAGATAAGCGTAGACATCTGGTCCTGTTTAAAAGACAGCCAGACCAGTACTCTGTATATTACAATACCTGTGGAAACCATGATACTGGAATTCTGCATGCTATTATTTGAAGTTGGTAGGCTTGGCTTTGGGTGAAGACTGGTACCAATTTCATCCATGTATGGTATTAAGTTTAGATAAATTGTTCTGTGTTTTTGTAAATCTATGTTGCCTGTCTTTGGATATCTAACTGGTCTTGAGACCTGTAAGTTTGTGCAAATTTAAGACAACCTGACCTGAAAAACAAATTGGTCCATAAAGAATAGATATCTAGTAGCGTTCTAATTTTAACCACAATAGTTAAAGGAATTGTTCACTCCCTGACAAGATCTTGCCCCAGGGTTAACTTAAGGGTGTGACTTGTAATAGCCAAGTGAGGTCAGACTTTCCAAGTCTGCTAGCCATGCCTTTTACCCTGTTAACTAGAGATATGTGGCATTCGTCAAGACCGCTCGTTCCCTAAATGTTGCAGAGATCGGCGAGATCTTATACACCTGTTGTGGCATTGGCCAAAATTACATAGATACTGGGCTACTATTGTGTCAACTATAAATACGGCATTTCAGATAAACATGTCAGTAGACCCCAAGCCATGTATTTTAGGTATTCTAGATGACGGAATACAAGATGTCTATTTGAGAGAGGCAACGACCAGAGCCCTTTTTCAAGCACACAAACTTATCATAGTACATTGGATCTTACAAACTGTTCCTACCGTACAGATGTGGGTAGATCAGATGGGTATCACACTATGTTACAAAAAAATTGATTTGCCAACACAGAGGCGACTCCTCTAAATTTGAAAAGGTCTGGAGAGGTTGGTCGAACACCCCCAGTTTGGCCCCTGTAGAATTATTTCTAGACATGCTCTTGCTGTAAGGCTTTTTGTTAGTATTACATGTATTGTAAAAGTTTACAGTTTGACGGGGAAATGTGATGCAACCCGCTCCCTATGCAACCTGATGTTATATGAACTGAAGTTTCTCACTCTTGTCTACATCAATGCAATTGTTACAATATATATATATATATATACACAGTTATATATTCGGCTACAGGAACAGTTTATTTTTTTTCAGGAGTTTACCAAAACATATTCAAGCTATAGTTCTTTAATGGATGTAGGCTAAATGTGCACACACTCAGGTTTAATTTGAGGGTTTGTATAGCCAAATCAGAGGAAGGGTTTATTAATTACATCTCTTAAGAATAGCCACCCCCCTTTTCAAGGGACGAAAAGTAATTTGACAATTGAATCAAATGCTGTTTCATGGCCAGGTGTGGGCTACTCCTTTGTTATTTCTTCATCAATTAAGCAGGTAAAAAAGGTCTAGAGTTGATTCTAAGTGTGGTACTTGCATTTGGAATCTATTGCTGTGAACCTTCATCATGCGTTCAAAGGAGCTGTCCATGCAAGTGAAACAGGCTATTGTAAGGCTTCAAAAACAAAACAAATCCATCAGAGAGATAGCAGCAACATTAGGAGTGGCCAAATCAATTTGGTACATTCTGAGGTAAGGAGAATGCACCGGTGAGCTCCGCTACATAAAAAGACCCGGATGTCCACGGAAGACAACATTGGTGGATGATCGCAGGATCTTCTCTATGGTAAAGAAAAACACATTCACAACATCCAGACACGTGAAGGACACTCTCCAGGAGATGAGCGTATCGTTGTCAGTCTACAATCAAGAGAAGACTTCATGAGAGCAAATACATCTTGAGGGATCACCATAAGGTGCAAACCATTCATAAGCCTGAAAAATAGAAAAGCCAGATTAGACTTTTCCAAAAAAAAAATCTAAAAAAGCCAGACCAGTTCTGGAAAAGCATTCTTTGGACGGATGAAACTAAAATTAATCTGTACCAGAATGACGGAAAGGAAGTGTGGCGAAGGCTTGGAACAACTCCTGATCACATGAGCACACAACGTCATCTGTAAAACATGGTGGAGATTGCAGTATGATGGCATGCATGGCTCCCAGTGGCACTGGGTCATTGTTGTTTATAGATGATGTGACAGAAGCAGCCGGATGAATTCTTCAGTGTTTAGAGATATACTGTCAGCCCAGATTCATCCAAATGCAGCAAAGTTGATTGGACGGCGCTTCACAGTGCAGATGGACAATGATCCAAAACACACAGCAAAAGCAACCCAGGAGCTTTTGAAGGAAGTGAAGTGGAATATTCTGCAATGGCCGAGTCAATCAGCTGACCTTAACTCAATTGAGCATGCATTTCACTTGCTGAAGACAAAACTAAAGGCAGAAAGAGCAACAAACAAAGAACTGAAGACAGCTGCAGTTAGAGCCTAGAGTACTGACCACATTGTGTTCTGCTTGGTGTGGTCAGTTTTTTCTATAGGAAAGTAAAGGGGCTGGCAGGAACACCAGGGATTTCATACAAAGGAAGCAATACAAAGAGAAGAGGATACTATTTCATACAAGTACATGGTACAGCAGCCACATATCAGGAATATGAATTGTTGGGGTAACAAACACTTAAACTAAGCCTTTTTAACCAAATACCGCCTGGCCTATAGCAAGCAGAATGACGGTCAAGCGGGGGATCAGTTATCCTAACTGGGCATCATATGACGTCCAGCAGGATAAGCTGCTCGTGCACGCCGAGCGGTGATATGGCTGACATAGGCTGTACGTAGGCTACATAGGCTCTTTACCAATCAGTGTTAACCAGGAAGTGTCGGTAATTGGCTTTCCTCAGTTCGCGCTGATGAGGCGCAAGGAGAGGAGAGCCAATCAGCGGTTTTCCTGATGGGGCGGGTCTACGCTGATAATCAGCACATTGATTATGGGCGCAGCCCCCATCAGAGGTGCCTACCACCGATGCCAATCAGTGCCCATCAGATGCGAGTCAGTGCCCATAGCAAATGCCAATCGGTGCCCATCAGTAATGCCTGTCGGTGGCCATCACAGATGCAAATCAGTGCCCATCAGTAATGCCGGTCAGTGCCTCCTCATCAGTGCTGCCTATCAGTGCCCTTCAGTGCCGCCTATCAGTTCTGCATGTTAGTGCCTCCTCATCAGTGCCCATTTGTGCCTCCTCATCAGTGCCCTTCAGTGAAGGAAGAAACATACTTGTTTACAAAATGTTATGACCTAAACAAAGAAAAACTTTTTTTTTTTTTTTAATTTGATTAGAAAAATATAAACCCAGTGGTGATCAAATACCTCCAAAAGAAATCTCTGTTTTTGTGTAAAAAAATTATAAAAATGTAATATGGGCACAGTGTAGCTTGACCGCGCAATTGTCATTCAAAGTGTGACCGCCCTGAAAGCTGAAGATTGGCCTGGGCAGGAAGGGGGTAAAAGTGACCAATATTGAAGTGGTTAATGTGATATTATACATCTTTTCACCTCCCATGGCTTCTTTGAGTTTGAAAGATATTAGGTGATGGAAAGGCTAGGGCAGGGGTCCTCAAACTATGGTCCTCCAGTTGTTCAGGAACTACAATTCCCATCATACCTAGTCATGTCTGTGAATGTCAGCGTTTTACAATGCCTCATGGGATGTGTAGTTCCGCAACAGCTGGGGGGCCATAGTTTGAGGATCCCTGGGCTAGGGCATCTGTGCGATACTGATGTGACTACCCCAGCACCAAGTCCTTGAAATCTTTTGGAGAAGCATGACCACCAGGGGGTGCCTAACACACCTGAAGCTAATTGCACTACACTTCTGGGCTGGTTGGTTTCAAGTTTTGATGGACCCTGTTCAACGAAGGCCTTCGAGATAATGTATATTACATATCTCAATGTAAAAAAATATATCTATGTATTATTTAGTTTGACTCGTTAATACCTTCTTTACTATGGAACCTTCAGGACTACATCAGAAAAACAGACCCTACACCAGCGGCCCTTACATTTTAATATGACAGTCCATCAGTACTGCAAGGTGTTACGCATTTGGCAGGTTAAAAGCTTCTGGACCGTTCCTGCCAAACCAACTTGGCCTTGGAAGTTATTAAATAAATAATGAAAAATATGAACAAACACTGTTAGCATTCTTAAAATAGCTGTGCTACCTCTTGCAACATGGAGCGACATCCACGGCATGGAACGCTTTATACGTTTTCACCTTTGTGGCCCCGGGGGAAGCAACTTGTCCCAGGTAGTTTTGAACTTTGGTTGGTCGGGTCTTCACATCACGT
>BLSH010434102.1:857141-899829 GCA_018402905.1 Glandirana rugosa
CAAAAAACTCGCCATGCCTCTTACTAAATACGTTGGACTGTCTACTTTCCAAAAAGGGGTCATTTGGGGGGTATTTGTACTTTCCTGTCTTGTTAGGGCCTCAAGAAATGAGATAGGCCGTCAGTGCATCAGGTGTGATCAATATTCAGTGATTGGCACCATAGATTGTAGACTCTATAACTTTCACAAAGACCAAATAATATACACTAATTTGGGTTATTTTTACCAAAGACATATAGCAGTATAAATTTTGGCCAAAATTTACGAAGAAAAATTACTAATTTGCAAAATGTTATAACAGAAATAAAGAAAAATGCATTTTTTTACAAAATTTTCGGTATTTTTCCATTTATTGCTCAAAAAATAAACACCCCAATGGTGATTAAATACCACCAAAAGAAAGCTCTATTTGTGTGAAAAAAAAGGACAAAAATTTCATTTGGGTACAGTGTAGTATGACTGAGTAATTGTCATTCAAAATGTGAGAGCACTGAAAGCTGAAAATTGGTCTGGTTAGGAAGGGGGTTTAAGTGCCCAGTTGTCAAGTGGTTAATTTTACATTTTAGTATTGTTTACTTTATTCCTATCACATCGGGGCTGATAAGCCCCCTCCCTTAGTGGTAGCATTGTGCAGGTTAGAGGGGGACCCCCTAATATCTCCTAGGCCTTCTGCCTGAGCTAATTAAAGCATTTGTTACTCTGAATTTTAATAAATAAATATATATATATATATATATATATATATATATAAATAATATATATGCCTGCTGTATCCTGTACTTGTATGAGAGTGTCTCCTGTTCTCTTTGTATTGCTTTCTGTATTTGAAATCCCTGGTGTTCCTGCCAGTCCCTTTGCTTTCCAATTAAAAACTGACCCCACTAAGCAGGAGAACACAGCATGGTCAGTGGTGGAAACTCGGCCTGCTCTCCAATGATCAGACTTTTACTGACATGCCCCCCTGCACAGCAATTTACTGGCAAGCTTAGTGTTACTTCTGCTTCTCCTCCCCTCAGCACTTATGCAGCTGAAAACTTAGGGAATGTGATCACTTTTTATTTTTTTTATTTTTTTTAAATGGCATTTTTCTATATATATATATATAAAATCCAGATGCTTCACTGCTTGAAATTAAACAAATAAATACATATAATGATGTGTTAATGAATACAGGGCTGCATAATTTGTGCATCTTTATAACTGCATGGAGTTCAGGTACAGCTGACACTTCTGCTGCACTATAGAAATGAACATTTTAGGACAGGAAGAGAATGGATTATATAAGATTTATTTTTAGCACAATGGCATGGCTATTCTCAGACAGTCTTTTATATACAGTCCTGCATAATGTTTTGACGTTTTGTAATTAAAGGGTGTTAAACTGATTGATGGTCACAACTAGGTTGTTGCAATTTTGTTTAAAGAAGAAGTATTCTTCCAGCACATATTCTGCAACCCATGGAAAGGATACAAAAGGATAATATATTACGATAAACTGGACTGTCAGACATGGGGGCCTTTAATCTGGAAGGAGATTCCTTACCTCTTCTTTTCCTGCAGCATTTGCCTCTGACCACCACTAGAGGGAGCTGAAGGGAAGATGGGTGCTAGAAAACAAATGTATCCCCCAAAGTCCCCCTGTTTGGCACATTGACCACAGGGAATCAATTGCTCAGCACTCAGCATAGAAAACTCCCTGTATTGTTTTTTTAATCAATACAAGTCTTTATCTAAATTGCACGAGATGGAAATCACAATGTCGTTCACCCCTCCTTTCTGCTTCATCCAATCAGAGAATTCCTTGTATTGTATTCCTTTTTACAAGGCATTCTTTTCATGGCAGCAGTGTCTAGCGACTGCCTCTGTGGAGGGGAACGCAGCTCACACTGAATGTAGTGATGACGAACACTGTGCTTTACAGCTTTCTGAATATCAGATATGCATACCAGATGTAAGATGCAAGTTTGCAAAAGTATTCACACCTTGAGTTCTGCTTGAAATGCTAAGTCCACCTTTTACAAACATTATTGAATGCACGTCTATTTGCTGATATATATGCAGGAAAAAATAGCATTAGTTTATTTTCTTTTGCAAATGAGCCTGCAAAGCATTGCAACCACCATTATTTATTTTATTTTATTTTTTATTTCAGGTACTTTATATAACACTGTAAATTTACATAGTGCTTTACATATATATTGTACATTCACATCAGTCCCTACCCTCAAGGAGCTTACAATCTAAGGTCCCTAACTCACATTCACACACATACTAGGGCCTATTTAGACAGGAGCCAATTAACCTACCAGCATGTCTTTGGAGTGTGGGAGGAAACCGATGTACCGGGAGGAAACCCACGCAGGTACAGGGAAAACATGCAAACTCCAGGCAGGTAGTGTCGTGGTTGGGATTCAAACCAGCGACCCTTTTGCTGCCAGGCGAAAGTACGAATCACTACACCACTGTGCCGCCCATTAGATAGGAAAGGGAGGGACGATTGCACCATGTTACACCCTAAAATACAGGTGGAACATGGTGCAAAAATTGGGGTTAGCCTTGACTTTTTTTTAAATATGCGTGTCCATCTAAGACTATCCATGCACAGGGGGGCAACGCTGTTGGGAGATTTCCCTGCAAAATGAACAGTGTTGTCATCCTGTGTCAAGTGTAAAAATAACAGATGCACTAAAGGGATAAAAAGGTAGAATTTGTTAGCGCTGTGCATACTGTTGGCGCTATATAAAGCCTGTATTAGAATAATAATAAGAAGAAAAAGAAGCACAGGTAAAAAGTAAGGTGGGGTTAACAAAAAACACAAAAAAAAGGAATAAATGGGGGGGGTGAAAAGATCGACAATGTACATAAAAAACAAAAATCATTGGGTTAGGCCCAGTTGTGTGGCTCGATTCGCACCGCCTTTTCGAATTCAAATTGTTTTCCAATTTCCAAGCATGGGGTGGAGTGGAAAGTGGAGGAATAGAATGGAAAAATATAGAATACAATAGAAGGGAATATAATAGGAAATTAAAGAATATAATGTGGTGAAGTGGAACAGAGCTGATTTACTCTACTTATTTAATCAATGTATTTGTTTGTCTTCTGTATAGTACTAAACGTCTCTGGTGATCTATCTAAATTCCCTGAGGAAGCCTATATAGGCGAAACATGTAGGGAATGTCCTTCGATCACTACATGGTCTTTCATCATTGAAATGAAGGCAACATCAATATGTATATATTGCTTTTAATTATGCACTTCTATGTCATTTTAACTTCTCTGGTGATCTATCTAAATTCCCTGAGGAAGCCTATATAGGCGAAACATGTAGGGAATGTCCTTCGATCACTACATGGTCTTTCATCATTGAAATGAAGGCAACATCAATATGTATATATTGCTTTTAATTATGCACTTCTATGTCATTTTAACTTCTCTGGTGATCTATCTAAATTCCCTGAGGAAGCCTATATAGGCGAAACATGTAGGGAATGTCCTTCGATCACTACATGGTCTTTCATCATTGAAATGAAGGCAACATCAATATGTATATATTGCTTTTAATTATGCACTTCTATGTCATTTTAACTTTGTACCAATAAAAATTGTTATATTCTATATTTTTTCTCTTTTGGACTTATTCTTTGGCACCGTCATAATCCCATACCCTCTTGTATTGAATTCCTGTTACCACAAGGGATGAGGTGCCGGATAATCCCGTGCCACCAGACCAATACCACCACCACCATTTTCCAGTCTCTTGTTTTTTTTTCTGTTCTATTCCTTTGTTTTCTGTTCTACTTTGTTCTCTTTGGAAATTGGAAAACTATTCAAATTCGAGGACTTTTCGAATTTGAAAATTATTAGAATTCGGATTTTGTCCGATTTTTTTCGTTATTTTGAATGTTTAAACTCGGTACTATTGAAATTCGGAACGAAAGAAACCGCGCACGTCTAATGACTATGCCTATGATTGTAAGCATCCCCGCTGGTATTAAATGGTTTGTCTCATCTCTGCAGGAGAGCTTGTTCTTTTGAAAAACAACAGACTTACTGACCAGTAATAAATAAAAGAAAGCTTATAAAAGAAAACTAATACAGCCATCACCTGTAAGAATCCGTGCAGTATAATATATGTTTGATACCGCTTTAACGCTTGTAATTCACATTATTCCTGAATACTGCAAAATAAGAAATCTATTTTTAAAATATGGAGATTTGCTGATAACACAGAACGCGTTTTATCCACCACCTTCTCGGGTTTAAATCGGAAATATGTAAATTTCCAAGATCTGTTTATGCGAATGATATTCTTCAGTGTGCAAAGGTTGTTCCAGGATAGCTTTTGTGTTTTGTGTGGAATTATCTATTTCCATATCAGCTGTATTTTATCATATTTGCAAATATGTTGAGAAAGTATGTGGGGGGGGGGGGGGTTCTTTTAAATGAAGGAGCTAGTTAACCCCTTCCCGCCAGCCACGGCATCCTGTAAAAAGTTCTGAACGTCGGGGGGACAGGAAACATTGGCTGATAACGTGACCAATCTGATTGGCTGTCATAGTGGTCACATGATTGGGAGTTGGTCCCGCTGGCTACTGATCATTAGCAGGGATGAAGAGCGGTCTATCATAGCTTGCAGTGAACGCCCTCTCAGCACAGAAACATCAGCTGCCCAGCAATGCATATGTCTGGCGTTAAAGACCAAACCTTGGCCGCCACATGTATGTCTTAAGCGGTGCAGAAGATGAAATCTGTTAAGAACACCTTAACCACTTCAGCCCCGGAAGGTTTTACCCCCCCTCATGACCAGGCCACTTTCTGCGATATGGCAAATTGCAAGGTCGTGCGATGCTGTACACAAATAAAATTGATGTCCTTTTTTTATCACAAATAGAGCTTTCTTTTGGTGGTATTTGGTCACCTCTGCGCTTTTTTTATTTTTTCAGCTATAAACAAAAAAAGACCGACCATTTTGAAAAACAAAAAAAAATATTTTTTTAATTTCTGCTATAAAACATATTCTATAAAAAAAATAACTAATTCATCAGTTTAGGCCAATATGTATACTGCTAAATGTATTTGGTAAAAAATAAAACTCACAATTGGTGTATATTGATTGGTTTGCGCAAAAGTTATCAGATTTAGGGACTTTATTTATTTATTTTACTAGTAATGGCGGCGATCAGTGACTTTTTTTTTTGTTTAATATCTGTTTATTTCAAGAAAAGGAAGTGAAATAAAGTACAGAATAATGTCGGGTATCGTAATGTACAAACAGTTATAAGGATAATAATATTGACAATCCTAGTAGCTCAAATCAAACATAAAGTAACCATCAAACAAACTGACAGGCTGACTTTAGGGTCCTAGACTCTTCAGTACAGGCGATCAGTGACTCATAGCGGGAATGCGACATTGCGGCGGACAAATCAGATACTAAATGACACTTTTTGGGAACCAGTGACACCAATGTGTAAATGACACTGGCAGGGAAGGGGTTGACATCATGGGCGATCAAAGGGTTAAATGTGTTCCTTGGAAGTGCTTTCTATCTGGATACACACTATACAATTTTCTTTAGATTTTTTCCTTTAGATTTACCGAAACCATATAATATGAGGTTATACCTTTAAAGGGGTTCTAAAGCTTTGTTTGTTGTGTTTTTTTTTTTTTTTTTAAATAACAACCATGTTATACTTAAAGCGGTAGTAAACCCACCTGATAAAAAAAAAAATTCCTGCAAGACAATAGCATGATATGTTAGTATGCATCGCATACTAACATATTATGAAATACCTTAGATCGAGGCACCCGATGCCCGAGTCGGTCAACGCTAAGGACGCTGACATGATGGTCCTCTTCTTTCTTCCAGGTACGCGGCTTCATAAACAGGCCATTTTTTTTTACTACTTTAACTGAAAATTGCGCTGTCATGCAACACTGTACCCAACCGAAATGTGTATAATTATTTTCACACAAATAGAGCTTTCTTTTGGTGGTATTTGATCACCACTGTTTTTTTTTTTATTTTTGATTATATAAATGAAAAAATCCCAAAAGTTTAAAAAAAAACAAAAAAAACATTTCTTTGCTTTCTGCCATAAAACCTATCCAATCATAAAAAAATTGGCCAAAATGTATTCTGCTATATGCCTTTGGTTAAAAAAAAAAAATCCCTACATTCTAGATATCCGGATCGGATGTTGGCGGGTGACGCCCACTACTCCATAGAGGGCAATGGATGGTCTGATCGGGTCCAGTCTGAAAGACTGACAGGCGGATCCGATTGGTCCGCCCTGTGTGAAAGGGGCCTAAATGATCATCCATGATGGACAGAGACGTAACTAGAACCTTCAGGGTCCCGGTGCAAGAAATTATGCAGGGCCCTTCCCTCTTCTCGCTGATCCTGGGGCCCTTTACTCCCATTGCGGGTCCCTTTATTGCGGCACCCTTTCACAAGTTCTGCAGCGGGCCCCCTTTCTGCCCTCTTTGGTCCTTACCATGATGGTGAAATACCAGGGCCCGGTCACAATTGCAACCTTTGCAATCCTGATGGTTCATTTTTTATTATTTTTTACAATTTATTTTAGGAGCTCTGTTGGGGGCATTGATGAGATATCAGGGGTCTAAACAAACCTCAACCTCCATCTGCATAGCTGCACAGAATGAATGGACAGGAATAGTTGAGTACCAAGCCTCCCATTCATTCAGAAATGGAAGTATAGTAAAAACAGTTTACTTTGCTTCAGTTATGAATGAACCAATTGGTACCAATCACTGACTCTGTACATTCAGAAAAGGAAGGAGCCGGTAAATGACAAATTTACCAACCCGTTCCCATCTCTCCATCATGACACATCTTCTACAGCAGCTGGCAGGAGAGAGGAGGAGGGAAGACAGCAGCTCTGTGGGGGGGACCAGGGAAGCACACAGGGACCCTGGGAACAGCAAAAGACCAGTAAACTGGATAGAGGAAAATGGAGGAGATTGGTTCCTCTAAATCAGGGGTAGGCAACCAGTAGCCCTCCAGATGTTGTGGAACTACATTTCCCATGAGGCATTGCAAGGCTGGCAGTTACAATTACTCCCAGATGCATGATGGGACTTGCAGTTCTGCAGCAGGTGGAGGTCCCCAGGTTGCCTACCCCTGCTCTAAATGCTGCCCAACCATCCCTCCTATCCAGGTGTACAAGGGAGGCACATGGGCCCCCTGGAGCCTGGGGCCTGGTTGCAATTGCAACCCCTGATGACGGTATAGACCTCTCTACCTTACAGACTGCAGAAAATATATTTTTCCCAAGCTTCCTAGAACTTTCTAAGCAATTTACAAGTATTGAACATGTTTTTTCATGCATTTTGAAGTATATTGTATATTTTTGGGCATCGAAGGCTATAAGCGCACAAGTTGAATGGTTGGTTCTATATGCATTTTGAAATTTGAACAAAACTAGAACATTTGAAGACAACACCTCAGCAGTTGTTAATGTCCAAGAGATGTTCCCAGTGCTTTACAGAATACTTAGAATGGCTCGTGGTATGAGCAAAGCCCTTGGATGTCGGCCTTGGCCTTGACACGCTGACTCTCCCAATCGCATTGTACTGAAGGATCTACATAACCTAATTTATGCTCTGCAGATACTAAGTAGCAGAACTCCTCTGGAAGGCTGAACTGCTGGGAGCCGCATCTCTCACTAGGGGAATTTGTAGACCTCAGGATGACGTGATGTAAGCTTGAAGACCCCTCCAGAGAGGCTATGAAAAGCCTGGCACATAAGGCCTCGGGGGGATGATGGAATTAGGGTAATCTGGTTGAACTTTCTGATGTCAGTATAGTGGCAATGTTTATACAGTTGCAGCTTAAGTGAACGTTTTTGTATAGCTGCCCAAAGTCATTCCTTAAAGTGAACCTGTCACACGAATGGGAAATTCAGAGGTCCCCATCAATAACTATATAATCAATAAAAATCAATCACTTGATCCAGAGCTATAGGTAGTGGATTTGTATGAAAAAGTTGTTTCTTCTGTAAAAAGTAACCCTCCCAAGTCCTCTTATTGGTTAGACAGATGCCTTTCACATTAACCCTACAATTAACCCTACGTTCACGTTTTTTTGGTGCGTTTTTCGTTTTGCAGAAACGCACTACAGTCCATTTACCATGGTTTCCTATGGATGTAGTTGACTCCTGTGTGTTTTGCGGCCCTGCGTTTTTTGGAAAGGGTTAGTGACTTTTTGTTCCCACAGCATGTTGCGTTTTGCGTGTAAGATGCATGTAATGGAGCCACACCAAAAACGCATTGCATTTTGCTGTTTTTTTCACCTTTTTGACACTTTTTTTCACATGGGGGGCTGGGATCTGGGATCCCCTTTGTTAAAGGGGGCTTAGAGACCCCAATAAGCCCCCTGCCTGCACACCCCCACAACCACAGTTCAGGGTTGTGGGGAAGAGGCCCTTGTCCTCATCAGCATGGGGGCAAGGTGCTTTGGGGTGGGGGCAGAGCTGCTTGACCTGCCCATGCCATTTTTAAAAAGAACGTTGGCACGGGGTTCTTCTCTAAATCCATATCAATACAGTTGGCAAGCACACTTGGAAGGAAGCCACACACCCTGACCTTTGACCTTTGTGGGAGGTCCCTAACCTATCCCTAAGTCCTGACCTTGACCTTCAAGGGAAAACCCTAACCCCAAGCCTAACCCACAGTGTGTTTAAAGAGAAAAAAACTCTGCATGAAAACTGGTGGGCTTAAAAATGCAAAACTTGCCTGAAAACCACATCAATCGCATAGATGTTAACCTAGACTAAAAGACAAACATGGAGGCAACTGCAGATCAAACAAAGGTTATAATTGCAGCTTCCTTTGCTGTACAGGTAAGGGGGTGTTTGTGCCGCTTTAATGTAGTTTTATGCATCCATTAAACCTTTAAAATCATCAACCTTGTTTTAAATGCAAGCAGTGTAGTTACCTGAATTCTGACTTGACTGTAGGAGCGCAAGGAGCCAATCGATTCATGTGCTGACAAGGAGCATGCTGATAGGTTGAGTATGCAGAGTGACAGGAAGATGAGCTTATCTTTGTGCTGATTCTCCTTTCACTGTCCATTCGCAGGCTGGAGGTGGGTCCATGCTAGCTTCACCTCCATCAGCCTTTGTGCTGACAAAGAAGCATGGCGATAGGTGACAGAGACCAGAGTGAAGACAGGGAGATGATTTTATCTTTGTCCTGCTTTTCCTTAATCAGGTCCACCATGACAACCATGACTTAGAGCAGGGGTCTCCAAACCTTCTATACTAAGGGCCAGTTTACTGTCCATTAAAATTTAGAGGGGCCAGAATGTGGCCAGTGGGAGTAACAATGCCTCAGGCTTGGTAGTCGGGGGGTAAAAATAAAGACATCATGCCCGTGATTAATAAGAAGAGAAATAGTGCCCCATCATTGGTGTTAGTGGGAGGAATAGTGCCCCATCATTGGTGTCAATGGGAGGAATAGTGCCCCATCATTGGTGTCAGTGGGAGGAATAGTGCCCCATCATTGGTGTCAGTGGGAGGAATAGTGCCCCATCGTTGGTATCAGTGGGAGGAATAATGCCCCATCATTGGGGTCAGTGGGAGAAATAGTGCCCCATCATTGGTGTCAGTGGGGGGGATAGTGCCCCATAATTTGTGTCAGTGGGAGGAATAGTGCTCCATCATTGGTGTCAGTGGGAGGAATATGTGGATGCCCGTGGTTAGTAGGAAGAGAAATGGTGCCCCATCATTGGTTTCAGTGGGAGGAATCGCTCCCCATCATTTGCATCAGTGTAAGGAATTGTTCCCCATTATTTGCATCCGTGGAAGGAATCATTGGAGTTAGTGGGACTAATCGTGCCCCATTATTGGTATTAGTGGGACTAATAGTGCCCCATTATTGGTATCAGTGAGAGGCATAGTGCTCCATCATTGGTGTCAGTGGAAGAAATAGTGCCCCACAGGGGCGGCCCATGCATTGTTGGTGCACGGGCACTGCCTCCCCTAACACTTCCGCCGCCCTCCCTCTCTATGCGCCCGGCCCATTTCAAGACGCCGGGCGCATGAATTACTATGGCGGGGGTAGGCGGGGGCATGTATTTTTAAGCACCTGATTAGAGCCAAAGACTCGAATATGCTTCAAAATAGGGTGGGCTCGGGGCGCAGAGCATTGCGTCCAGAGCCCACCCAGGTGTGTTGCAACAGCGAATGAATATTGCAACCCTGATCCTCCTCCTGGCCAATTGGGAAGCGGGTTCATACCTGTCACCCGATTGGCTGAAACTCCTAGGCAATTCTATTGGATGCCTAGGAGAAGAAGGGAGGAGCCGTCCATTGTCCATAGAAGCTGAAGCCTGTAAGCCCCAAAGCCTGCCGCTGCCACTTGAGCCCGAAGCCCGCAGCTGCCACTGGAGCCCGAAGCCTGCCGATGCCACTGGAGCGTGCCGCTGCCTGCCTGAGCCTGTAACCCTGCTGCGGTAAGTGTGGGACGAGGGTTGCTGATGCCACCAACCAACGGGGGGGATTGTTTACAAAAAAAAACGGTCGCCATTAGTGCCCCATCATTGATGTTAGCGGGAGGATAAGCGCCCCATCATTGGTATTAGTGGGAGGAATTGTGCACCATCATTGATGTCAATGGAAGGAATAGTGCCCTATCGGTGGGGTGCACGGGAGGAATGGTGTCCTATCGTTGGAGCCAATTGGAGGAATTTTTCTCCACTTTTGGTATCGTCTCGTTGTTGTCAGTGGGACTAATAGTGCCTAGTATCAGTGGGAAGAATAGAGCCCCAAGAGCCGGATAAAGGCACACAGAGGGCCATAGTTTGGAGACCCCTGGTTTAGAGGAAGTGGGTTGAATGATTCTGGCTGTCGTTGATGGAAAAGATCTAAAGCGGGGGATAGCTCCTGGATGAAGGTTGCATTGCAGCGAAGACGGATTGTTTGTTTGTTTTTTTTGCTTTAATGGTTCTATTCATTTTTTTTTTTTTTTTTACTATCAGCCAGAACTTTTATCCAAATTGGCACATTTTTATCCTTTTTCCAATATCCTTCTACAAATGATTTAGTCTTCTCTCCTCTTTACACCTCTGTGCTGAGCTTGTGAACAACGAGCACGGATTACGAGGCCTTGTCTCTCACCTCCTTCTCAACTGTTAGCTCATCAGACCGGTCGCCAGACATATTTAGATGGAATCTACCCTTCCACTTACACCACATAGTGTGATTGTTGGAGTCCCACAGCAATCCACTTAACTGCTTCCGGCACGATGGAAGAATTGCAGAAAATAATGTCGTCCGCTTTGCCTATAAACCAGCCTGCCTGTAATAAATTTCCATGCACCTGTCGTCTTCAACACTGGAGGGCCGAGCAATTCCGAAATATCCTTTCTGAGAATCAAATCTTCTGTTCCCAAAGGGGGAAATAAGTTCAGGAAAATTGGAAAACCGTGATCTGCATTCATGCATGGGAAATGGAGGAATCCGGGTGTTAAGGTCACTTCAGCTATTCTAAACTTTCCACTTCACTGAGAGCTGTGAAGATACAAATTCTTGATGGGGAGTTTGCATTAAATTCTTAACCCCTTGTATGCATGGGAAAAAAAAATCATAACCTATAGAAATGAAAGTGTAAAAAAAAAAAAAAAGAGGGTGTGTGTTGCAGCGAGTCTCAGCCAACTCTGGGATTTTCTTTGGCATTTAGAGAATGCCAAACTGTTATTGCAGAGTTTCAGGAGAGATCCTGGCATGCTGGTCATGTGATGTCCGCATTCCCTCATCAGTGCTGCTGCACAGTTCACAAAACAAAGTGTGAAAACCTAGTTTATGAACTTCTGTGCCCTCCCCACACTCCGTTAAGAGGCATCTTTTTTATACAATATATACACGGAAAGCAGTGCTGGGACAAGGCCATCCAGTGCCCAGGACAAAGATGCCCCCCGCATTCATGATGTGCAAGCTTAGGGGATCCTATTCCCAGAAGTCACTCCCTTGTCAAAATGACTGCCACTGTCAGCCTGTAAAAGAAGAGAGGTGACCCCATCCCTACAGTTAACCATTGCGCCCAGGGCAGCCGGCCCTCCTGCCCACCCCTTGTCCCGGCACTGACGGAAAGCAAGGATTATGTAGGAGACACGCCATGGCCCTTGCCATACTGGCACAACACTACATGATTTAAAATGTATTTTAAAATTAAAATGTAATTTACATGTTTTATATATTACATCTTTATTACCATGGTGTGAAAACATCCAACAAAATTTCCATTTGCCTTCCCCGAATGGTACATTAAGTAATTAACTCATTTACAAAATAATAAAAACCTATATATACAATGATAATTAAACCTATTTAAAAACATTTAAGAGGTTTAGACTTAAAAATATCTAAATATGCCCCATCATTGATATCAGTGGGAGGAATAGTGCCCCATCATTGGTATCAGTGGGAGGCATAGTGCCCCATCATTGGTGTCAGTGCGAGGAATAGTGCCCCATCATTGGTGTCAGTGGGAGGAATAGTGTCCCATCATTGGTGTCAGTGGGAGGAACAGTGCCCCATCATTGGTGTCAGTGGGAGGAACAGTGGCCCATCATTGTTGTCAGTGGGAGGAATAGTGCCCCATCATTGGTATCAGTGGGAGGAACAGTGCCCCATCATTGGTGTCAGTGGGAGGAACAGTGCCCCATCATTGGTGTCAGTGGGAGGAATAGTGCCCCATCATTGGTGTCAGCGGGAGAAATAGTGCCCCATCATTGGTGTCAGTGGGAAGAATGGTGCCCCATCATTGGTGTCCGTGGGAAGAATAGTGCCCCATCATTGATGTCAATGGGAGGAATAGTGTCCTATCATTGGTGTCAGTGGAAGGAATAGAGCCTCATCATTGGTGTCAGTGGAAGGAATAGTGCCCCATCATTGGTGTCAGTGGGAGGAATAGCGCCCTATCATTAGTGTCAGTGGGAGGAATAGTGTCCCATCATGGGTCTCTGTGGGAGAAATGGTGCCCCATGATTGGTGTTAGTGGGTGGAATAGCATCCCACATGGGTGTCTGTGAGAGGAATAGTGCCCCATGATTGGTGTCAGTAATACTAGTCTTTATTATTAATAAAAGATAATAAATATTGAACACAGTTGCACAACAAGAAAAACCTACATACAGAATAATAAAATAAATCTATTTGAGACTATTAAGGCTATTTAAGCTTTAAAAAAGTCTGTATATTCATAAAAAGACAATTAATGTTAAATGTGCAGTGACTGATTCTGCCGTTTCTTTGGATGTGATGATGCAAAGTCCTCTTTAATATGTTAAAGATAATATATGGGTTCCCGTCCTCTAATAAGGACTAAATAGCTGGGTGTTTCAACCCTGTATACAAATATGAAAAAAGTGTAGGAGCAACTGAAATGGGTGTTAAATGGTACATCTCAGACTTTCATAAGATATAGCATCAAAACAATTTTATTAGTTAAGTACTGTATATAGAAAATATATTCACATATGTGCATAAAAGACATGAGGGGGTTTATACAAAACACTAAACCTTCCCACCCATGTAAAGTTAAAAGCACGTACAGAGTATGGGGTTACATCAAGATTTCCAACATGTTTCGTGGTATGGAAATCCGCTTCGTCAGGGTTTATCCGTTTTGTAACGCCCTCTGTAAATATAAAGCATATATACATATGTCAGTATAAACATACTTTACAGTAAGATATTTTATCCTGTCCACTAAACCTATGGAACAATGATGACAAAGGGAGAAAAGCAAACAAAAAAAAAAAAAAGGGGGGGGGGAGAAAGCGGGAACATGGGGATGATATTTACCTTATTCCGTCTGACAGTTGGGGACTAGAGGGAGACAAAGAGAGCCACATTAAGGTGACTCAACCGCCTGCACTATGGACCCGGCCACATGCACATTCAGCCACATGACCGGCATCAACAATACTTCACACTTCAGAGATACAAACAGTGTAATCAGAAAAATAATGATACAAATAAATTGGGCTAAATAGCCACCTCCCTGCTATATTTTATATATGCAGAGAGAAGTTCAAAAGCTTTTGCACCGTACTTTATTGAATGGACAGCCAGGATCCAATCCTATGAGGCTAAGCTCACACAAAGGGTTACTATGGGGCCCCCCCCCCCCCCCCCCCAGAATAGGCATGGCAATGAGGTACCATATGGGATAACTGGCCCCTACATGCTACTTTACATAGGTATGTGTTGGAGCCATGTCTATTTTGGGGTGGGGGGGGTCCCAGTAGTAAACCTTTGTGTGAGCTTAGCCTCATAGGATCGGATCATTGTTAGAGATCTGTGTATCCTGTTTATAGAGCATGTATGGCTTATTTGGATCCTGTCTGTCCACTGCGTATGATACGATGGAGTCCATTCAATAAAGGATGGTGCAGAGGCTTTTGAACTTCTCCTGGCACCTGTTGGATACTAAGGTTAGCACTGCTTCAGTATTTAGGGGTATATCAGATGCTGTAATTCTGTAGGGACCCTGCATATATAGAATATAGCAGGGAGGTGGCAATTTAGCCCAATTTATGTTTATCATTATTTTTCTTATTTCACTGTTTTTATCTCTGAAGTGTAAAGTATTATTAGTGCCGGTTATGTGGGTGAATGTGCATGTGGCTGGGCCCATAGTCCAGGCGGTTGAGTCACCTTAATGTGGCTCTCTTTGTCTCCCTCTAGTTCTCAACTGTCAGATGGAATAAGGTAGGCATCATCCCCATGTTCTCCCTTTCTCCCCCCCCTTTTTTTTTAATGTTTGCTTTTCTCCATTTGTCATTGTTCCATAGGTTTAGTGGACAGGATAAAATATATTACTGTAAAGTACATTAATACTGACATATATATATATATATATGATTTATTTATATAGAGTGAGTTACAAAATGGATAAACCCTGATGAAGCGGATTTCCATACCGTGAAACATGTTGGAAATCTTGATGTAACACCATACTCTGTATTTGCTTTTAAATGTACATGGGTAGGAAGTTTTTGTGTTCACGCTCATTTCAGTTGCTCCTACACTTTTTTCCACTTTTAATATGTGTTCTTTCCTGAGGAAGTACAGGCATCCATGCGTAGGGCTGCTGCAATGAGACCGCATTTCCAATGAAGTGACAACACACTGAACTGTGGTTACATGGAGATTTAGTCGTCTGTAAGGTGACTGTGTGTGTCGGCATGAATTGGATTGGATACATTGCAGCATACCAGTCTTTACAGGTGGCAGCTACATTAGCTTTTTTTTTTTTTTACCTGGTAATCCTGCCATTGACAGTGCTGACTCGCTGTACTTTATTTATAGAGGAACAATTGGGGGGGATTTACTAAAGCTGGTGCATGCAGAATCTGGTGCAGCTCTGCACAGTAACTGGTTACTATACACAGCTGCACCGGATTTGGTATATACCAGCTTTAGTAAATCCCCCCAATGTAACACTAGAAATATACTACAGAACATTCCATCTCCTGTAATTCATAACCTAAGAGGAGATATTCTGCAGTACAAACAGATTTCTAACAACATTGAATGGGATAAAGCTGCAGAGACAAAGAAAAGCACTGGATTTCTGGCAGGGTCAGCTTCGAACAGATATATTAAAACGCTTTTAATGGAATAGAGACAAAGTACAATAGAGCAGTGGTTCTCAACCCTGTCCTCAAGTACCCCCAACAGGCCATGTTTTGGAGATTTCTCTTAGATAAAATAGCTGTCAAAAATTCCAAGCCATTGACTGATTTAAAGCACCTGTGCAAGATAAAGGAAAACCAGCAAACATGGCCTGTTCGGGGTACTTGAGGACAGGGTTGAGAACCATTGCAATAGAGTATCTGAGAAACAAAAGAAACTGTCAAGTGGTTTAACTATTTGGCATCTTCCGCAAACTGGAATATCAGCTAATGGTGGAGTAATGGTGGACAGCTATGGGGGGCGGTCCTTTAACCAGTTCCTGACCGCCCCATAGCTGCCCGCATACAAGAGCAGGAGATGCCTGTGGCCAATCAGAGAAGAGAGGGAGGGGATTGCCTTCAAAATCTTTTTCCTTTTTCCTGAAAAGTCGCTTCATCATAGACGGTGATCTGACTTGGAAGCGACTTCCATTGACTTCTATAGGCTCGAATCGCCTAGAAGTCCCTTTGAAATAGTACAGGAACCTTTTCAGAAGTCGCTCTGAAGTCGGAGTGACTTGAGTAGCGCATATTAAGACGGTTCCATTCATTTCAATGGGATTTCTGATGTCAGGTGATTTGAGGCGACTTGGGGTGACGCAAGTCGGATCGCAAATCGCCTAGGTGTGAACCGGCCCTCCGTGATCTTTCAGACAGTAAAATTGTCACTTTGTAGGTGAGAGGTTGCAGCAGGAGCTGATCTCTGACAAATATGTGCAACCACAGCCAGAAGCTGCACAGGCACCAGGATTTACACAATTGTTTCACCTCTAAGCTGGCACCAGGAAGTTAGATGGCGACACTGAAGAATAATGCCGAATTTGGCTCTGTCCTTCTCAAAAGAAAAGTAGGTTAAGTCATTGTCAGGGCAAGTACTGTGATCTCTATGAGAGGCAATAAATACTTAGAGGAACTGCAGTCTGCTCACATAATTTGTAATAAAAACATCTTTGCCATTCTGAAGCTTCCCTCCAACCACTTTGCATATTGTTTTATATATACTGTGATTCTGCACTTGCCAAATATGCTGCAGAAGTCTCCCTCCACTAAGGCTGGCTGCACCCATTTTAACTGTGGGCAGCTGAAGCTGCTGCCTGTTCACTTCCTGGATTTACACAGACACACAGAGGCACACCTCCAGCTCTGCAGCTCTCATTGGTCCTCTTATGACTCACCCGTCCTCCCTTCCTGGCAAACTCTTGCAAGAGTGAGAGCGAGAGCTGTGTAAGATGTCATAAGCCTAGGCTAATGACCAGACAAGAAAGAGGAAGTGGGCTGTATAAGGTATTTACTGGCAGAAAAAAAAGTTTTACTATCCAAATTAAAACAACAAGGGCAGAAGATTTAATAGATGGAAAGTTGAAAAAATTACTGAAGGTCCGCTTTAAGAGCGTTATACTGAAAACTTACTTAAAGTGATTTTTTTTTTTTTTTTGTTAAACAACAAGCATGTTATACTTACGTCCTCTGTGCAGTGGTTTTGCACAGAGCAGCCCGGATCCTCCCCTTCTTGGGTCCCTCGCCAGCAGCCCTGGCTCCTCCCTCCTGCCGAGTGCAACCATAGCAAGCAGCTTACTATGAGGGCACCCGATCAGGCATAGAATGTATGAAGGTAAAAGACCTTGAGCCTTTAAAACGACTCAAAAACATCTTTCTATGTATGACAGTGGATGATATAACATTGAAAAATATATTTGAGGGTATTTTTGCATATACTAGGGAAAGGGCGATGTAACAGAGTTGCTTTTAATAGAAGAAATAACATATTGCAGTTGTGCTGTTTAACCCACCCACACAGAGCAATTCCTACAGCTAAAAACGTCACCATACGCCGTCACTTTATATGTTGGTGGCAAAGTTCTCAAATCCATCACCAAGTGAAAGAGCTATTTGCAGGATCGTAAATGCTAGATGTGATTCATGTTTAATATGTGTCTAATGAACATTTCGCTCTGAATAAACATTATCTGTACACCTGGCAGACTCAGAACAATACAATGGGATGCATCTAAGAATGCAAAAAAGTGTGTGCAAAACTCAAGGTTTTCATTAGGCTAATGCATTTCTTCACCTTGTGAGGCCATTGCAGCACTTGCGTGGTCAAACAGTAGTAGAGGTGCATTATAAAAGCATTTGTTGATGGCCACCAGATTCAGGCCAGCAAAAGACCAGAAAGTAATGAAATGAGGCTGTAAACGTGATCTAGTATATCAGTTATCTGGTGGTCGAAGAAGTACCTTGAAGGTTTTCATTAGACTAATTAGCCCCTTCACCTTCTTGGGACCATTGTGGTACTTAAGAGATGGTGAAAGGGTATTTGTTGATGGCCACAAGACTCAAGCCACCAAAAGACCTGAAAGTAATGAAGTGAGACTTTTAGGCCGTAAACATGTTCATATATCAATTATCTGGCGGTTGAAGGTTTTCATTAGATTGATGAGCCTCTGCACTTTGCTGGGGCCATTGTGGCATTTGTGTGGTCATGGTGTCCAGCAGAGGTGCCTTAATAAAGGAGCTAAAGGGAATTACCAAAATAAAGGAGCTAAAAGGGCATTTTCAAAACAAAGGAGCTTAAAGGGTATTTATTGATGGTCTTCAGATTCAGGCCAGTAAAAGGCATGAAAGTAATGAAGCAAGGTTTCAAGGCCCCTAAAGTTGCTCAGATATCGGTTTTCTGGTGGTCTAAGAAATACCTTGAGCTTCTTCACCTTGTGGGACGCATTGCAGCACTTTATTTAGTCATGGTATTCAGCAGAGGTGCCTTAATAAAGGATAATATGCGGCTGTAAATGTGCTCATATATTGGTTATCTGGTGGTTGAAGAATTACCTTGAAGGTTTTCATTAGACTTACTTAGCTCCTTCACCTTGCTGAGATCAGTGTCATACTTGTGAAGTCAGAGGTGCATTAAGAGAGGAGGTAAAAGTGTATTTGTTAGTGGCCACCAGATTCAGGCCACCAAAAGACCTGAAAGTAATGAAGTGAGGCTTCAAGACTGTAAGCATGCCCATATATCAATTATCTGGGGGTTGAAAAGATATCTTGAAGGTTTTCATTAGACTAATGAGTCTGTTCACCTTGCATGGGCCATTATAGTGCTTATGATCATGGTGTCTAGCAGTGGTACCTTAGCAAAAGAGCTAATAAGGCGTTTGTTGATGGCCACCAGATTTGGTCTTCAAAAGACCTGAATGTACTAAAATAATATTGGTTATCTGGTGGTCAAAGAAATCTCTAGAAGGTTTTCATTAGAGCTCTTCACCTTGCTGGGGTCAATCCAGCACTTGTGTTATCATGGTGCCCAGCAGAGACTCTACATTCACATCAAAGTGTTCTCCTTTCATTGGAGTACCTTACTGGTCTCTGTGCTGGCCTAGCTCCTCCATCCCTCACCTCACTTCCCTACAAACCTTTTACATAGCTACCAGGGTAGGAGCGATGGGCAACCGCTCTGAGGCTCTTGGGACTGCTGACATCACTTTAAAGATGGCGGTGCCCAGCTGAAGCCTCCATGCTTTTGTATGTCTACACAAGGGAGGTTTTACAGGTAAATAACGTGCATAAAATATGTGAAATGCACATATAATTTTATGAGCAGATTTTTGGTGAAATGAATAGTTTGGTGACAGGGTCTCTTTTAACATAGGACAGCTCTGTCTGAGACTGCTTGTGACATGTCAGTGACCTTGCATGGCAGGCGCTTCTCAATGCTTCTATTCACAGGGTGCTCCGTTTCTACTGCAATTTTTGGTGAAAGCTGTAATTTTTCGGTTGCAGTTCCGTGGAAAGAAAGAATGAACTTTTCATAAACCCCCGGCAGCTTGACTAAGGAAATGTGACCATTGTTCTTCCCAATCTCTCCACCTTTTCATGCTGAGCATTCTAAGTAACTGAACATTTGCATTTACATAAGAGGAACTGCAGAACATAGAAAAAAAAAATTTTTTGTATTATTTTCTATTCTTTCTTTAGATTTTCTTGTGATTTTTTTTTTTTTTTTAAGAGTCTAAGTTGTATTTAAAGCCCGTCTCCAGACAAAGGAAAAACTCATACCTCAAGGGTCAATTAAATCTAGGGGTCTGCAAAAGGCAGTTTTACTTACCCAATCTTGCGCTCCCTCAGCAGCTGGCGCTCTTCTCTGCTCCCTGTGCTCCAACAGTTGACAATCCCTTGGCTCTCCCATGCCCACTGAGCTTTGGATTCCACATTGGTCTTGATAACATGAGGACCTGTGCCCGCCAGAGCATAGGAAAGAAAAGGCTGTGGGTACTGGCCTTACAGTCTGAAGGGAGCCTGCAGGAGCAAACCATCGGTTAACTACTGCTTTTTGCGGCTCCCTAGACCTAAATAAGCTTTTAACCCTTGGAGTTCAACTTTAAAGTGGATGTAAACCACAAAAAAACATTTAATTAATAATTCTGCCTGGTAGAGTATAGCATGTTATGTCATCTGTGCCCAGTCTTGCCACAAAGAGTTAATCCAACTGTGGGTAATGAGCTTATCTTCTTTCAGGAAGAGAAAGTCCGACTAACAGGGAAATACACAGTCGATCTGCCCCTTGCTCTGTGAGTGACAAGCAATTTGCTTATCTCCTTCACACAGCAGAGAAAGTTTTACACTCCCCCCTCCCTTCCTCCTCAATGTCTCAGTATAGAGGTTGGTGGGGAGGCTTGTGACATCACAACTCCACCCACCAAACTCCAGCAAACACAGACACCCTCTGATTTCAGAGTTTTACAGAGCTGCTAGTGCTTACAGGAAGGACATTTGAAAGGTAGGGACACATGTAGGAGGCTTGCACGTATATATATATTAATGCTGTGTCATTAGTTTATACTGGGTGGATAGTGGGTTTACATCCACTTTAAAGTGGCCCTGTCACCTTGACCATTCAAAGTAAAGTGAAAGTCTCTCTATACCCTTTGAAGTGCTTGGGCCCCAAAAGTCAATCGCCAAGCCATAACACAGTCATATGGTAGAGGTGGTGACATCATCGCTTCCTGCGATCTCAGACAGTAGTAGTTAAGACTATGAGATCACTGTGAAGGTCAGTATACGTAGGTCAGGTTGGCATTTAAGATGACCCTGGGCACTGTGATTCCTCCTGTTGGCCATTATGTCCCTAATGTGTCCTGTAGTGATGCAGTGGGTGGAAACACAGCGTCCAGCAGGGGGCACACTACCCAACATCATACTTCCCAACTTTTGGAGATGGGAACAAGGGGCACCTATTAGCAACAGTATGTAGGCATAGGAAACACTGCCATGCCCTCCTAAAGGAGAAGTTTACAGAAAAATATATTAGTTAAACCCACAAGTGTTTTTTAACCACTATTCCTTCATACTGGCTTTTGAAATGTACAAATGCAGCAATTTATAAATTGGACAGCACTGAGAAACCGTTTTTGATAGATAAGTAGTGCATTCTATATTCGACTATATAAATCAGACCTACTGTAAATGAGGAGGAAAGAGGGACTTTGTGCCAAATCAAGGACAGTCCCTCAAAATCAGGGATAGTTGGGAGCTATGTCCAACATGCCTGGAAGCTTTGGGTAACATGGGTGACAAGAGCCTTTTGAAACAACAACATTTTTGCTCAACACCTTCTTAAGTTAACGTGCCTTGAACGAACTCACCCCATTCATTTGAATTGACTGCCTAGCACATCAGAACACACCAAAAAGGGTCAAGGTAGAGTTTTTGGCATCACACCACAACGTATGCTGGTCACCCATTAGCAGGGTGCACTGAGGTTCCGTTCACAATGAATGGCACCCATTGCACAAATGCAAGTAACATGCATTGCCAGTGCCACAATGCAACAGTGTGAATGGGCCCTGAGGCTTTTTCTTTGACAGTACACCAATGGTTTGTTTCGGCAGCGATAGGGTCACTTCAAGCTCCATCTACAGATGATCAGAACTGAGGGTTCACAGGAAACGTAGTACAGTTCGGAGATGTGATAAAGGTGATTTTGCCCTGTAACAGCTGCACATTTTTTTCCCCATGTGACACAAACGCAGTTAATGGCTGTGTAAATGTCACATTTCATTGTTTACACAGAAGTTTTCATATTTACCGGAGAACCCAGCTCCATTTATTGAAAGCCAGGATAAGCTGTCTCTAATGTTTTTCTGTTTTAAAGTGTACATTTAATAAATGCCTAACCTAGCTAACGCTTCTGAGCTTCATTATACTAGAAACCCCTCAATTCAGCTGCTTGCTTACCTCGGGAAGACAATTGTAACCTTTACCAAGCCCAAGGCAATGCTTTCATCTTCTGGCTGTGGTTGCTGAGCCTGCAAATTAAGCCCTGGATAGACTTACATAGAGCCATCTTTCGAATGTCTCCAGCAGACGTAAGTTCCCGTTTCCCCTTGGCCATGTACAAAACACATGGTCGCAGGCTGGTGTAGCGCTACCCCCGTAGGAGCCGCTTAGTATGTTCTCTCAGTCACTTGGCCTCTCAACCCCAATAACGACCTCAATCCCCTCTGGCACACCTGGACCCACTCTTTGGGGTAATTCCCCTTTAAATAAAACACAGCAGAAGGAACACACAAATTTGAGTAAATCAATGATATTTACTTATCAGACGTGGCGTTGAGTTCTTGAGGAGGACAGTGAACAGTAAGTAGCACAATTCTTCACATTGGTAGTCAACTTGAAGGTTCTGGTGAACAAAAGGAGTAAATGGTTTGTACACTTTCACCACTCCCTGTATTCTCCAACAATCTCAATAATTGAAAACAACGCAATTCCTCCAATTGAGCTTGAACAATACCTTACAGGTCTTTGTAGAAGAGGTAATTTGATAATATCTATTGAAATTTGATAAATGGGATAGTACAGTGAATCCTTCTCTCAAATCAATGACCCAGAGGATAAATTGGTACCACTCAATGGATTCTGTCTCAACTTGTAAGCAGTATTCTACAATGCACAAATACACTATATTATTTAGCAAATTAACTGTAGCTGAACAACTAAATAACCTGGCCTATATATTATTCCTTCTGTTCTAGCATAAAGAGCTCTTAGGAGGTAAAACAATGCCAAGCAATAGCCCTGAGTATATGATTGAGGTGAAGATGGGTAGATGTAGTTGCAGTTCTCCTGTCTTGAAATGTCCAAGCAATCTTCAGCAGGCCATAAGAATTAGGTACCTATGAATAATGTATCCTTCTAATCAGTAAGTTGAGGCACAAATAGGTTAAATGCCACTGACTTCTTGAATAAGATCAGTCACAACGGCTATCCAGTATGAATAATCTGTACTCCAAGATACAATAAAGATATGTTGCAAAGACAGTATTTGTATTCTTATGTGTGGGCGCTGAGCTCGCTCACCGGTTCCAAAGCACTGTATGAAGGTAAACGATCTGGCTTTCAGTCGATGATGCTAGGAATGCTGGAACCATTAGTTCATGTAGAATGTTTGCTCCTGGAAGGTGGATAGCATCCGCTGCACTCCTTACAGCTCTCCTGGATCGATAGGCACGACTGCTGCGGTAGCTGCTGCTCCTTCAATCTAGACAGAGATGAGAATCGGAAGGCTCCGCTGGTCACTCACTGTGTTGCTGGAGAGCGGCTGCTAGCTGAGTCATCTGCAGAGAATTCAGTCTCTGGAACGCTGTAAACAGGCTTTGGGCCTAGCTCTGGCTGTAGCAGCACACAGGGTTCCTCACTGATCGATCACACTGTTCCAAGAGACCGGAACAGGCCGCACTCTCTGCTTAAATAGTCTCCCATGAGGCACTGTTCCTTTCCCATCCATCTTTGTTTCTGCTGCACAGTCTTGTGGGAAATGTAGTTCTTCTGTATTGTGAAATGTGACAATGATTTATTTCTGCTGCCACTAGAGGGAGTCTGCTTCACACAACAACACTGCACTCTGTCTGGCATAGGTATGCATGGCTCCCTGCTACACTGGCTTTTGTGAAAGATTATAGAGACAAACCCAGTATGGGGTGGGCAGAGAATAGGAAACGGTTATTATACTAAGCTGTTCTACCATTTAATATAATACAATGTCATACTCTGGATCAATTGATTAATATGTATGATAAAGTGTATTGCAGTAATTGAAAATGTAATAAAAAAGAAAGTTAAAAAAAAAAAAAAGACAGAGTATAGAGACACAACAGCACCCCTGAGGCCAATGAGACCTGTAGCAGTCATGTAGAGTATGGGCTGTACTGTCCAGCAGAATGGCAAGGAATGCTAACAGTGAAAGTCACACAATTGGTTAGAAGTGGACAAAGGTAAAAAGCCACGCATGATAACTGGAAAATCTCGATGGCCGCTGTTGGCACCAAGATCCACAGGTGGTGGTCTCTAGTTGAGTGGCTGATCGAAGCACAAGATGAAATTTTCACCTGCTCTAATGTTGTTTTCTGCAGCGTTTCCATCTACATTCTGCCCACGGGCACGTGCGCAGTTTATGCTATGTTCAAGGCGTGCCTCTGGTGATAACTGTCTCACAGTTGCCAGAAGTTAAATAGAAGCTAAGATGGCAATCTTCTTGGCGGATAGGGTGGTTTAGTTCCGCTTTAATCTAAATATCTCTAAAAATGACCACCTTGTGTAGCTAGAAGAATAGCAGAAATTCAGAGCTTGTCGGAGAAAAAAAAAACATCTATGGAACATGACACAGAACTCTTAGCCTTCCTCTCATCTTGAGATAGTTACCACTTTATACATGTATCCATTTGGAAGATTGTTTTGTCCAAAGGAAGAAGGAAAAAACATTTTTCTGTCTTAGGGCCGGTTCACACAGGGGCGACTTAGGCCTCATACACACGGACGTTTTTTGACGCCGGCGTTTTCTGGCGTTTTTTGCAGCTCTCCATGTTAGTCAATGGCCCCATAAAAACGTTGGCGTTTTTGAGCTGCAGATGGCGTCGGCGTTAGTGAGCTGAAACTAGAACCCACGGCCATCGCGTTCTGAGGCTGTAACGTTTTGGCATTTTTTGCTGTCGACGCCACAAAACGCCAACAAACGCCAACTAATATTGTACCGGCGTTTTCCGGCGTTTTTTGACGCCAACGTTTTTAGGTTGAAAAATAGCAGAGGGATGATTTTTTTTTTAAAAACGCCTATTGACGCCGACGCTCACTAACGCCGATGTATAACGTCGAAAACCGCCGATTTTTTTTTTCCTTGATGTCGGGCCCAACGTTTTGTTTATTTTTTAAGATACGCCCGTGTGTATGAGGCCTAACTCTCTGACTTGTGTTGCCCCAAGCCACTTGACATCTGCTGCACCACCCTCAGTGTTATAAACCAACAATTGCTTCCACATAAAAGTGTCAATTGCTAACAAAGTATCCAAGATAACATATATTACTGTGCACAGTTCTAGGATGCTAGCAACCATCCAATATAGTCCATAAAAAGTAAAATAAATAAAGTGCTCCGTGCTCAAAACAGGTGCCAAATATGCAATCCGTGGTGCTCAGTGATGGTCCTAGAACTGTGCACAGTAATATATGTTATCTTGGATACTTTGTTAGCAATTGACACTTTTATGTGGAAGCAATTGTTGGTTTATAACACTGAGGGTGGCACAGCTTTATTTTCGTTTGTCAATTGGTAAGGGTACCTTCATATAGATACCTGCATAGCAGCAGCCCCCGGACATCCACCTGTCCCTGGAACCTGGATAGGTGTTAAGGGATTGGTGTATGTAATTTATTCACTGGTCTGTAGCGCGGATTATTTAGCACATATCACTTGACATCTGAAAGCCCATTGAAGTGAATGGGAGCCGTCTTAATGTACACTACTGAAGTCGCTCCTACTTCAAAAAAGGTTGCTGTACTACTTCAAGACGACTTCTATCCGACCCGTGCCCATAGAATTCAATGGAAAATGTTTCCTAGTCGGATCCCCCATCTATATTGAATCGACTTTACAGGAAAAAGAAAATAATTTACCCAGTGAATTCCCAGGCAACCCCCTCCCTCCCTTCTCTGATTGGCCACAGGCAAAGTCACCTTGCATGAAGTGGCGTTGTAAGTCGCACAAAGTCACGCTGAAGTGCCGTTAAAATTGCCTAGCAAAGTTGCGCCGGAGTCTGATCGCCCCGTATGAATGTAGGCTTGGTGTAGATGCTGTGGCGTACAAAGCCATTAAGTTACAAAACTATTGTCGGAGAGTAAGAGGTACCTCTGGGATTAGCAGGGTATTTATTGGTCTTTCTAGCCCCAAAATATGACTACTCTTAAAAGAAAAACAAAAACAAATTTTTAGGGTATCAACTTGGTCTACTTGATTTCTTTTTAAAGTCTTAGGAAAAGAATAGAAGTGAATCCTCTTATTTCCCCCTGTGTATGCATTGCAACCATAACCATGGATAATCTTGTGGAAATGGGTTACAATTAGTTGTCTTTCTACAAATTTTCATAGAACAACTCCCTGTAATTTATTTATTTTATTTTTTTATCCTATATCTACAAAACAAATTTGTAATCTAGGCTTACTGTCCCTTGAATAATTCAATCTCTACTTTGAAATTGTTGGCCAACGTAATTTTCATGAGCAGTAATTGACCTGGACAGCCATGCTGGTGAGTTTGGACAACCATTGTTTCACCATCTGGAAATGCTAAAGGGCATAATCTGTCATGGCTGCTGGGAATATGCAGTTGGCTGCGGAATTTGGTAATTACCATATGTTTGACTGGGCATCTGGGTCTAAAGACGACTCCTTTTATATCTTCATATAATTGCAGTAAAGTAGATTATATTTTTTCTTCAATTTTATTTTAATTTTCGGCATGGGGTATTGGATCAGGCCATGAGGGACCTGATTGATCCCCTCGGTTTACTTCTAGTAAAGTTATACCAAACACACACTGTTAAATTACATTGTCCCTTCTATTTCTGTATATGGATGACGGCACTGTAATTATTTTAATAAAATAAAAAAAACCTCTAAGTACCTTTTTCCTATGTGATATACAGTTGTCACATGACCCAGCTCTCTCCTAGCCTGCCTGCAAGGAAACATAAGCAGGAGGAGCATCTAGTCCTCTGCTGCTGGTCACATGTTCACAATTTAAAAAAAACATCCTTTGGAATACAGAGTAAAAATAAATAATATCAATAAACTTTTAAAGTGTCATTCAAATATATATTTATAAACCAAATCTTTATTTTTTGTGGCAATAGCATAGTGTGGGGGGTTTTCTGCCACTCTCAGGCTGTGTCACGCCCTTGCAGCCTATGTCTTAGAATAAGAGTGAGGTGAAGACACCATTAATCTACATGTAATATCCTGTTCCCATTGTGTTTAGCTGGTTAGTGGGCATGGAGGACGAGGGAGGGAGTGGGCTGTCCACTGTATATATGCCCACATGTGTGACTCTATAGTCGCATGGGCTGCTCAGATGTGATAGGGAGGAAATGCTCAGCATAGAAACTCACTGAAAACTGAGCATGTGCAGAGTTGCTACCACGACTGCAAAATCTCTAGCTGAATTGGGGACATGGACAGAAGGGGGCGATGGAAAGCAGCAGGATCAACCAGGTTTTTTACAAAATACAGAAAACAAATCTCATAGTGACTGAATGAGTATAAACAGCAAGCATGCTTTATATTCTGGCGGAATAAAAAGCTAAATGTAATGATATGGATTATTTTTCAATCTGTAAATCCTGTATCAGACAGCTTCTTACTACTTTTATCCGTGACTATTGTGTGTACTGTGTTTATCCTTAATGGTGTTTTTTATGAACAGTTGAGTGGAACAACTGTAGATAGGGAAAGTGTGTGCTTTGGATAATAAGCATCCAGCTAAGCGTTATATTCAAATTGTAAAACTGAACTCTAGGTAGATATAAAAAAAAAAATCAATTCAATGTAGTTATGCATTAATTAAAACATCATAAACTGTATTTGTAACTGCCATAAAATTAAATACCTGAATTTGACTTGCAAATCAACCTTTTGTCATCCCTTGCACACAAGAATGTGCACTGGGAGAGGAATAGCATTTGAAGCCAACCAAGCTCTAAATCAATCCAATGCAGTTATGTATTAATTAAAACATCATAAACTGTATTTGTAAATGCCACAAAAGTAAATATATTCATTTTTTGCAAATCAGCCTTTTGCCATGCCCTGCACACTAGAACGTAGGCTGCGAGAGCGAGGGGTAGCATTAGAAGCCAATCAAGCTCTTGCTTACACATTAGTGGTCAATAACCTCATAAGTCTGTAGCTGCACTTTGATTAGCCAATCACAGGACATGGAAGTTGGTGACCACATATGTATGTGTATGTGTATATATATATATATATATATATATATATATATATATATATATATATACATACATGCATTTTTTTTCTTTATACATTCTTTAATGTAAAGTTTTTAATGTTTTACATTGCAAGGAAAACGCATATAAGTATTTTCAATGAGAACAGTGACTAGTGATGTACTGGAATTTCGGCCGCCGAAAATTATCGGGCGAAATTAGAGATTTCAGCATTGTGGGCAGATTTCTGCCAGTCACCGGCTGTTTCACACCCCTCCAGCCTGTGTCTTAGAATAAGAAGGAGGTGAAGCCACCATAATTTACATGTAATATCCCACCCCTATTGTGTTTAGCTGCTTAGTGGCCATGGAGGAGGTGGGAGGGAGTGGACTGTCATTTAGCACTCTATAGTCACATGGGCTGCTCAGATGTGATAGGGAGGAAATGCTCAGCATAGAAACTCACTGAAAACTGAGCATGTGCAGAGTTGCCAACACTGCTCTGCAAGATCCCTAGCTGAATTAGGGGCATAAGGGGGAGATAGAGAGCAGCAGGATCAACCAGTTTTTTTGCAAAATACAAAACCAATCTGATAGTGACTAAGTGAGCATGTACCATTTATTGATTTTTCTTTTTTATAAAGTGGGTTTAGTGACACTTTAAAACAGATCAGCATTAAAGGGTCACACAATGAACCTTTGTGTTCCACTGATTATCAGTGTTGCCATTTATTTTATTTAGTATTAAATATTCTGGGTCCTGATAAAAGAGCAATCTGTTTTGGTCCCAGAGAAATCTGGAAGGGATTTCCTACTTCTGGCCTTGTGCTGCCCCGGTTGGAGCTTACTGAAGTCCCGTACAAAAAATACCACTTTCGAAACAATTGTACAATTGATTATTAGTACACAGCTGTCGTCCAAAATCTTCTGAAAGGCCAAACACCAACATTTTTCTCGTATGATAGCAGATTGTACGATTTCTATTTTAATCAGCCAGTTTTCGTCTGAAAATACAATATAAATACACTACAACACGTTACATCACTTCTGAATTTTTATTTTGTCGTACAAGAATTTTCGTGCTTTAGTAACCTATTCATTTTCGATATGGAGATTGGCATCCAAAAAAAAAAAAAAATGGACGATCATTCATCTGATCTTATCATGTGTACTAGGCTTAAGGGTTTAATAGAGTAACATATTGATTAGCAAAGGAATCAGGACTTCAAATTATCGTTTTTATTTTGTTGTTGATGCTTCTTTTGTTGGTGGTGAGCACCTTGCATAATGTCATAGATTTTGGCCAGATATTGGACAACATTCAGAGATCTATGTATAAATAGATAAATGGCAGACAGTTGACAATGGGGGTTCAGCACACGCACATTGAATCCTGGGTGCTCATAGACAGAAAGAGATTCCACGCCAGATTTCATGGGGGTATAGTAGAAACAAAGGCTGTTTTATTCTTTATCTGATGTTTCAGTTGGACTTGGGCCATTTTTATCAAACCAGCTAGCACAATTTACATGCCTGATTTAATTACCTACACCACAGTTTAATCCCCCAAGCCCATCGTACCACAATGGTTAAGACCACAAGTATACATAACAAAGTATGTCAATCTCCCATAAAAACTGTGAAATGCCAGACACTGAACGAGATAGCCCCACATGATATTTATATCATGGTTTTATAATAAAGGCAGCTTTACAGAGGAACACAAAAAATAGAACAAAAGAGGTGTCATGGAGTAGATTTGGATGGTTCATGCAGAGATGGATCCAAGGCTACAGCTGGCATCCAAAATAGCTTTCAGGTGCATAATTCATTTTAAACCTCCTCGTGTCTTAATTTTATTAAGCATATGATCATTAAATGCTATAGATCTGGCCATTTTTATTAACAGCAACTGGTTATATATTATTGGTTTATATGCTGGCAGAATAAAACGGCAAATGTGGACTATTTTTCAGTATGTAAATCCTACAACTTCTTACTACATTTATCCATGACAATTTTTTTCTGTACTGTGTTTATCCTTAATGGTGTTCTTTATGAACAGTTGAGTGGAACAAATATAGATAGGGAAAGTGTGTGCTTTAGATAATTAGGTTCCAGCTAAGCGGTATATTAAAATTGTAAAACTGAACTCTAGGTAGATCTAAAAAAAATCAATTCAATGTAGTTATGCATTGATTAAAACATCATAAACTGTATTTGTAACTGCCACAAAAGTAAATACTTGAATTTGACTTGCAAATCAACCTTTTGGCATCCCCTGCACACAAGAATGTGCACTGGGAGAGGGGTAGCATTAGAAGCCGATGAAGCTCTTATGTACACATTAGCTGTCAATGAATTTCATGATGGGGCGAGCATGAGATGACCTCACCAGTCTGTAGCTGCACCTTGATTAGCCAATCAGACAGGGAGGTTGGTGACCCATATATATATATATATATATATATATATATATATGTGTATGTGTATGTATATATATATATATATATATATATATATATATATATATATATATATATATATATTTTATATATAATTTTGTTTTTTTGTTTTTTATACATTCTTTTATTTATTATTATGCACGATTTATATAGCGCCAACTGTTTGAGCAGCGCTTTACAATATTAGGGCAGACATTACAATTCAATTTAAAGATATTCAAGTTTTACAATGCGAGGAAAACCCTATGTAAGCATGTTCAACAAGAACAGTAACTAGTGATGCACTGAAATTTCAGCCGTCCAAAATTGTCGGACGAAAATAGGGTTTCCAGTGATGTGCCCAAAGAAAAAAATGTGCCAATATTGGCTGCCGAAAAACACCTGCGGTTTTGACATGATTTTACCTCTACTTTACTGCAATTATTACCTTGCTTATGGTGTGTTTTTATATAGGTCAAGTGACTCAAAAAATGCATCAAAAACGCAACATAGGTGCTTTTTTTATGTGTTCTTGCTGCGTTTTCAATGCATTTCAATGGGGAGGTATGTTTTTGGTGCGGTTTACCAATTATGCACCAAAAGTGCAGAAAGCAGGATTTTTCACACCACTTGAAAAAGTGCCAATAATGGCGGAAATTAAATTCATATTCATTTAAATTCGTGATATTATTTAAAAAGTTGAATCTAATACAATTATTTATAAAAATATAAATATATTGTAAAAACCATCCACTTTTGTTTCGGCCAAGAGCATCCTGAATTTTCGGTTTTGGCTTCAAAATTTTAATTTTGGTGCACCGCTAACAGTGACATATGAATAAATGAATATCAGAAAAAATAAAAAATGTTCACAGTACAGGAAGTCCCCGGGTTACAAGCAAGAGAGGGACTGTAGGTTTGTTCTTAAGTTGAATTTGTTTGTAAGTCGGAACAGATACATTTTTTAAGTGTAACTCCAGCCAAAAGAATGCTTTTTACGTTTTTTGGATCGCATAGGGAAGGGGTAACACTCTTGTAATGGTTGTTTTGCTGTCTGTGCTTCTGTTTAGAAGATTTCACCTTTCTTTCTGTCCCATTGAAAATTGGAATTGGAAACTTTTGAGTTGTGGAAACAAGCCTTGGTGATAAAGCTTCAGTGGAGACCCCTTTTCCCCATGATAATTCTTACAGGAGTGAATTTCCCTTCCTAGGGGGAGATTTCCTCTCACTTCCTGTTGTCTCCCTCCGATTGTAAGCATGAATCGTTTGTAACTAGGGGACCGACCGCCTGTATTGGCAATGAGATGAAACAATAGTGTTATGATAAATAGAACATATCATGAGATAACACAGTGGATGTTGAGATAACCTACTGTATAGTCAAGGAATGAGCTGAAAAAGTGAAAAGTGGGGGTGTAGGATGGGGGATGGAAGGTGTAGGGAAAAAAGGAGGTGGGGTGGGACTGAAGTGAAACCCAATAATCCATTGGGGAAATTACAAAAGTGTGTATTATTATTATTATTATTATTATTATACAGGATTTATATAGCGCCAACAGTTTGCTCAGCGCTTTACAAAATGAAGGCAGACAATACAGTTACATCACAATTTGGTACAAGAGGAATCAGAGGGCCCTGCTCCTTAGAGCTTACAATCTAAGATGTATATGAATTTATGTATGTATATATATATATTATCATGAGTGATGAACGGAATAAATTTAGTGTTCATTAAGGGCGCGCTGGGAGAAGTCCTTACAGCAGGACCATATATTTTTACATTTTTTTGGTTGTATCTTTGAGAAAACTGGTAAGATTTTCCATATGTTTCAATATCATGAATTCGACTGAACCACTGCCGTATGTGGGGGGGGGGGGGGTGAGGAGGATTTCCAAAGCGCTGGGATGTAGGAACGAGCTGCATTTACTAACTGAATAAGGACTGATTTTTATATTCTTTTAAGTGGAATGAATGGCATTATGATGTAGGAGGAAAAAAAACCCAGGTCTTTAGGCCTGATCTTTAGACCAGTGACCTTCTGAGTAAGGGTATGGACCTGTGTCCAGAAATCATTAAGACAGGGACAAGCCCAGAAGATATGCAATACATCTATATTATAATATCTATAACCGCTAACATTTTTAACTACAGCAAAGAAAAGTGAGGTCACCACGCTGGCTGGGCTTTGTAAAGGTAGCGCTACCCCCTAAGGAGCCGCTGTATATTAAACCGGTTCTGTCCCAAATAGTGCAGAGGCAGCCAAGCACACAGCGACAATAGTCAAGTTACTGCGGCTCATCGATCAGTCTAGTCTGTCTTTTTAAAGTTTATTTGCTACTAGAACTTGGGAGAAGATTGGGGTGATGCGAAATACTCCAAAAAGTCAGGTATTATCAGCAGAGGACAGTTCCCTCCCAGCAGCAATAGCACTATTGTAGGCAGACTGGAACAGTCTATGGTTCATGGCTGGTGACCATTATGCAGTAGAAGAACAAGTAAAGGCAGACTGGAGCAATCCACTGATCACGGCAGTAGGAGCACAAATAAAGGTTTTACTCACTGGATCTTCTAACATAGTCCATAGGTGCACCCTTTTGCAAAGCCGTCCACTGTTCAGTCCATAGGGCTCCAGGAGCTGGCAGCCCCTCCTATCAGCTCACAGATCCATCCCCACAGTTGTGGAACAGACAATCTCCTCAGTGCTCCAGACTAGATAAATGTAACCCGGCTCCATCTGGGCACACCCTCCCAGGGATTGGCTAGGCCACACTGAACATTAAGACTGCACATTTAAACTCTCCTGCTCTAAGCTCTAGAAACTTCTTCTAGAGGCAGGGTAATCAAATTCTCAGCTTGCGAAGCTCTGCGCAGACCAAATCAAACAATTACTGATCCTGTGATTACAGCAAAAGCCAAAAACTAAATTTGGATAACTAGGGATGTGTTACATAAATATCAGGACCAACTAGTCAAAACTGCATATCTTCTGACAGGTTTAAGGATAAGTTCACCTTTTATCAGCGGCATTGGCTGGTTCATTAAAAACTGGCCGACATTCAGCTTATGTGTATGGCAACTGGTTCAACAGAAACCGGCCACTGGGCCAGCATCTGTCGAAGGGGCAGGACCAATAAAGGTCTGCCGATCGGCATCCGATCTGCGCTCTTAGCCAAAGACCGCTGACCAAGGTGTTCTGGCGGGAGGGCTGTCCCCTTATCTGAAAACAATAGCTCAGGGGGGAGATCACTGTACTAATATTGCATAGTTAGTACAGCGGCTCCTACTAAGAGCTTCAGTTTTTTTTTTTTTGTTCAGCCTGCTAATGGTATGTACCGTTTTTTTTTGTTTTTTTTGTGTCGTCTTTCTAGGTAAACTGATCTCGACAGCTGTACCTCTTGAGATCTTGTTATTAGTCTGTGAAGGCAGCTTCCAGCCAAAAAAGATTATTATCTACTCAATTGCAAACATTATATTCTGAATTGTTGGCAAGGAATAACATTTGGGGAGGGTAATTGAATGAGCTATGAGCCTTTTGCAGTGTTTGCGTTTTTCTTGTTACATTGCACAGGCCGCCATTCTAGGAATGGAGATAACGCTGATCTTACATTCACACATTCTTACATTCACATATGATTTTGGAATATATATTTGTACATGCGTCTTGTTTAAGCCAGTAAAAAAGCTAGTTACAAATGTGAGGAAAGACAACAAATCACGTGAAAACCTTGCATTATGTACTTTTTTCAGGCACTCATATTTAAGATTTTCTTTTTAGGGGCCAAAAACGTGTGGTCTACAAGGGACAAAAAAAGACCTGGAGCTTGCATCTTCTAAAGAGAGATCAGCAATGGAAGCCCTCTTAAATCCATCCAATGAGGTTCCTTTATACCAGCCGTTCTCATCCAGAGTTCCACGGAACCCTAGGGTTCCTCCAAAGGTCACTAGGTGTTCTTCAAGCTGTTGCTTGGGGAACTCCTGCATGACCGGAACCGTGTCGTTCTGTTGCAAATTTTTCTCCACTGACCACTGAGCTAAGAACACTATATTCAGGTTTATTTGGAAGGGTGTTCCCCAATGGGATTATACGGTGCAAAGAGACAAATTTACAAAAATTATAGGTAAAATCAAATATTTTATTAATTACATAGAGTAAAAAATCCCAAAAAGGTCAGAAAAGTACAAAATGTTAAAAAAACACAGAAGGTCACATTCATTAGGTTAGAGGTTACCCAAGTGGGAAAATGATGATTGGGTCAGAGGGTATCCCGACATGTTTTGCCTATCACAGGCTTCCTCAAGGGACTATGTTGGTAACACCAATCATGTTTTCTTTAAAGGAAAATGAACAGAAATCAGTACTTATTAAACAAATTACAATCAATTAGGAGGGGGAGATCTGCCCTGGGTAAGTGCACCAGCCCCTGGGGATTGCTTTGGTGAGTGGTGGTGTATGGTAGGTTTGCTGTGTGCATGATGGTTCCACCCTGTGCCTTGATGTTCCACACTGCCTTAAATTTCTAAAAATGAATCAAATATGCATAATTGTAATTTGTTTAATAAGTACTGATTTCTGTTAATTTTCATTTAAAGAAAACATGATTAGTGTTACCAACATAGTCCCTTGAGGAAGCCTGTGATAGGCGAAACATGTCGGGATACCCTCTGATCCAATCATCATTTTCCCACTTGGGTAACCTCTAACCAAATGAATGTGACCTTTGGTGTTTTTTTAACATTTTGTACTTTTCTGACCTTTTTGGGATTTTTTTTGCGCTATGTAATTAATAAAATATTTGCTTTTACCTATGATTTTTGTAAATTTGTCTCTCTGCCCCGTATAATCCCATTGGGGAACACCCTTCCAAATAAACCTGAATATGTCTACCTATTATTTAGGGATGAGGTGTGTTAAATAGTAAAAGTAAGATTTTAGAAAAACTGTGGTTGGGAGAATACTTTCTACCAACACTATATTATTGCTGCTTTTCTGGTCGCTGCAATTCATTCTCTGTGTGTTTTAAAAATTCAAGTGCGTTTCAGATTAGAAAAGTAAAGTTCATTCTTCTTTTTTTTTTTTTAAATTTATCGCATCTACAACTTAAAGCCATAATGTGCCTTCCAAAAAAAAAAATCAGAATTCTGAAAGTAATAACACTATATAGCTTTCCTTTTTTAGCGGCTGAAATAATCTCCAGCTGCTTTACAAATCCCTCTTGGCAAAGCTATGGCTGCAGGGCCAGACTGCTGTTCTCTATGTGGGTCTTGCTGCAGCACTCCGACACGTCCCCCAACCTGCTGAGTCAGAGCTGGAGCTTTCCAATCAGCAAATCTCAAGCTTCCGGTAGATTGGAGAGCATTTAGTTTGACTCAATGAGGGACTTTAGGAACTATGAATTTAACTGTTTATTGCTTCTTCTTGGTGCAGTTGGGCTTTATGTAGAGGTTTTATAGGATCTGAAATGATTTGGGTGAAGAACAAATTTGTTGGGCAGAAGACAGGCTATAATAGTAAAATTAAAGATGATGATTATAATTATAAAATATATATTAGTTCTTGGGTGAGGAGCAAATATGTTGAGCAGAAGACAGGTTAAAAAAATTGTAATAAAGATTATAATAAATACAAAAATATATATATATACTGGCCACTTTATTAGGTACACCTATTTAATTGCTTGTTAACACAAATCGCTAATCAGCCAATCACAAGACAGCAACTCAATGCATTTAGGCATCCAGACGTGGTGAAGATTCAAAATTTGCTGAAGTTCAAACCGGGCATCAGAATGGGGAAGAAAGAAGATTTAAGTGACTTTAAACGTGGCATGGTTGTTGGTGCCAGATGGGCCGGTCTGAGTATTCCAAAAACTGCTGATCTACTGAGATTTTCACACACAACCATCCCTCGGGTTTACAGAGAATGGTCCAAAAAAAGAGAAAATATCCAGTGAGCGGAAGTTGTGTGGAGGAAAATGCCTTGTTGGTGTTAGAGGAGAGTGGGCAGACTGGTTTCCAGATGATAGAAAGGCAACAGTAACTCAAATAACCACTTGTTACAACCAAGGAATGCAGAATACCATCTCTGAACGTACAACACATCAAACCTTGAAGCAGAAGACCACACTGGGCGCTACTCCTAAGAACATGAAAATGAGGCTACAATTGGCACAGGCTCACCAAAATTGAACAATAGATGATTGAAAAAATGTTGCCTGGTCTGATGAGTCTCAAATTTAGTCAGAATGTGGTCTAAACAACATGAAAGCATGGAACCCAGGGCCGGCACTACCATGGTTCCTGCTGGGTCCATTGGACCCAGGCGGAACTTTTGAGAGGGGTGGCAAATTGACGTCCAAGATTTTTTTTTTTTTTTCCGGCAGTTGTGTTTCATCCAGGGGCGTACTGAGTGTGACAACTGCTCCCCCCCCCCCTCCCCGGTCCGCTTTGTTTCTCTGTAAAATGACTGCTCTGCTGCCCTCAACACGCATACTCATAGTTGCCGGGCGCAAGGGTGCTCACATACAGTCTAACACCGGTTGTTAAACACCTGAGCACACATGAAGTGTGAAGACATGTGTGTTGCCAGGGGTGGGGTACTCCCAGGAGACAGAGAGCAATGCAAGATTCCTTCCCCGCCGGCTCCGCCAGTAGCCAATGTTTGGGCAAGGCTTGCATTTCTGTTGGGTGTAATTGGAGGAGGGGGTCATGCCCAGTCCACCTTCTGCTCTGGTGCATGCATGAGGTTAGGCACTGAAGACTGTGGGAGCACTGGGAGAGAGCAACAGAGAGGTAATATAAGTTAGTTCTGTGTGACAGGACACAAAGGGTATCCATCTTTTCTAGTAGTGGCTGCTTTCATGCTCAAAAATCACTATACAGCTTCCAATTATACTACCCTAGCCCACCCATCTACTGCCCTAGCCTCCATATACAGTTGTATGCAAAAGTTTAGGAACCCCTGACAATTTCCATGATTGTCATTTATAAATATTTGGGTGCTTGGATCAGCAATTCCATTTTGATCTATCGAATAACTGAAGGACACAGAAATAATTCAGTAGTGAAATGAGGTTTATTGGATTAACAGAAAATGCGCAATATGCATCAAAACTAAATTGGACAGGTGCATAAATTTGGGCACCCCAACAGAAAGATCACATCAATATTTAGTAGAGCCTCCTTTAGCAGAAATAACAGCCTCTAGACGCTTCCTATAGCCTGTAATGAGTGTCTGGATTCTGGATGAATGTATTTTGGACCATTCCTCCTTACAAAACATCTGCAGTTCAGTTCGGTTTGATGGTTGCCGAGCATGGACAGCCGCTTCATATAACCCCACAGATGTTCAATGATATTCAGGTCTGGGGACTGGGATGGCCATTCCAGAACATTGTACTTGTTCCTCTGCATAAATGCCTGAGTAGATTTTGAGCAGTGTTTTGGGTCGTTGTCTTGTTGAAATATCCAGCCCCGGCGTAACTTCAACTTTGTGACTGATTCCTCAACATTATTCTCAAGGATCTGCTGATATTGAGTGGAATCCATGCGACCCTCAACTTTAACCAGATTCCCAGTACCGGCACCGGCCACACCGCCCCACAGCATGACGGAACCTCCACCAAATTTTACTGTGGGTAGCAAGTGTTTTTCTTAGAACGCTGTGCTCTTTTGCCAACATGCATAATGCCCCTTGTTCTGACCAAATAACTCAATCTTTGTTTCATCAGTCCACAGCACCTTATTCCAAAATGAAGCTGGCTCAAATGTGCGTTTGCATACCTCAAGCGACTCAGTTTGTGGCTGTGTGCAGAAAAGGCTTCTTTCGCATCTCCCATACAGCTTCTCCCTGTGCAAAGTGCACTGAATTGTTGAACGATGCACAGTGACACCATCTGCAGCAAGTTGATGTTGGAGGTCTTTGGAGGGGGTCTGTGGGCTGTTTTTGACCATTCTCACCATCCTTCGCCTTTGCCTCTCCAATATTTTATGTGGCTGCCACTTCTGGCCTTAACAAGAACTGTGCCTGTGGTCTTCCATTTCCTCACTATGTTCCTCACAGTGGACACTGACAGCTTATATCTCTGCGATAACTTTTTGTAGCCTTCCCCTAAACCATAATGTAGAACAATCTTTGTTTTCAGGTCATTTGAGAGTTGTTTGAGGCCCCCATGTTGCCACTCTTCAGAGGAGAGTCAAAGAGAACAACAACTTGCAATTGGCCACCTTAAATACCTTTTCTCATGATTGGATGCACCTGTCTATGAAGTTCAAGGCTTAATGAGCTCACCAAACCAATTGTGTGTTCCAATTAATCAGTTTTAAGTAGTTACAGGTATTCATGGAATTGAACATAATGGTATGTTATGTAATTTTGCATATAGACAAGGTGCTGTTGCATTTAAATCTGACTTCATGATAAATGTAATTTTAGTTTTAATTATCATGTTTTAAAATAATGGATGTGTAGGTCTTTTGTGGGTGAGATTTCATTCTTGGATTCCTGGACCCAAGCAGCACAACGTCTTGGGCCAGCCCTGCATCACTCCTGCCTTGTATCAACGGTTCAGGCTGGTGGTGGTGATGTAATGGTGTGGGGGTTATTTTCCTGGCACACTTTTGGCCCCTTAGGACCAATTGAGCATTGTTCAAACACCACAATGGCCTACCCAATTATTGTTGCTGACCATGTCCATCCCTTTATGACTACAATGTGCCCATCTTCTGATGGCTCCTTCCAGCAGGATAATGCACCATGGCACAAAGATCCAATCATCTCACCACTGCCAATGGCCTCCACAGCCTCCAGATCTCATCCAATAGAGCATCTTTGGGATGTTGTGGAACGGGAGATTCTCATCATGGATGTACAGATGACAAATTTGCAGCAACTGCGTGATACCATCCTGTCAATATGGACCAAAATCTCTGAGGAATGTTTCCAACACTTTGTTGAATCTATGCCAGGAAGAATGAAGGCAAAAGGGGGGCCAACCCGGTACTAACGACATGTACCTAATAAAGTGGCTGGTGAGGGTGTGTATATGCGTGTGTGTGTGTGTGTGTGTGTTTACAATATGTGGGTGGGTGTGTGTGTGTGTGTGTATGTATGTTTGTATGTATATATATATATATATATATTTTTTTTTTTTATATATTTTTTTTTTATATATTTTTTTTAGAGGTAGGAATTTTGTCCAAATTTTGATCCATGTGTGGGCAAGCTGGTTGTAGACAAGTTGATCTATCAGTCGACTTGTGTGCAACCCAAATGGTGGAGCTGATGACTGTATTCTAATGGCGGGGAAATTGCAATAGCTCAGCAGGAGGGAGTCCCCCATCCACATTCAGTGTGTGGATGGAGGAATCAAGTCATTTTCTTTTGTTCAACCTACAGAACTACAGAAAAAAAAAATGACTTGTGTATGGCTAGCCTAAGTGCTGTGTTAAGCACACTTTACTGGGGAGTGGGAATCTGAAGCACTGCATCTTTCATTATCAACTCCTGACCAACTTTTTACCCTCCGGGGTAAAGAAATTGAGAGAGGCTATATAGTGGGGAGTTAGTGTAAGGAACAAATATGTTGAGCTGAAGGCAGGCTATAATAATTATAGAAAAAAAGTGTATATGAAAAGTGTAAATAACTAAAGTACCACATTAGCACCTTTTACTGAAGAGCGACTTGCACTCTGACTTGTGTCGCTCCAAGTCGTTTGACATTTAAAATCCCATTGAAGTGAATGGGAGCCGTCTTAATGTACACTACTGAAGTCCCTACAACTTCAAAAAAGGTTCCTGTACTACTTCAAGGCGACTTCTATCCGACTTGTGCCCATAGAATTCAATGGAAGTCGATTTGAAGTCGGATCCCTTATCTATACTGAAGCGACTACAGGAAAAAGAAAATAATTAACCCAGTGAATTCCCAGGCAACCCCCACCCTCCTTTCTCTGATTGGCCATAGGCAAAGTCGCCTGGCGAAGAGTCGTGTTGTAAGTCGCCTTGAAGTTGCATTCAAATCGCCTAGCAAAGTCTCCCCTGAAGTCGGATCGACCCTGTGTGAACCAGATACCGCTGCTTTCATTGTCATATCATGGGCACCTAAAAAGAAAATTAAAAAGTGGTGGTCATAAGGGCTGCCATCAGCCAGATGACATTTACCCTATGTGGAGTAGCAGGAGATTGTGTAAATGGCAGTGATCCAGCAGTTCCAAGATCCATTGGTCAAGCCATGATCCTTCCTAAACCTTAAAGTCTTTAGTAGAGCTGTAGCCCTAGCGTTATCAATAATGTGATATCCATCTGGAGGTTTTTTTTTGTCTTGCCATTTCACACCGGTAGTTAGGCAGCGTAGTGCCCAGGGAGCGGCTCATGACTTGGGTTAGGATAACTCCTAATAGTTCCTGGTTGAAATTCAAGCAGATATTTCTTCTTTTTTCTTTTTACCAGTATTATTATTATTTTTTAATTTTTAAAATAAAATAGTGCTAAATACCTTTTAAGAACCTTTTTTTTATAATGAGCCTTCCATATCCGCCTTCCATAGCCGTATCATTGACAGTATCACCTATCAGTACGGCTGTTTCTCTGAATAGCTGGAGACCTTGGATTAAGCCCTCTTACAATATCTGGCACTCTCGGAGGTGACCTAATTGACATCCCCTCTGCGGAAAGGCAGGAATGTATTTTCACTTGTGTTTATCAGCGTGCGCCGGCCATGACATCACAAACTGGGCTGCGATCCAAACTTTTCTGGGGATTTTCGTTTTTTTTTTTACACTACATGTAATGTATCTCAATATGAAGTGTTTTCCTGCATATACTTTACAAGTTGTTGTGCCACATTCTTTCTATGTTGCATTTCTTGTGTGACGAGTTTGGCAGACAGTAAATTGTATCTCTACATTTTTATGATATCAGTATGTGAAAAGGCTGAGGACAGGAACCACGAGGAGCAAACTATTAACCTTTTCTTTTTTATTATTCAGAAAACCCTCCTCTGTGCACCCCTATGAAGCCGAATTCACTTGCCATCATCATGTCATACATAAGACCTGCATTGTATGTGATGACGATGGTTTGTTCCGCATTGTACATCATGCAGTACAACCAGGGCTTTTTTTCTACGAAAATAGGTGCAGGAGCTCCCCCTTTCTGAGTCACCCTACCCACCTCCGAGCACCGTTCCTTGGTTCCTCCCCCTACCCACCTCCGAGCACCGTTCCTTGGTTCCTCCCCCTACCCACCTCCGAGCACCGTTCCTTGGTTCCTCCCCCTACCCACCTCCCATTATTGCCCTTTAAGAGAATATAAAACCAAGTATCATTTTGTAATTTGTATGGGATATGGTAATGATAACAAGAAAAGCAGTAAAAAAAAAGATCCCCTGCAGTGAGAAACAATATAGCGCCCCCCCCGCCAGCAACAATAGATCCCCCTAACAACAATGGACCACCCGCAACAAAATTTCCCCCCCTAGCAACAATAGACTCCAGGCAGCAACAACAGATCTCTCCACAACCAGCATCGATAGATCACTACCTCAGCAGTAGATCTCTCCCAGCAACAACTGATCCCCCCAGCAATATAAGACCCACCCCCAGCAACAGTAGATCCCCCACAACAAATCACCTCAGACCCTGCAGCACACCCCAGCACCCCTTGCCATTGCATACATTTAGTGCTGGAGGTGCTGGGACTGCGTTCCCCCACGTTCCCGCTGAAAGAAAGCCCTTAGAGCAACACTACCCACACCCTGTAGTGCCAGAGGAGAGCGCTGAAGCTGGGCAGAGTGGGAGGAAGGTAGTTATTTACAGTCTTCCCTTAGTCTAAAAGTGGAGTCCCACCCATAAGCAGAATGTCCGTGGATCGGATCCCCCCCCCCCCCCTCCAGTGTCACATTTGGCACCTTTCAGGGGGGAGCGGATACTTGTCAAATCCAGGTATCTGCTCCCACTTCCAGGGAACTACGCAATGTCCGTTACAGGGCACCAAGGAAGAATGGTGCAAAGTATTTCATGTTCTATGCCCCATTGGGAACCAAATAATGCTGTACCGTGTACTTGTATGAAAAAGTATCCTGTTCTCTTTGCATTGTTTCCCTTGTGTTCCTGCCAGTCCCTCTGTTTTCCCATCAAAAACCGAGAGCACAGCATGGTCAGTTTTCTGGCTGTGTTTAGAACTCCGCCTGCTCTCCTCCAACGTTCAGACTTGTTCTGATGCACTTACCCTGCACAGCCATTGACTGGGAAGATCAGTGTGCCGCTGTTTCTC
>BLSH010434102.1:899839-912031 GCA_018402905.1 Glandirana rugosa
CCCCCCCCCCCCCCCCCCCAGGATTCTGAGCTCCTTATACAGCCCAGAACAGAGGGAATGTGATCACTTATAAAAAAAAGGGAGAAGAAAAGTATTTCTAAGATTTTTTTATATGTATACACAAATCTTTTGCTTTCATTTGTATTTTACACTGAATGGATTGTTTTACAAGGTCAGGGTTCACATTTACTTTTAAAGGTTTGTGAATTGAGGCTTTGTATATCTCTATGGATACAAACATTTAGTAATCATTCATGTTTCTATGCTTTACACCACTGGTGTTTATTGTGTTGTGTTTTAACAAGCACATTTATTATGTGATGTCTGTATGCATTTTCCAGACAAGAATGGTTTTCTTTTGTGGAGTTCCATGCATTAAAATGTATTTTCTTTGTTCCCGATTGAAGGACTCATGAATTGTTGATGGTCTTAGACTAGGGGTCTCCAAACTTGCTGAGCAAAGGGTCTGTTTGCTGTCTTTAAGAAATTAGGTGGGGGTCAGGCTGTGGCCGGTGGGAGTAAAAAGGCCACAGAGTCAATGTAAATAATGCCTCGGGTTTGGTGGTCAGTGGGAGTAAAGAAAATACATGGCACCAGTGGTCAGTAGGAGGAGAGATAGTGTCCCGTAATTGGTATTGGTGGCAGGAATAGTACCCCTTCATTGGTGTCAGTGGGAGGAATAGTACCCCTTCATTGGTGTCAGTGGGAGGAATAGTACCCCTTCATTGGTGTCAGTGGGAGGAATAGTACCCCTTCATTGGTGTCAGTGGGAGGAATAGTACCCCATCAGTGGTGTCAGTGGGAGTAATAGTACCCCATCATTGGTATCAATGGGAGGAACAGTATCCTATCATTGGTGTCAGTGGGAGGAATAGGGCCCCATCATTGGTGTCAGTGGGAGGAATAGTGTCACATCATTGGTGTCAGTGGGAGGAATAGTACCCCTTCATTGGTGTCAATGGTAGGAAAAGTACCCCTTCATTGTTAATAAGAGGAATAGTACCCCCATCATTGGTGTCAATGAGAGAAATAACACCCCATCATTGGTGTCAATGAGAGGAATAGTACCCCATCATTGGTATCAATGGGAGGAATATTACCCCATCATTGGTGTCGGTGGGTGAAATAGTACCCTTTCATTGGTGTTGGTGGGAGGAATAGTACCCCTTCATTGGTGTCAATAAGAGGAATAGTACCCCATCATTGGTGGCAATGGGAGGAATAGTACCCCATCATTGGTGTCAGTGGGAGGACTAGTACCCCATCAGTGGTGTCAGTGGGAGGAATAGTACCCCATCATTGGTATCAATGGGAGGAATAGTACCCCATCATTGGTATCAATTGGAGGAATAGTACCCCATCATTAGTGTCAGTGGGAGGAACAGTACCCTATCACTGGTGTCAGTGGGAGGAATAGGGCCCCATCATTGGTGTCAGTGGGAGGAATAGTGCCCCATCGGTGTCAGTGGGAGGAATAGTACCCCATCATTGGGGTCAGTGGGAGGAATAGTGCCCCATCATTGGTGTCAGTGGGAGGAATAGTACCCCATCATTGGTGTCAGTGGGAGGAATAGTACCCCTTCATTGGTGTTAGTGGGAGGAATAGTACCCCTAGATTGTAAGCTCCTTGAGGGTAGGGACTGATGTGAATGTACAATGTATATGTAAAGGGCTGCATAAATTGATGGCGCTATATAAGTACCTGAAATAAATAAATAAATAAAATTAGAGGAATAGTACCCCATCATTGGTGTCAATGACAGGAATAGTACCCCATCATTGGTGTCAGTGGGAGGAATAGTACCCCATCATTTGTGTCAATGGGAGGAATAGTACCGCTTCATTGCTGTCAATGGGAGGACTAGTATCTCATCATTGGTGTTAGTAGAAGAAATTGTGCCCAATTCTTGGTACCCATGGGAGGAACTATGCCCCACTGTTGGTGTCAGTGGAAGGAATGATGTCTCATTTTTTGTGTCGGGGGAGATGAATAGTGCCTCATATTGATGAGAGGAATAGTGCCACAAGGGGCCGGTAAAGGCAAGCAAAGGGCCACATCCGGCCTTCAGGCCACAGTTTGGAGACCACGGTCTTAGACAGCTGGGTTATATGCGGATGGCAGTATAACCTAATTTTATCAAGTAACTAGTCTTGCGGTAGTAAAAAAATCCTGTTTCCTTATCGTTCATTAAAGCTGAAGTTTAGGTATGGATATTGTTGCATAGTTACATTTGTCCACCTTGCATCCATCCAACCAGAGAGAACTTTGCATTCATTGCATGGGACCTGGATGCGAACACTAATCATTGTAGTAGCGGGGCCTACTACAGGGATTTCCAGCTTTCACGGGGATCAGCCAGATATGGCATATGAACTTAACACTGATAAGGTGCTCTTGAAATGACATCTGGGTGCCATATATGCATGATGTGATTAAACCTCAATGGGCTGACTGGCAGTAATATCAGAAGCCCAGAGAACAGTGCATCCATTAAAACAGTCTTGGTTTATTCCACACATGGTTAAAAAAACAATTGAGATGAACAGTGGTTACCAGTTGATGAGCACAGCCCCATACCACAGGCATGCAGGATATGCTGGGGAACCCGGGTTGCCGATAAGAACCGTAGAATCTGTGTGTGAACATTCTCGTCGGTCGCAGCAAGGAGTCAACATCATCGGAAGTGACATAGGCGGAACTAGGAAGTCTGACCGTGGTGGTAGACACCACACAACTAGGAAGTCTGACCGTGGTGGTAGACACCACACCACTAGGAAGTCTGACCGTGGTGGTAGACACCACACCACTAGGAAGTCTGACTGTGGTGGTAGACACTCCAACTGGGACACACCAGGAAATCACTCTGGTTGTCAGAATACCATGTTTCGGGGGTGTGCTCGTTTGTCCAGATCTGTCAGTAAGTACAAAAGTCTTACTGTTTTAAGTGTGGTATAGCGCATCCCTGTCCACTTACTGAAAATTGCTGCAAGAATGAAGCATGTCAGTTTGGCTTTCTACTTCTGTAGCTAACTGTAGTGAATTTGCATGGTGATTTTATTCAACCCTTCTCATCAGAAGACCCTGCTGTCGAGGTGGTAACTTCTTTGGACGTCTCTGTGAGATGGTTGCAGTTCCATCTTTGTTAAATTTTTGTATCACTTTTGCTACAGTATTCTGAGTGATTAGTAAAGTTTTGCTGATCTTCTTGTAGCCTTCACATTTCTTGTGTAAAGAAATTCTTTTCTTTCTTGGGCATTGTGACATTTCTCTTCCATGTGGTGCCATTGCTGACAGCATGAAATGGGAAGGGGTTTTCTTAAGTAACACCCTGTGTAAGGCCTCATATACATGGGCGTTATAAAAAATGAGCTGGAAAGCTAGTACCGACGCCAGGAAAAAAGAAGCATTAACGCGATTTTATCAGGGTTTTGCATTGGCAATAATGCATGTTATGACGTCGCTATGACGAAACGCGTAAGTCGGAGCCAGTGAGCGTCATTACGTACTTCCGGCATGAGACTGGTGGAACACAGGAAGCCTCATACGATCCACCTGTCTGACTTCCGCTAGGAGACTTTCTCAAAGCCTAACCGTGAGTCTATACTACTTTTGCAGCAATTGCTGCCTCTGATTACTTTTACATTGGAGTCTCTTCTTTGTTATATGTGGATCTGCCTTGACATGAGGGAGTGACCGAGAGGGGTTCCTTTCGTGACGGAGCGCAAGTAAGGAAACAGGTCCACGGGAGAGCTGACTTGGCGATCCCGGTCTGAGCAGACCTTCATTTACAGGAGTTGGCTCAAAAAAATCCCTGTAAACATACCTGTGAGGTTTGAAATTCTAAAATTCTGGTACAGCGTTGCACTGCTTGCACTTTGACTTATTTGCACTGTTTTATATGCACGTGTTTGGTGTTTTTGCATTTTATTGACACAATATCTGCACCTTAATTTCATTTATATATAATTGATGAATTTACTGCATTCCCGGTTTTTTACATAAATCTCTTTTTTACATTTTTTACATATTTTATTTTATATATATTTTTTATATGAATTATATTATTAGCACTCAGTAATCAATTCTCACCAACCCATCCTGCTTTATAACACAAAACACAGACAGTGCCAAGCTCACTTCTTTTATCAGATTTTTATAATAATGCATGTTAAGTCGCGCTAGCTTTTAGCCGCGTTTCTCTGTCTTTATTCAAAATCAATGGTTCCCTATGGGAGCCCTTTGATTTGAATAGAAGTCGCACCAGAAGTTGATCATGATGATCCGACTTGCGGTGCGACTTGTGTGCTGAGGATCATTGAAGGGGAATCCCCGCCAAAATGAAGAAATAAATTTGCATGGGGTTCCCCCCCAAGAGATACCAGACCCTTCGGTCTGGTATGGATTTTAAGGGGAACCCCCACACCCAAAAAAAAATGGCCCCCCCCAGAATCTATATCAAACCCTTATCTAAGCACGCAGCCCAGCAGGTCAGGAAGGGGGGGGGCAAGCGAGTGCCCCCCCTTGGACCATACCAGGCCACATTCCCTCAACATGGGGGGGTGAGTGCTTTGGGGCACCCCACAGCACCTTGACCTCATGCTGACTCGATGTCTGCCAGCGACCTGCGATCACCTAATACAATGGAAGAAAGGGGAACTTCTGATGTAAACACAGCGGTTTCCCACTCTGTCAGGGCACATGACCATGATCTACTGATCCCGGTCATCGAGATCAGTGAGATCTGTCATGCCCCTGCCAGCCCAGCCCCCACACAGTTAAAACACAGTGAGGGAACACAATTAACTCCTTAATCGCCCCTACAGGTTAACCCCTTCCCTGCCAGTGATATTTACACAGTAATCAGTGGCTATTTTTAGCTCTGATCGCTGTATAAATGTCAGTGGTTTCAAAAAAGTGTCAAATGTGTCCGATAAAAATTGCAGATCACCCGCATTACTAGTAAAAAAAAAAGCCATAAATCAATTGTCATAGTTTGTAGACATGATAACGTTTAAAGCAAACCAATCAAACGCTTTTTGCGATTTTATTTACCACATATATGTAGAAGAATATATATGGGCCTAAACTGATGAAAAAATATGTTTTTTTTTTAAATATATTTTTTTACTTGGATATGTATTATAGCAAAAAGTAAAAAAATATATATTTTTTTTCCTTCTGGGGCTGAAGTGGTTAAAAGACTTTGTTAGGAAAAATACTTTTTTGTGTGTGCAAATTTAACAAATCTTGGTTGCAATCAATGGCCTGCATTTCTGGGAGTATTTTGTAATATAGTTCCCATATAAAATGTTGATTCTGAAAGAAAAGTATATATATGTGTGTATAGCTTTAGCTTTCCATTAAGAGACTCCGGAAGAAGTGAGGGAAAGCTCTAAGGACTGATGGAGTGGAGAAAGTAACGTAAACCTTTTCACTAGACTGCACCCCATTGTATAACAGATTTAATGCATGCAACAAAAGCTCCCTCCAAAGAGACATGCAATTCTTCCAGTCAGCCTCAGGCAGCAATAATCCTATTAAAAGGAGAAGCGAGGGATTTCGGCAAGCGGGGGGTCATGAGGTACATCTGACAGAAACAACGTTGACTGAAGACCGGTGGGAAGGACCCGCACATAAAATTAGCTGTAATGTCATAAAATTGCTAAATGTCATCATTACTGATATGTGTATTCAACCATGCAAATTAATTCCCCCAATGAACTGCTGGTCACACATCAGAGCACTGACTAGTGAATATTTGCACAACTTCAAAAAATAAATTTTATACCTCAACTATTTGCTTGGCGTGTGATGCCATGCAACCGGTGCTGCGCAGCCAGTGCTGTGCAGCCAGTTCCACGCAGTCAGTGCTGCGCAGCCAGTGCCATGCAGCCGGGGCCGCGCAGTGATGGTTGCATAGCATTTCTCAGATGAGATCCTCAATGGTGACCACAGTGGACCATGCTTAGTAAATAGGTGTTACAAAAAGCCACTTGTGTATCCACTGGGTGCCCATGTGACAATGGTGACAACACAGGAGCACTATTGGGAGACAGAGTTGCCACCCTATTACAGGAAGCGCCTTAACAAGGATCATAGTTTCAGAATCACCAGGTATCATGTTAACCCTTTTGCCGCTTTTAAATTTTTTTGCACACATGGAAAAATAATCATTTTAGTGCTGGAGATTGGCTAAAACCCCCACACAGTATATATTTTATGAAAACATTGACTCTGGAGAATAAAACGGTGGTAGTTGAAATTTTTTCACATGATCTCATCGCAAAGCAATTTTAATTATTTTAAATATTATCACAACAATTTATCAAGTGTAAATAATTAGTACAAAAGTTAATTTTTTAGCTCAATGTATTACTCATTTTTGGTAAAATATAAAGCTGTGCCAATTCCATAGATACCAAAAATGTCATGCACATGAATGGACCGCTGCAAACTTCGGTACCCAAAATGTTCTATAGGCAAAGCTTTAAAAGCAAAGCTCACACCGCCAGTCCTACACCCCCCTCCTTTCCCAATTAGCTGCAGCACCCCCCCCCCCCCCCCATACTTCCTGGTCTCACAGGAGATACTGAGGACAGTGGGAGCCATGGGCTGCTGTTACTGTCAGTCAATGTTAGGAAGAAGCAGAGGTATGGCTTACCTGCTCTGTATGCGTATATGGATACACACAGTCCAGCTCAGGAGCAACCACCCATAGGTGCCTCCTTAGCTCCTGGCTTGCTAGGGAGACAGCCAGATGATGGGGAAAGAGGCAAGACCAGCAGGGGCCTGCCAGTAGAGAAGGTAAGGGACACATTTGTGCAAAATGAAAGCGGGTAAGTATAGTATTTATTTTTTTATAATTTAATTATTGTTATACAGAATTTACAGTATATAGCTCCTACAGCTTGAGCAGCACTTACAATATAAAGGTAGACAGTACAGTAAAAATACAATTCAATACAAGAGGGCTAGGAGGGACCTGTTCCTGAGAGCTTACAATCTAATCAGTTATGTTAAACCGTGAAAAATTTGGTATTTAGTATCACTTTAACCATGAATAATGACCCTAGGGTGCATTTAACGGGGGCGTCCTTGGAAGCTATCCAGCTGCTGTACAGCTATCCTAATCGGCCACACATTATGGAGGTGGCTCTAAAAGCTGGGAATGTGTGGGTGACCCCCCGCTGTTGATGTATGCCACACGTTGGTGGGAGAAAAAGTGTTAATAGAAAGCTGCAGATTTTTTAAATATTAAAAATTTACAGAAGCAGTATGTTACAGCTTATATAAGATTTTAAATATACCTTAATCTGATCACAATCATATATTTTTTCTTTAAAAAGAAAGAAAAATAGTTTTCCCTTAAAATTGAAAAAAAATGGAATATTTATTATATTAAAAATGTTGTGGATGTGGAATCTCGGTTCAGGTTAATTGTCATGGTAGACAGACCCATCCTGCAATGAACCGGAAATAGAACCCGCGCTCCAATTCACTGAACACGAATACGGATCTCCTGACACAAATCCCGGGACAATGCTTCATGCTAGCGTCTCACTGTTTGAGATCTGTGCATTCATCTGAGCGAAGAGCAAACACAGAGGAAATTTAATCTTAAAAATGAATCTACATGTATAAAATGACATTCATTTATGCCAGGATTACAACTGGAAATGGGTTTCCGGCTTAAAAGTAGTCAGTGAGCAATGGATAATGTGTGCCGGAGTTGCGTAGGCTTAAAGTTGAAGTAGTCGTAAGCCCACTAAGTTTTTTTTCTTTTTATTATTTTTCTCTGGGGGAGGTATAGCCAGGGTAGCAAACTTTTTTTTTTTTATATTTCTTCATCTACTCTTTTAAATATATGTGTAAAATAGTTGGATGTGAATAATCAGTGTATGTTAACATTTTTGAAAACCCAGCCAGTAAAATCTCATATAAGCTTTATCATGTGAATGTTCTTTTTAAATCTGCCCTGCAGCTGTCATTAAATGAATACCTGGTGATCCTGCCATGAAGGTCCTTGTACAGGCACTTCTTATTATAGAATAAAAAAATCAAAGTTTCCGCGCTGAATATTTAAAATAAAAAAAGTCTAGATCAGCCTTTCTCAACCTTTTCAACACTGAGGAACCCTTGAAATAATTCTCCGGTCTCGGGGAACCCCTGCTAAAAATTAAAAATCTACAGATCATGATACATTAGTGTGATGGTCAATGGGAAGAATGCTCCTTACACTTGTGCTCATTGGGAAGAACCCTTACAGATAGCTAAAAAGATCAATGGTATCATTGGGAATTTATCTGAGAGGTAGAAATTGACCATTGCTCAAGGAACCCCTAGCAACCTCTGGAGAAACCCTAGGGTTCCACTGAGCCCTGGTTGCAAAACCCTGGTCTATATGGTGAAACAATTCATGCAGTTTTTCAGGGTGAAAAAAACGATAATCAGGGTGACAACACGTTGTCTGTCTCTGAATTGTGCTCTTGCGTTGTCATCCTAGCACCCAGGCTTCTGATGGAGACTACATGTAATGCAGACATGGCCACCTGTTGTCACAATCAAAGTAAAGAAACACAATAATGAACTTTACTGGTACATTGAGTGTTGAGCACAACTATTAAAATACTATATCCAATATTTACTGGATTATTGGATAATTCTAGCACTAGACCTCGTCTGTAATTCTACACAGGTAACCTCTAAAAATGTTTAAAGCGTTGTCTATGGAGATTCTTAAGTACTGAAGTTTGGCGCCATTCCACAAGTGTGCGCAATTTTAAAGCATGACGTTGGGTATCTATTTACTTGGTGTAACATCATCTTTCACATTATACAAAAAAATTGGGCTAACTTTAGTGTGTTTTTTTTTTATTCCTAAAACAGTTTCTTGAAAAAAAAAATGCATTTGAAAAATTGTGGCCCAAATACTCTGTAACATAAAAAGTTGCAACAACCGCCATTTTATTCCCTAGGGTGTCTGCTAAAACTATACATATTTATATATATATATATATATATATATATATATATATATAATGTTTGGGGGTTGCTGAGCCGACGGATGACAGATCCGTCTCCACTCACTGAGCGGAGATGGAACTGTCAGAGCGCCGCTCTCCTCTATGGAGATCGGATGACAACGGACCGCCTATCCATTGTCATCCAACCCTCTCCGATCCGATTCTACAGATGGATGGAAAACAGGGTTTCCATCCATATGGATTTCACGGACAGGATCGAATCGGAGAGCGGCGGATGTCAGTGAATATGTTTCTGCTGACATCCGCCGCTCCATGAGGTTGCACGGAGCGTCCGTTCAGGTCCGCCTGAAAAACAGAAAGTCTGTGTGAAAGGGCCCCAATATACAAATAATTATTATATATGGTTTTAAAGGTAATTTGCTATATTTTCAAAAACTGTACTCAAGCAGGTGGCATAATGGACAAATTACTGAAGTTTGAAGTTATAACTTCAAACCAGTAATTTCACAGTAAATCGATAACTAATAAATTATTATCTTATAACATATAGCATAATAGTATATGATTTAGCTTGTACCTTTTCAGCAGCAGCAGATTCTCATTCTCCCTCTTAACTGAACATGGGATTATGGGTAAACCTTGTACACCTAAACTCATGCTTTTCCTTGTAGTTAAGAGGGCTGGGGCTGGAAGGGAGTATTTCTCTTTTAGACACACGCCCCCTTCTATTGCACTGCAGTGAGAGGACAGCCTCCACTGCAGCATTTTTATTGGACAGCTTGGGCCAATGGTGCTTTACCATTGGTCCAAGGCTTTAAACTGGCCGCTCTGTATGTAGCTTCTGATAGGCTGGGCAAGGAGCCCTGTATTTTCGGAACCATAGGTGATCGGAGCCCCGATGGTGACCAATGGTGGGGTAGGACTTCAGCTACTTAACTCCCAAATTTGGGGTCTCTGTGATAGTTTTTTTTTTTATATTCATGGCAGCCTTCCCTGACTGCACGTCCCTGCATTGTACACATGATGGGAACCAAAAATGAGACCATCCCATGATTACATTATGTTGATTACAGCAGTGGTTCTCAACCTCAGTCCTCAAGTAACCCCAACGGGCCATGTTTTCAGGTTTTTCCTTTACTTTAAATCAATATCAATGGCATGGTATTGATAAAAGCTATTTTATCTAAGGGAAGTTCCCAAAACATGGCCCATTGGGGGGACTTGGGGACTGAGGTTGAGAGCCACTCGATTACAGTCATGGAGATGTATCTAAATATTTTTGGGCACTCTGTGCCTTTTTTGGGGGGAGGGGCAGTCCTCTAAGGATTCATTTTGTGTTGGCAAGTCTTACTACTTGTTCATTCAAACATACGTTTTGGTGACCTAGAAACATTTGCATGGCCTCTCGAATCCCGAGCTGCTCGCAGTCTCTATTTGAGCAGGTAAACAGTACAAATATAACCGAGCTGTACACCTGCCAGCTCGAGTTACATAACGATTCAATAACTATTACAGCTAATCCACCTACAATATTCATGCCTCTCTCCTAGATGACCTTTGTCTCCAGCACAGTGTCAGACGCGTGACTGTTCGCAGATAAGTGACGGTCTACCATTAGTACTAATACTCAGTTGATAATTAACTTTCATATCTATGAAGTCATTAAGCCGCCGGAGGCTTGGCTATTGTGGACATACATAGAAAACAGCAGGTGCAAAGCTTTCCTACATCCAGACCGCTGCATTGCCAATTATTCTAAAATTGTACATCAGACAGAAGCATTTCAGAGATTTTATGAATAATAACTGGAGTATCTGTGGCAACAAGACATGTAACTGGTCAGTCTAGGCCAGCTTTTCTTCACCTTTTTTACCCCCCCCCCCCCCCAAGAAATCTTTGAAATAATTTTTAGGTCTAGGGTCAGTGGTCTCCAAAGTCTGGCCCTTTGCTTGCCTTTATCCAGCCCTTGGGACACTATTTCACCAACTGACCTCAATGATGGGGCATCATTCCCCCCTACTAACACCATCAACGGGGCACTATTCCCCCATTGACACCAACAATGGGGCATTATTTCTCACATTAAAACCAATGATGGAGCACTTATGTTGGGGCATGTTCTACTTCCATTGGCCACAGTCTGGCCCAGTAAAGCCTGAAGGACAGTAAACTGGCCAATGGCTTAGATAGTTTGGAGACCCCTAGTCTAAGGGAACCCCTGCAAAAACCATTTAATGGACCTTACATTAGTTGTCAATGCCATATTTACCGGCAGCTCAACAGATCATTGGTGTCATACTGCTGGCTCTTTCAAGTGGGATTGACTGCAGAACTTTGCAGGCACCATCAAATGAGAGGTCAGTCAGCTACAGCCCAAGGAACCCCTACTGAAAGAACCCTAGGACTCCACAGAGCTCTGGTTGAGAATGGTTGTTCAAGGCAACATTTCATTCTTCTGAGAAGATTGTATCTAAGCATGCCATGTAAAGTTCTGGCAACATAGTGGTTAGCATTTTTGCCTTGCACTACTGGGGTCCTTATTTCCCATTCCAGCCAAGATACTACCTGCATGAGTTTACATGCTCTTCATGTCCTTGCGTGTTCCCTCCCACAATCAAAAGACATACTAAAAGATTAAGTGTCTCCTCCCTAAATTGGTCCTAATATGTATATGGCTATGAGGTAGGGACCTTAGATTGTAAGCTCATTGGGGGCAGGGACTGATATGAATGTAAAATATGTAAAGCACTGGGTAAACTGATCTCTCCATATAAAAACCTGTGATTAATTCAAATGAATAAATGCATAATTGAAATACATATATGCTTTCCAGTGATGAGCTCGGGCATGGGTTTGAACCTGCCTGAGCTATCCTACTGGGAAGCTGTCAAAGCCGACAGCCAATCATATGCAGCAGAGGCTTTCTACAGCCACACGTATACATGCCGCTTGCATACAGTTAACGGTGGGGAATGCCCCTGCTACCTATGATTGGCTGTCAATTTTGATAGCTTCCCAGTGGGATCGCTCAGACAGGTTATGACTCAAGCCCGGACATTCCTGAGCTCTTCCCTAATGCTTAATTACCAACATTTTTTTTTTCTTTTTTTTTTTTTTAATTTTGTGCAGCCAGTTTTGTGATCTGTATTCATTTTCTGGCCTGCATAGCCAGACTGGTGACACAAATACGGGGGGGGGGGGGGGGTT
>BLSH010434102.1:912041-931560 GCA_018402905.1 Glandirana rugosa
TAACTAACAGACTGGCACACAGTGAAATGTACTTCTATATGCATACTTCTTTAGCATTTTATACACTAAATAAAAGTGTTGTAAGACAATTTGTAAATGTCATTTGTACAGTAAACCATGGTTACAAGCCATTAGGAACTCTTAATAGCAGACAGTCTGCACCCAATAACGCCATTTCTGGGCGCAACAAAGTGGCCACAACTTATGGTCCAGTTTGCATGCGACCATAGATGCTATATCCAGAGGCTGTGTTAAGCCACAAATGAATGCAACAGCATATTTGCTCTCATTCGCGTGTTTTTTATTTGCATCAAGGAATACATGGGGTGATTCAAAAATTAAGTGTGTTGGATATTTAGGCTGAAGGGCAGCCAGGTGAACTAGAAGGATGCTAGAAGGATGCTGGCAAAAGATCAGACCCTTCAGGCTGTGCCTTCTGGCTGATGTAAAAGAAGAATTGATGTGTGTAAATGGGGTGTATTTTTAATATAGGAGAAATCTATTGAATCTTACCACCAACACTGTAAACTTGTCTGAAAAGCCTTTTTTTTACAAGTTCTCGTATATTCCACCAGTACAAGCTGTTCCCATGGAAACCTGCGCTCTTTCCTGTGCGTGCCGGACTTATTCAGCACCAGCATCAAGCAGCTTCACAACTTGCCTTGAAGAATGTAATAATGGTGGTTTATCTAATGAAGAGTGACACTGTACAATGGGGCTTTGTTGCTGGCAGAGGAAAGAAGCATTGTGCTGGTTCTATTAGTTTCCAGGGACCAGCGGGATTGATAATGTCTCGGGAATGGCAGCCGATCGTGGACCTGCCTTTCTCCTATTACATATAAACCAGTCATCTTTCATATCCACCAATCCTCCTCTTTCATTCTACTAAATGGGTTCAGCGTAGCAATATATGATATATGTAGTTAGCCACAGATGAGAAGATGGGGTTGTACCCCTTTTTTCAGTTTCAATTGGTTTCATAGAAATTTTCAACCAGTAAAGGCAAAAAAAGCCAAGCTGAAAAGTTTTTGGAACAAAAAGCAAGTTAATAACTCGAGCCTTTAAAGAATGCAGCCAAATGCAGGGGTTTAGTAAAACGCCAACTGGGAGCATGCTGTACGAAGTATGGGTATGCCTTAAGAAAAAAAGGGGGGTGTACAGAGGTTACTTCTTGAGAAAACCACATAGCCGTAAACCATTAGCAGACCCAGAGATAACGGTGGTTTTAAGTTTTATATAAAAAATCTGGACTTGTCCTGTAACGTCAGACTTGGTCTCCAACAGCCTCCTGTGGTTCCTTATCGGTCACCAAAGATTCCAACACACTGTTCCCAAAGCACACATTCCTATAAAAGTGGGCGCTGAAGTGACCCCTGGCTGGAAAAGTGATCAGAGCGAGAGATGTCACCAACACACCATGGGTCTCCAAAAATGGGTCCAAAGCTTTATTCAGCGATCACATCGCTAAAGCAAACTGCAATGGTTCGGAGCCACGCAGGATCCCTTCTTCAGGCATTTCACATACCCGATGAAGGGGTCATGCGTGGCTCGGAAATGTTGCTGTTTGCTGTAACAATGTGAATACTGAATAAAGCTTTGGACCCATTTTTGGAGACCCGTGGTGTGCTGGTGACATCTCTCGCTCTTCTCGGCCACCAAGGTTGACTATCACATTTAACAAAGCAATGAGGGGAGCTCATTAGGAAAGGATTGGGGCCAAGCTAGCTTTGTTGATAAACTTGCAAATTAAAAGAAAAAAACTTAAATTTACCAATAAAAAGCTACTCTTTGGTATCTATGGTGACAGGATGGCGTGGAGGCCTTGGTCATCATCTATCTGTACCCTGGCGATTTGACAACTCACAGCTTCAATTATGTGACTAAGGATTGCAGACTTTTTGACACCAACTATGGAATTATGTAATTAGAACAGAGTGGTTCCACAACTTTCACACCTCCCATCCTGTTCTTGGGCAATCAGTATCTGCTTTGACACATTCATAGTGATTGCTTAAAATGATTGTAAAGCCTCATATTTTTCTATTAAAATAAAGAAATATGTTATACTTACCTGCTCTGTGCAATGGTATTTCACGGAGCATTCCCTTACCCTTTCTTCTTGATTCCCCATCTGGCGCTCTCTGCTTCTCCTTTCCCGCGGGTGCCCCCATAGCAAGCTATGTGTCATGGGGGCACCTGTGCGAGTATACTGCCCGAGCCGGGCTGTATGCATCCATAGACACTTGGTTTGGCCACACCCCGTTTCCTCCTTACAGGAGTTGACTGACAGCAGCAGGAGCCCATGGCCTGCCGAGTCTACTTTGAAATCAGGACATGAAGGGAGAATACCTGCAGTCAGGACAGCACTGGATTCCTGATAGGCTCAGGTAAATGTTTGGGGAGCAGGGGGAACAGTTGTAGGGGAGTTTTTACCAGGGAATGTTAGAAAACTGTTAGACTTAAGAACCTGTTTAAGGTGTCGATACTACCTGGGTGGATCTAAATACTGGAGGATCTTCTTGATACTCACTAGAACTGAAGTGTTGGCTTGGGTAAGCTATAAAATGCCTTTAACATTACAGAACAAGTGCAGTTGAATGTATCTAACTGCTACTAGCCGATTCAGATTTCGGAAGTGAATTATAGTTGAACAAGTTTCTATTGCAGCCTTTCTCAACCTTTTCAACACTGAGGAACCCTTGAAATAATTCTCCGGTCTCCGGGAACCCCTGCTAAAAATTGAAAATCTATAACTCATGATACATTAGTGTGATGGTCAATGGGAAGAATGCTCCTTACACTTGTGGCCATTGGGAAGAATTCCCCCCTTACAGATAGATAAAAAGATCAATGGTATCATTGGGAATTTATCTGAGAGGTAGAAATTGACCATTGCTCAAGGAACCCCTAGCAACCTCTGGAGGAACCCTAGGGTTCTACGGAACCCTGGTTGAGAAACCCAGATCTATTGTGTATCTCAAGCCCAGTTTTATGCTTTGCTTATTCTTCGAGTAGGGAATTGTAAGAACTCTGGAAAATGTATTTTTGCTGTCTATTTCCTTTTGGGGAGATTCTCTGTTACTTTCTTTACTAGAAGTAAGAGGAAATGTCAGTGTAGGGACTGAAGTCAGGTGTGTTCCTATTTTAATTTTAGTGTTGCAGTTAGCCTGTAGGCAGCAACAGCTTGGAGTTGTTTTCTTTCCACTTTCGTTGGGTTCTGCCTGTTGCAGGTGAGTGTTCTTAGCAGATAGAGAAAGCTACAATAGTACTGAACAGTTATATCCTATTAGTTTAACATTTAGACATTTCAAACTAATAGGAAGCCTATTGCCAGAGGTGCAAGCTGAGAAGGATATAAATATATAGGTGAGACCTTCTAGAAGGATCTTTGCCTCTTGACTGGTTGCAGTGTTGTTCAGTGAGTTCCAAGCCTAATGCCTAGGGAGAGAGGGCCTTTGCTAGAAGAGAGGCCTGGTTCTGAGGCCTGGAAGGGCTTGTTTTACCTTATCGAAGGGGAAGGATGTCCTGCTAAATATTATTCCTGGAGAGCTGGGTACAAGCTGTTGGCTGTCGACGTTGCAGAGTCCTAAATACTTGCTCCAGAAGTCATTGCGTTACCTGAAGCTGCTCAACAGCCTGCAGATTGCAGATCACTGGTCTTCTCCTAAAGCCCCGTGCACACAATCACAATATCCTACAAAAAATACAGTTTTCCAAGCAATCGTACAATAATCTGATTGTTAGTACACAGCTTTCGTCCAAAATCTTCCGAAGGGACAAACACGAACATTTTCCTAGTACGATACTGGATCGTAGGCTTTTAATTTAATCAGTACAGTTTTCGTCTGAAAATACAGTACAATACATTACTTCACTTCTGAATTTTTATTTTGTCGTATGAGAATTTTCGTACTTTAGTAACCTATTCATTTTCGATATGGAGCATGGAAAAAAATAAAAAAACAGACGATCATCTGATAATCTCATTGTGTGTACTAGGCTTTAAGGTCCATAACCTGTAATGACTGTTGATATTGGAAAAGCCTAGAGTTGCTTTTTTTGGGCATCCTGTGCCCTAGCCCTCTCTCCTTGGATTTATTGTCTGCTGATAAACTCTTGAAAGATTCCAAGGTCACTGGCACCCAATTTCTTTCACCCCACAAAGAGTCATGGAGTCAGCTCTAAGGTTTGAGATGTTAACCCACCAAACTGCCTCCTCTCAGGGTTAAGAGGGTGCTACATCTGTAAAATGAAGAGATGACAGTTTTCATCAGAACAAGGTGTCCGTTTATGAAACTGTGATCAGCGGTGATCGCCGCTAATCACAGTTCGTCCTCGGTTTATGAAACGGATATGATCGGGGGAGAACATGTTCTCTGCCGGTCATCTCCACACATAGAGAAGCTGTAACTGACTGACACAGAAACGGCCAGTTTATGAAGCTGCGATCTCTGCACTTCACTGGCGATCTGGGTCAGAATTCACCCTCCCCGATTCACCAGTTCAGAGGTGGTGAATCGGGGAGAGAAGAGAGAATTGTGGGGGAAGGAGGAAGATTACTGACTTTCTCCTTCCTCGGTCAGAACCCCCAACACAGTAACCATGTCCCCCTGCCACGTTAAAGTATTTATATATATATATATATATGTGTGTATATAGTTTGTATATATATATATATGTGTGTCTGTGTGGCCAATATCCCCCTTAGGGGTGGCTGGTTGATGTGGTTTACCTGCTCACAACTGCCCTCAATCACACTCCTACTGGCATTCAGAGTCAGAAAACAGGCTTGCTCTATGTTTTTTTTGTATTATTTGGGGATTGAATTTGGATAGGGATTGGGGCAGTTAGGGGATTCCCAAAAGGTTAAACATTTCTGTACAAGGGACCGGTATGTACACCATCCAGTATATACAACTCCTTCACTTCACTCCCATTTCTTCACTGCAAACTCCTGGTTCCTCTCTCCAGCACAATTCTTACTTCCTCTGGTGAGGTCTGGAAGGAAATTTACCAGCCTCCAACTTGCATGGCCTAGCTAGCACATGTGAGACCTGATGTAGATTTATCAGGCCTCCGGACCACCCTTTGTGGGCATAGGAGTTGAGGTTCCCCTGTGTCGAAAAGTCATTTAGTTGGTGCTAGCTTGCCAGCGATGAGTTAAAACTCCCAGCCCATCCGCACACTGTCCATAAAACCAGACCCAAATCTCCTCCTGCACCTTCTCCAGACTGTCCTCTTCCCAATCTGTACTGTGCATCTCACTCCCTTGGGCTGTGTCACTCACTGTTACTTGTAGTTCCTCCCGGAGATCTCTCTGTAGTGCTCACACTCCTGCTGTTCTCTTCCGCTCACCCCCGTGCCTTTCCTCCAGGATCTCTCTCTCCTCCTGGCCCCACCCGAGCTCTCCCAGGCTAAGGTCACACCGCCCAGACTAGGGGCTCCTTCAGACCCAACAGCCTCCACACTACACCTCTGTCTCTTCCACTCGAACTTCTCCTCCCCCACTGGGCAGACCACAGTATTTAAGGAGGTCTGCCCCCTGCCAATACAGGCCGGGGACTGGTCAAGGCGCCACAATATACTTCAGAAAGCCTCACCTCCTTTCCCATCCCCTTTTCCAGAACTTTCCTGGAGAAGAAGGGAGGGGTTACCAAGGGATGTTGCTTCCTGCAATCTCCAGCTTTCCCTGGGCCACTCCCCTGCCCAGAATCAAAACAATCAGACCTGACTAAATTTACCTACTCTCGAACAAAAAACTACCTCTAAGCAGCTACCTATGGTAGTGGGCACTACATATATATATATATATATATATATATATATATATATATATATATATATATATATATATATATATATGGACTAATTATTTTATTAATAGGTGGGCGGTCTCCTCTGAGAATGTCCGTGTACTGAACAGATTTATCACTGATTAATAAACGGACACTTCTGTGTTTCCGTGAATTTCTGGTACTGTAATCTCATTATGTCTCACAAGATTCCAGTATCAGGTGGCGTTCTCCACTGTTTGAAACATTTGTAGATCGTTTCACTTCACAAGAGGTGAAGCGATCTACAGGGGTTCATAAACTGGCACTCAGAACGATCTGCTCTATGAATGCCGGAGAACTGAGCAGTGGATTTTGTTGTCCACTGCATCATAAATGGACACTCAAGTGTCCCTATCGGCAGATTTCCAAACTATTTCTGCTCTGGTAACAACTTGTGACAGTGGTCACCAGGACCAATAGAGGGGCGAATATTTTAAGCAGAGACACAGATGGCCACTGAAAACCTAAAAAATTAGCTGAAGGTTCTCTGTATTTTTATGTTATATAGGCTAAAGATGGCGCGTGCCCATCAAGTTCAGTTTAAAAAAAAAAAGACTTTGCCAGTGTGCCAGTACATTAGAGAAAGTCATTTTGCAAATGTGTTGAATTTTTGAGTTGATAAATACTGTTTTGTCTTTGACCAGCCCCACTCAAGTGCCGGACGTGTGGAGCCATAGGCTCTATATACTGTATAAGTCATTACATATGTTTGTGCTAAGACATCATCAGTTTTTAACATAAAGTTTAGTTTTACTTGTCTTTTAACAGGAAATACTTCAATATCCTCAGTCTGAGGAAGTTGCCTACCCCTATGTATGTGCAGCCATGATAATGGTGAGGAAGTATATAATATCTCCCTCTAGTGGACAATATATGTACTGCATAAATGTGCAAATATCAAAAGTTTAAAAGTTTGGCTGAGCTCTCAAACTGAAGATTTGCCATGAAGAAATGTGAATTGATGCCAATTGTGCCTAAGCGAGCCCCTAAAAAATGACCTATTTCCTTGAATTCCTCCTGTAAAATAATAGCAGTACAGTTCCAGGTACAGGAGTGTGCGTTGCATCACACAGCATGACAGACTTTCACAATTAAACAGAAAAAATACCGCGCTAGGTCAGGGAAAAAAGTCTAACAGTAGCTGCAACAATGTAAAGTGCGATATTCCACCATATACTGTCCCAATATTTAAACAAAATTTTGTTGCGCTAACTTAAAAGTAAAGAACACCGTGCTTAATCTCACATTAATAAGAACCCCTCAATGGGGATTTAACCATAATCTAAACGTGTAGAGTGAAAACACACTAAAGTGTTTAAATCACCATAAAATTCAACTCAATCAAAGAATAAACCCTTAAAGGAGAACATACTCCATAATTGGCATGTGAAGTACAATTTCATAAACACATAATACATATACAGTGCTGTGCAGGTATATACTGAGAAAATTAATTAATTAACTTAAATAGTCCCAATATTAGTGTCCAAAAAAAATGTGTGGATTTAGTGAAAACATATAGTAGGTTGAAACATCCAAAGTTCTGTGCAGATTGAAAGAAGAAAGAAATTTTCATTCCAATCTTCCACCACCACAGATCACGCAGACACCTCCAGTGATAACAAGGGGTAGATAAACCCTTACCAGAAGCCTAGACCCACTATCTCTAGTAAGGGTCAATATCGCTGGCAGATATAGCCCTCTGCAGGGTCTAGAGATGCGATCCTTCCCTGTTCCCGGAGCTCCACGAGTCAGTATGAATGATTAGACAGCCAACCTCAGGAGTGTCACTCACCAAATTACTGGTATTTCCAGTGTTGTCACTCCGGCCTCATGGATGCATCCTGGGAACTTCCTGTCACATGTTCCAGAAGTAAAAATGGCCACTGTGATACAACTTCTGTCAGCTCAGTTTTCCTGCCCACACGGCTCCCTCGCTCCCTCGCAGCCGTGTGGGCAGGAAAACTGAGCTGACAGAAGTTGTATCACAGTGGCCATTTTTACTTCTGGAACATGTGACAGGAAGTTCCCAGGATGCATCCATGAGGCCGGAGTGACAACACTGGAAATACCAGTAATTTGGTGAGTGACACTCCTGAGGTTGGCTGTCTAATCATTCATACTGACTCGTGGTGCTCCGGGAACAGGGAAGGATCGCATCTCTAGACCCTGCAGAGGGCTAAATCTGCCAGCGATATTGACCCTTACTAGAGATAGTGGGTCTAGGCTTCTGGTAAGGGTTTATCTACCCCTTGTTATCACTGGAGGTGTCTGCGTGACCGGTGGTGGTGGAGGATGACAGACTTTGCCCAACGACAATCAAAGACCTTTTGAGCATGCCGGGCACTTGTTTTTGCGGTAGTACACACAAAGATGTTTTAAAATGTCTGCTGAGGTGAACAGGTCATATCATTCATTTAACTACAATGGCTGGTTGTCAGGGTATTAAGCACTAAGCAGCCATTTTTTATCTTAAATTTAATGGAAGCGGTGAACTCGGTCAATCAAATAAGTACATTTTTTGTGCTTCTTGGATGCCTGCTATATGTTGTGACGTTTGTTTACAAGCTATGACATAGGTACAGGGTCACTGTAATGTAGTAATATAGGTCACCCATGCCTCACGACAATCATGATTCCTGAGCACGTTGCCTTAATCCTTTAAAATTCTGGGTCATTTTGACAAGCATATATTGACTGCCTCCAGTAGCTGTCAGCTCTGCCTTCTTCCTTTGCTTTTCCATTGGCCGATCAATGTGATTAGTGGCCTCACTAGCCAGTATTGAGATTCAGGAATGGGTGGGTAGGTATGGTGACCAGTGCCTCAGAATTCAGGGGGGTATTTTTATTTTATAATGTTGCTACAGGTTTGAGTTAGTTCCTTGGAGGCTTCAACAGATATGGTCCTCTGAGCTCTAGTTCTACCCACATGCTATGGCCATAACAAGCCACCTCTGTGTTCCTAAAGGTGCAGTCCAACCAAAACTGATATTTCAGTTTTTCATATACTCCACAATGTTCCTCCACCCAACAGTATTGTGTATCTCTAGGGGTCTCTATTGGTGAGATCTCTGCGATAAGTTCTTGGGTTTGCACACCTATGAGGAGTTTCAACTGAATTTGTATTCATTTTACATTATGTAGAATGTAACATTAGGAGCCAGAAAACACAGAGGTGGGAGAGAACACCCAAATCTCCCAGGTAGGCAAGAACACTTGGGATTCATGGCTGAGGGATCTTGCTGTTAGAGTTTCCAAGATATATAAGAAACCAGGGCTTGACTCAGCGCATCAGGATCCATGATATTACTTTTAGGCATAGAATGTAACATTAGGAGCCGGAAAACACAAAGGTGGGTGAGAACACCCAAAATTCCCAGGTAGGCAAGAAGGGTTGGGATTTATGGCTGAGAGATCTGGCTGTTGGAGCTCCAAGACGTATAAGAAACGAGAGCTTGACTCAGGATCCATAATATTACTTTTAGGTGGGCCTACTATTTACATTATTAGAAGGTAATTGGATATTTTAACTGGCCAGGATACTGAAATATTGGCTGGTGGGGTACTGACCCTACTAACAATTGGATATTCTGTACAGAAATAATTTTAAAGAGTACTTGTGCTATTTTAATACTTTATGTGCAAAAGCATAATACATGTCAAATGTCTGAACATCTAATATTGTCTCATGCACACAGGCCGTTCTGCTTTTGTGGAGTATGCCTTCAAGCTATGTGTATGTTTGCACGAGTGAGACAACAAAGAATGGCGCCAGTATCTGGGAGATGTGGAGGAGGGCAGAATTCAATGTGAACTAAAAAGGTTAAAAAAATCTATAAAAAGAGTCCATTTAAGTTCATGGGACAGTCCAAAGGGATATATTGCTGGGGTGTCAACACATGGAGGCAAAACCCTTGAGAGTGAAGAGCTCTAGAAGGGATAAAAGACAAAACAAGGCACGCCAGACCTAAATGCAGTACACCAAAGTAGACCGTTTATTAAAAACAACAAGATGGGTACTCACAAAATTGTTAAAAGAACGGGCATGTGATAGTGGTCTGAGACCAGGAGACTTTACCACTTCAGCCACACAGTGGAGGATTCCGATGGCCACATCCGAGAATGGAGGGACTGGCTGGCTGGCGTCTGCACTCTGTGTATTGTCCAGAAGACAACGGTGGAGCGCACAAGCGTTGGAGGCTGGAAGGACGGAGGATCTGGAAGTGACATCAGCTGTCTTCTCGACCAGCCGGCCAGTCCCTCCATTCTCGGATGTGGCCATCGGAATCCTCCACTGTGTGGCTGAAGTGGCAAAGTCTCCTGGTCTCAGACCACTATCACATGTCCGTTCTTTTAACAATTTTGTGAGTACCCATCTTGTTGTTTTTAATAAACTGTCTACTTTGATGTACTGCACTTAGGTCTGGCGCACCTAGTTTTGTCTTTTACGTTTACACGAGTGGCATCGCATACCGTTTACAGCCGCTCATAGCCATTCATATATGAGGACTCTATTCAGTACTTGGGCTTCTTAGGTGTTTAAATTTGCCCAGTTTTAGGCTGTTCATGGCCTCAAATGCCCGGGTTCATGAGGCCTGTGAGTTCACCTCTCACATTGTTTTCGGAAGTCTTGTCTAGAGCACAGATGGATGAGATGGGGGTAGTCAGAGGATTGTGGGAATTGTCTGACATACTTGCTATTCTGGAAGCATCTGATGTAGGCTGGAAGAGTCTCTGTGAGGCAGGAAAGACATGCTGACAACATTCAGCTGACAATGAAGTTATTCCAGACTGAACTGTAATGACACTCTATCTACATGACTGGATGAAACAAATGACTTGAGTTTTGTTGAACCAAGAGTGAGCAGATATGAGATTCCTAGTGCAGGGTTTTGGGATAAATATATTTCTAACAGAACAACTGCAGACAAGAAAACTCAATCGGGAAACCAATATTTCTGTTTAGGAAAGAAAGTTCTCAAGACTAAGGGGTGTATTTGGACTTACGGTACTCAGGAAGGGAGCATATTGGACCTCTGTAGATTGGCCACTGCTTTCACACAGAGAGCAAGGGTCCTTCTCTGCAGCTGTTGCTAGCGGACTGGCTTTCTTACTCACAAACTTTACAACATTGTAATTTTGTTTTGATGCACCTGAAATGTATTTTGCTAATTAGGAGCACAGCAGAAGCTGTTTGCCTTCTCTCTGATTGAAACTTCATGGGTTAAGGTGTTGGGGGAGAGTCACTGCTCTCATTCCTGACACAGTAGTCACTTTCAACTTGAGCTATTGAGTTGCGTAAAAAACAGTGCTTTTTTTTTTTTTCTTCAACTAAGTTGCTAAGGTCAGGCTGGTGAATACCTGAACAACAGCATGGTGCCCACATTTTGGCTGTAAAAGTATAATATTCATGAGTGATATTGTATAGTTAACTAAAAAATAGTATTAAACACAATAATGAATTCAATAAGGCACAGTCAAAATATTAGCGGACAGTACTGGGTTTATTTTTAGAAAGCCCAGCATTGATCTACAAACAGAATACCAGGGAAGCACCACATAGTGGTGAATTCAACAAATTTCACTGCAGTGTTTGACGAAGTATATGTAATTTATGAAGTTACTCTTATGTCCTTTGTGTTCACTGTGAATGATGCAAAAAACATTTTAGCTATCCCCTGGGTTCTGGTCTAACACTGTTATATAAAATCTCTGCTCCTCCCAAGACCTCCTGCTTTCAAGTCTCCTCCTCCCATGCTCATCTCCAGGACTTCTCAAGAGCCTCTCCCATCCTCTGGAACTCTCTACCTTAATCTGTCAGGCTATCTCCTTCTCTGGCCACCTTTAAGCGATCCCAGAAAACTCTTCTTTTCAGGGAAGCCTATCCTGCCTCCAGTTAACAGCTGAATTTTTAACTCTTTCATCAGCTTAAGCCCCACAGTTATAACCTTTTTGCACCCTTTGCCCCACCCACCCTATTCTATAAGCTCTTAGGAGCAGGACCCTCTTAGCCCTCTTGTATTTTATTGTATTGTGACTGTACTGTTTCTCTTTAGATTATAAAACGCTGCGCAAACTGTTGACTTTATAGAAATCCTGTATCTACTTGAAGACCAGGCCTTTTCTGGCACTTTTTGTTTACAAGTTTAAATCAGTATTTTTTGCAAGAAAATTACTTATAACCCACGCACATTATAGATTTTTTAGCAGAGACTCTAGGAAACAAAACGGCGGGCATTGCATTTTTTTATGCCACACGATATTTGCGTGCGCGACTCACATATGCGTTCGCTTTTGCGCATAAACACGGGGGGATGGGGTGCCTTTAAACTTTTTTTTTTTTTTTTTTTTTTTTTACACTGTCCCTTTTAAAATCGTTTAATCACTTTTATTCCTTTTACAAGGATTGTAAATGTCCCTTGTAATAGAAATAAGGGATGACAAGTCTTCTTTATGGAGACATCTAGAATCAAAAAGACCCCAAATCTCTCCGTTACTTTTTAAAAGCAAGAGATCAAAAGAAAATGTTGATCTTTTGCTTTAAAAAGAAAAAAAAATAGTTTACTTCTACCATAGACCGGAAGTGACATCATGACGTCACTCTGGGCCTCCAAGGCCATAGAGGCGATCAGAGACTATCTGGTCTGTGATCGCCTCTGTAACCAGTCAGCCGCACCGTCAGATTGTTTCTCAGGTGCGCCGGTAAAAACGGTAAGCCTGAGAAACACCGGCAAGATGGAGGGATGTCCCCTCCCACTGCTTCTGAATGCGACCCAGTGGCTAATGAGCTGCGCTGACCACTTTCATGAGAAACTGCCACCTGAAAAAAAAAATACTATAGTAATGGCTGATAGCTTCAACCACAACCCCGGTAAATCACTTGCAAACCGCAACGTATATATACATACAATGCATGCACATTTCCACATATTTTGTTTAATATATTGCAGCTACCGGAAAATTGCTATTGATCTGCCAGGGATCCAGTGAGCTCCTAACTTCCTGTGTCAGTATCATCAGACTCGCACAATTTCCCCTCAATCATGAAGTGCAGAATAATGTCACTGTATGCTATGAAGAAGAGGACAGGGGTCGCATTCTGTAGTTCACAGAGAAGAATTGGACCGGGCTGACAACACTGGATGAGATTTCAGTGCAGCTGAAGCACTGTGTTGTCGGCTCAAACAGGAAGTTAAGAGCGTCCTGGATTTCTGGCAGATCAGCAGCTATTTTTCTGTGCTTTCAGTACGTCATAAACTATGTGGAAATCTGCAGGTATTGCAAAAATGTATTGAATGTGTTTTTTTTTTTTTGTTTTAATTTTATTTTATTTTCAAATCCAGATTTTAATGTAAAGTCACAGAAATTCAGTGTAAGTCAATAGGGGTTGGCTAAACGAGTGTTTTTCAAAGGATTTGCTGCCTTTTAGGTTGCTGTATCTTAGAATCGCTGTACTGTGATTACAGTCCACTGCTGTCAGCAGGAATCCTCTTTATGCTTTATCGGGTTTATTTTAACCTAAAATCAATGAAACACATTGCTTGAAAATAATGAATAATTTGTAGTTATTGACCGCTTTCTTCTTCGATTCACATGTTGGAAAGCCTTTCCTCGTGTTTTTCTTTTTTCTGGTTTGTTGAAGGCCACTTTTGGCAGTTGGGTTGCTGATGCTAAACTCCAGAGTAAGCCACAAAAGTTATGCTTCCATCTCAGTACGGTGCCCCTTTGGGAACCCTAGAAGAGCTAGGCTCAGTTTAATGATTGTTTCTTTTTATGGACCTCGTTGGGGTTATCAAGCAGGGCTTGGAGCATGTTAAAGGCAACCATCATTATTATTATTATTATACAGGATTTCTATAGTGCCAACAGTTTGCGCAGTGCTTTACAATATAAAGGTAGACCGTACACTTACAATACAATAAAATACAAGAGGGTTAAGAAGACCCTGCTCATAAGAGCTTACAATCTAATAGAGTGGGGCAAGTTGTACAAAAGGTATAACTGTGGGGATGAGCTGATGGAAGTGATAAAAGATTAGTTGAAGGTGTGCCAGGCTTCATGGAAGAGATGAGTTTTCAGGGATCGCCTAAAGGCAGCTAGAGGATGGGAGAGGCTCTGGAGAAGTCCTGGAGACGAGCACGGGGAGGAATAAACAAGGGAGCTTGAGAGCAGGAAGTCTTGAGAGGAGCGGAGAGGACGGTTTGGGTGATATTTGGAGACCAGATTGGTGATGTAGCTCGGGGCAGAGTTGTGAATGGCTGTGTATTAGTTGGGCTATCGGAAGCCAGTGCAGGGATTGGTAGAGACAGGTGGTGGACGCTGAGCTGTTGGTAAGGAAGATGAGTCTGGCAGCAACATTCACGATCGACTAAAGAGGGGATAGCTTAGAGAGTGGTAGGCCTGTAAAAAGGGAGTTGCAAAAGTCAAGGCTAGAGATAACAAGGGAGTGAATTAGTAGTTTGGTGGTTTCATTAGCTAAAAAGGGGGATAATCACACTGAAATATGTGGAATGTCCTTGGGTTACTGACCTATAATAAACATGCCTGTGAGGGTAGAGTTGCCACCTCATCCATTTAAACCCGAACACATATGGATTGCACAGGTTCTGAGGCTAATTTAATGCAGATAAGGCACCAAGTGAGTCTAACCACTTCAGCCCCGGAAGGATTTCCTGCTTTAGGACCGGAGCCCTTTTTGCGATTCGGCACTGCGTCGTTTTAACTGACAATTGCGCGGTCGTACGGCGTTGTACCCAAACGAAATTTGCGTCCTTTTTTTCCCACAAACAGAGCTTTCTTTTGGTGGTATTTGATCCCCTCTGCGTCATTTATGATCGCCGCTATAAACAAAAGAAGAGCGACAATTTTGCAAAAAAACCCAAATTTCTTACTTTTTGCTAGAATACAAATCCAAAAAAAAATATAAAAAAACATTTTTTTTCACCGTTTTTGGCCGATTTATATTCTTCCTCATATTTGCGATAAAAAAATCGCAATCGGCGTTTATTGATTGGTTTGCGCAAAAGTGGTCGCGTTTACAGATGATGAGAATTCATTTTTGGGGTTTTTTTTTTTTTACTAGTAATTGCGGCGATCTGCGATTTTTTGCGGTACTGTGATATTTCAGCGGACATGTCGGACTATTTTGACAATTTTTTGGGACCATTGGCATTTATACAGCGATCAGTGCTATAAAAATGCACTGATTACTGTGTAAATGCCATTGGCAGTGAAGGGGTTAACCGGCAGGGGGCGCTCTAAGGGTTAAGTATGTTCCCTGGGCGTGTTCTAACTGTAGGGGGACTGCCCTAGCTGGGGAAGGGAAGTGGTCACAGCCTTCGTATACAGGAAGGCTGTGATCACAGCCCTTCCCCCCTCACACAGAGCGGAGGTCCGTGTTTACTTACACGGACCTCCGTTCCTCCGCTCGGGGGGGCCATCGCGGGTAGCCGGCGGCAATCGAAGCCGCCGCACCCGCTCCCTGGCCCTCCCCGAACACAGTGAGCGCGCGCCTCCGGCGGCGCGCGCGCGCTCACTAGGCTCGTGAGCGCGGCCGCCGTCATATGACGGCATTTGCGCTCACGAGCCACCTTGCCGCCGTCAATTGCCGATCGGCGGTCGGCAAGGGGTTAATTAGCCCCTTAATCAGCCACAGAACCTGTCTAATTCATATGTGTTTGGATTTAAAGGGATGAGGTGGCAACCCTATGTGAGGGGTACCCATGTCAGAAAGTACTACAGCCCATTCACACCACCGGGGTGGTGCTGCCTTGCTGCCCAAAGCAACAAAAAATGTAACCTGCAGCACACTACGCTGCAATGCATGTCTACTGGCAAGGGGCCAATCAATAGAAGATGCATGTGCACGGGGGCCAGCTAGAAGAACCAGGAACCAAGAACCAGGTAAAGACAGCCAGCCCCCAATGACACTCCCTGCACATGTGCATTTTTGGTTGATGGACCTGAGGCCTACAGGGATACTTGACATCGGTCTCCCAGGAGGTTGTGAGTAGCTCAGAGCCTGCATAATTCTTACCTACATGAGAAATATGGAAGAGGGGAGGCCACATGCAAAAAAAAAAAGTAAAAAAATATAACAAATTTTTTTTTTTTGTAGTTATGTGAAAGGAGGGGGTAAGGATTAACATAATGGAAAGTAGGTTTGGAGAGTGAAGGTCCAAAAAAAGCAAAACAAAAATGCATGACCATTAAATTCTATGGAACACTTCACACCACTCAGTTGCATTTATAAAAGTCCCGCATGCTGCTTTTTTGGGGTGGTAAAAACACAACACCAAAAATGCACCAGCGATTGCGTTTTTGGTGTTTTATGAGTCGCATGTCCTTTTTTCACAGGTGCAAAACGCATCGGAAACACATATATGTTTTTGCCATGGAGCAGTGTGAAAGCAGCCTAATCCTGGTGTTTGGAGCTCCAAGTAATTGATATAAAGGCAAACTGAGGTGCAATATAAATATTTATTCAAGACCTTTTTAACGAATGCATAAGTGGGAAAAATATGAGAACTTGATATCGGCCTAGAAGATTAATTACACAGCTGGGACCTATTAGTTATTTTTTTTATCTGTAGCCTCAAATCCACCCACCACTATCCTACAACACAACATTTTTATTTTTAATCTGTTAGTTGCTCTTGGGATTAGTAGACACTAGCATTCACCTTTCTTAAAAGAGATCTGCAGTGGATCTCTCTTCACTTTGTGCGTTTGACAAGCATTATGTCGTCTCCTCACCGTCTGTCCGTAAAACATCTGCACTTCCATGCTGAAACTGCGTGCATTGCGGGGTGGTAGTGGAGCAATCCCCATTCAGGTGAATGGGTCATGATCAGAAAGTGGTAATACCCTCTAAGCCAGTGGTTCTCAACTCCGGTCCTTGGGACCCCCTAACAGGCCAGGTTTGCAGGATAACTGAAATGCATCACAGGTGATATAATTTGCTGCTCGGTGATTGCAGTATTCCAGTCTGCATCTCCCCAAGGTAATACTTAAAATCTGGCCTGTTGGTGGGTCCTGAGGACTGGAGTTGAGAACCACTGCTCTAAGCATAGCACGGGGTTAATTTTCATCTGTACACCCCTGTCTGCTGCCTTTGCAGCCTGAGGGGGTTGTGGTTGTTGTTCAACCGCACATTTTTACTGCCCTCCACAACCTCAATAATATTAATAAGGCCTTGATCTACTAAACCAATTTATTGCTGCTGGGTGAGAATTAACATCACAGTGTTCAGGAATGGACAGAGAGAAGTCAGTCTGTTGAAGGTGACCACCCATTCGTATTCTAAAGTATAAAACTCTATGAAAGGGGCTTAACCACTGCAATACTGGGCACTTAAACCCCCTTCCTTCCCGGACCAATTTTCAGCTTTCAGCGCTGTTGCAGTTTGAATGACAATTGCGCGGTCATGCGACACTGTACCCATATAAAATTTTTATCATTTTTTTCACACAAATAGAGCTTTCTTTTGGTGGTATTTAATCACCCCTGGGTTTTTTATTTTTTGCGCTATAAATTAAAAAAGACTGAAAATTTTCAAAAACAATGCATTTTTCTTCATTTCTGTTATAAAATTTTGCAAATAAGTAATTTCTCTTCATAAATTTTTACCAAAAATGATACTGCTACATTTCCTTGAAAAAATAACCCAAATCAGGGTTTATTTGGTGTTGGCGGACAGACAGATGTGACGGGGACTGTGACAAATGTTTTGTGTATGGTGACAGATGTGATGGGGGACATACAGATGTTTTGGGGACTGTGACAGATGTTTTGTGTATGGTGACAGATGTGATTGGGGACATACAGATGTTTTGGGGACTGTTTTATGGGGACACTTATATGTATGGGGACAGGGGTATCAGTATGCTTGGTGCACTGTGTGGGGGGCGATCTGTGAGAGCTCTCTGCATGAAATCATCATCATGCAGAGAGCTGTCACATAGCTTCCCCCTTCCCCCTCCCCCCCCCCTCACTGAGCTCGGCGGGGGGAGAACTGTCACAGAGACGTTCGTCTCTGTTTACAATGTGACGGCTGTGATTGGACACAGCCGTCACATGATCGGGAGGGCCAATCAATGCGCCCATATCCCGATCTCTGCTCAGCTGGATCCTGTGATCATAATGATCACAGGATCCAGCCGCAGCGCGCCACGTGGCCGCGCTGCGAGCTCCCATTCTGCAGGACGTATATGCACGTCCTGTCAGAACGGGGAAGCTCCCACCCGGCCGTATATGTACAGTGGCCGGGTGGGAGGTGGTTAAATAATGCAAGTGATAACCTGAAAACCCTTACTTCTCACCTTTTTGTGTTTTTATGCTAAGGCCTCATTTACACTGCTGCTGGTAAACGGACGTTAAGGCCTTTAGATGCATTTGGGCATTTTTTTATGTTATCTTATCTGTACATTTACACAGGGTCGTTTCCAGGCAGTTGAGTTTAAAGGCTTTTTTTGGAACGCAAAAAAATGGGTTCAGACGCCAGTTCAGAGGTATTTGAAACGCCAAACAGCTTGTAAACGTTGCTAAACACGGTAACTCGCGTCTAGGACCATTTCGTTTACAGGCGTTTCCATTTAAAAACAAAAAATTTTTTTTTTTTTTAAAAACGCTCCTATACGCGGACGCGGCAAAACGCTCCTAAACGCGGCATGCAAAACGGCTGTTTTAGACTTCGGCTTCTAGCTGTCAAAAAAAAATCGTTCAGGGGAGGTTGAGACAGCGTCCCGTGTAAATGGAGCCTTAATGTTACGCGTTTAACAAAGAAGGCAAAGTGTTTTCTTTGCTGTCAACAGCCATATGCTCGTCATTGTTGGCCTTGCTTTCTTCCCACTCTTTCTCAATCTGTTTTTAAACAAAAATCAGCCTGATTGGAGAATGATGCAGCTAAAACAGCATTATTCCTGTAATGCTACATCTGTGATCTGCCTTTGCTCTGGCATCCCTCCTGATGATGATTGATGGTTTACTGCAAAATTGATATCAATATTTAAACAGACAATGTGGTTTGCGTTAAGGTTATTCAATGGCTGTTTCTCTCCTGCAAAGCTCATCAGTGTGGGATCTCCCACTGGAAGTCTGTGCACTTGGGTTTAAAGTGAACCTGAGGCCAGGCTATGGGCATTCAAGTGTTTAGATATATTTCACAAACCACAAATAAGCTTTTAAGCAAGCCCTTTGTAGCTACAGGCATTGGGTTAGAAAACCCTCAACATTCATAGCAGAAGCACTAAATTTAAGGCCATTCTCTCAGCACTTCAACTCTTCCAGGTCCCTCCTCCCAGCAGTGACTCAGCTGGTCTGCTCCTTCCTTTTAGCAGTGACTCAGAAGATCAGCTCAATCTCCTTCTCCCTTCCAGCAGTAGCTTGGCAGGTCAGCTCACCTTCATGTCCCCTCCCAGCATCTCAGCTCACCGTGCCCCTTCTCTTAGCAGTGATTCCTCAGTTTACGTTCCTCCCCCCCCCAGAAGTTACTTAGGTGGTTCAACTCCCGCTGCTACCCCGCTCAGCAGTGACTTGACAGCTTTCTAACCTTTAATGCAGTGGTCTCCAAACTGTGGCCTGGGGGCCAGTTGCGGCCCTTTGCTTGCTTTATCTGGCCCTTTGGGTACTATTCCTCCCATTGACATTAACAATGGGGCATAATTCCTGCCACTGACACCAATGAC
>BLSH010434102.1:945725-974859 GCA_018402905.1 Glandirana rugosa
TGATTATGTTATCTTTTTTATTATAGACGGGACTCATCCATATCTCATATCTCCATATTATCTACTAAGTAGCACAACTCGTGTGTTAAAAAAACTTCACGAGGTTTGTTTCGAGAAATCTTACGAGGTTTGGAAGAGTCCAGTATTGGACAATGACTCTGTATGAGCAGCAGAAGAGTCATTATATTGTGCTTTACTACATAAATCAGCCTCGACCTGAGAAGGTTTGGAGCATTCTAAAGAGCTTTGTTTGGAGCACTTCAAAAAAATTGTGTGCTCAACACGATGAATCATCTATTATACCTCTATACTCTATACCTACTCAGGGCAGATATTATTTTTTCTATTGTATTAGTTTGTTTTATCAACCTTCTATCGTGTTTGCATTTTTCATGTAAGAATTTCCCGAATTATAACATCTGATTACTTTCATGTCAATGTACCATTTTCTCAGTTTATCTTTTCATTATGGTGTCAGCAGGGTAGAAGTGGGCCACTTCAGCCCCGGAAGGTTTTACCCCCTTAATGACCAGGCCATTTTTGCGATACAGCACTGCGTCGCTTTAACTGACAATTGCGCGGTCGTGCAACGTTATACCCAAACAAAATTGATGTCCTTTTTTCCCACAAATAGAGCTCTCTTTTGGTGGTATTTGATCATCTCTGTGGTTTATATTTTTTGTGCTATAAACAAAAAAAAGAGCGAAAATTTTGAAAAAAACAAAACAATATTGTTTTCTTTCTGCTATAATACATAGCCAAAAAAAAATATATATATACGGTATATAAAGAACTCATTTCTTCATCAATTTCACCAATACATATTCTTCCACAAAAGGTAAAAAAAATCCCAATAAGCGTAAATTGATTGGTTTGCACAAAAGTTATAGCATCTACAAACTATGGAATATATTTATGGACTTTTTTTTATTGTTTTTACTGGCAATGGTGGTGATCAGCGATTTTAAGTGGGGCTGCAACATTGCAGTGGACAAATCTGACACTTTTTGGGGACCAGTGACACCAATACAGTGATCAGTGCTAAAAACAAAAAATGCACTGTCACTGTATAATAGACACTGTCAGGGAAAGGGTTAACATCAGGGGCGATCAAAGGGTTAAATGTGCTCCCTGCTAGTGTTTTCTAACTGTGTGGGGGATGGACTGACAGGAAGAACACAGAGATCACTGTTCCTGATCACTAGGAATAGAAAATCTCTGTGTACTTCCCTGTCAGAACAGGGATCTGCCTTGTTTACATAGACAGATCCCCGTTCTGCCTTTCTGTTGAGTGATTGCCAGGTGGCCGGCGGATATCAGGACCTGCGGATTAACTCCCCCCTCCGTACAGCTGGCATGTGTGCACACCTCCGGTGGCGTGGGTGCCCGCAGTGTCTATTACACGAGACAACGTACAGATACGTTGTTTCACGCAGTAGAGCTGCTCTGCCGCATTATATATGCGGTGGGCAAGCTTTAAGTGGATAGACCGATCATCCTAAAACTGGAACTGAACTCAAGAAGGGAAGTTTTGCCTTTTTTATATGGAGCATTTAGAAATATTAAAGGGATACTAAACACACATCCTTCTATTTCTGTATGTGGATGATGGCACGCCCATGATTCCTCCCCCTCTCCGGTGCATTCTGTGTACTCCCTATTTATGACCACCCTTTGGACCCACACCAATTTTCAGCCCAGGTAACTCACCTTATGGTCCATGGCAAAAGAACTCAGTTTGTATAGTAAACATTTGTGGGGTCTTTTTTTTTAAAAGCAAAACTGTGCATTTTTGGTTCAATAGACGTCAATGCAGAAGCTGCAGATAAGTTGCCACGTAATGTGTTTTTGCCACGATTTTGCGGCAATTTCTGTTTTTTAATCTGCCTCACAACAAATTGGCCAAAAAAGAAAAGCATAAAAAATGCAAAACACATTAAAAAAACGAGCGAAAAATGCATTAAAAAAAAATGCAAAATGCACAGCAAAAAGCACTGCAGAAACAGATCAAAGGCAAACTGCATAGGTGTGGAAAAAGCAGAGAAAACCGCATTAAAAAAGCAGAGAAAAAAAGCATAAAAAAATAGAAAACCCATTCAAAAAAAGTGTGAAAAAATGCAAAATGCACCGCAAAAAGCACTACAGAAATGGTTAAAAAGGAAACTGCATAGGTGTAGAAAAAGCAGAGAAAACTGCAGAAAAAAAGCATAAAAAATGCTAAAAGCGTACGAAAAAATGCAAAATGCACCGCAAAAAGCACTGCAGATACTGATCAAAGGCAAACTGCACAGGTGTGGAAAAAGCAGAGAAAACTGCATAAAAAAGCAGAGAAAAAAAAACATTAAAAAATGTTAAACCATTCAAAAAAGACTGAAAAATGCATTAAAAAAAAAACGCAAAATGCACCGCAGAAGAAAACTGCATAGTTGTGAACCAGGCCTATGCCCATAGAGCAGAACAGGGTCTATGAATGTCTGCTCTGCATAAACTGAGCAGACACAGACCTGTCATCTGCCCTCTCCACTCACCTCAGCAGATCAATGGGCACATCCCCTGCTGATCTAATTAAAGTCCGCCCCTCATGTAAAACAGTTTTTTTTTTTGTTTGTTTTTAGGATAAATGTTTTACATAAAGGCTGATCATTGTAAGCACCCCTGTCTGTGGTAAATGGTTTGTCTCAACCCTCTAAATTGCTAGATTTTCTGGAGAGCTTGTTCTGTTGAAAAACAGACTTTGCCTAGGTTCACCCTATGACTCACACAGGAATGCGCACTGCAGGAGTGTGGTGCGATTTGAGCCCCTGCATTTTGAATGGGCTCCAAATGCACCAACTTAGTGCAAACGCTCTGCAACCGGATCACATGGTTGTTGTCTACCCACTTCAGACTCGGATGTTTTACCCCCCCCCCCCACCCCCCCGACCAGGCTCTTTTTTTGCGATACGGCACTGCATTCCTTTAACCGTTAATTGCACAGTTGTGTGACGCTGTACCCAAATAATATTTATGTAATTTTTTCCCCACAAATAGAGCTTTCTTTTGGTGGTATTTGTTCACCTCTACGGGTTTTTTTTTTTGAGCTATAAACAAAAAAGTACAACAATTTTAAATAAAAAAACAGTATTTTTTACTTTCTGTTATAAAACACATCCAATAAAAAAAAATATGCTGCTACATATTTTTGGTAAAAAAATCCAAATAAGCGTATGATGGTTTTCGCACAAGTTATAGCGTCTTCAAACTATGGGATAGATTTAGGGACTTTTTTTTTTTTACTAGTAATGGCGGTGATCAGCGATTTTTAGCGGGATTGCGACTGACAAATCTGACAGTGACACTATTTGGGGACCAGGGACACCAATATAGTGATCAGTGCTAAAAAAATGCACTATCATTGCACTAATGACACTGGCAGGGAAGGGGTTAACATCAAGGGGTTACCTGTGTTCCCTATGTGTGCTTTCTAACTGTAGGGGGAGTGCTTTGACTAAAGAAAATAGAGATCCATGTTTCTGCATAGGAGACACGAGATCTCAAATTTTCCTTTATGGCATCACAGCGGTCCACCTTGTTTACTTAGGCAGACCGGTGTTCTGACTTTCCACGAATGATCGTCGGCCGCCGGATCTGCTGCTTGGCTCTCGTTGTGTCCAATCACAGCAGAAGCGGAGCTCCGGCGGCACGCGCACACAAGAGCTGAACACGAGAATCATGTACAGGTATGTGAGTTTGCGCTTAAGGGCCGCCCTATATGTATGTGGGGCGTTCCTTAAGTGGCTACCATGCAATCCATTGCAGGCAAACGCATGCATTTGGAGAGTCATTAAAGTGTTACTAAACCCACAACAATCAGACTGTATATGCAGAATAGCATGCTTGTTATACTCACTGTGGAACCTAAGGGGTTAATCCTCCACATTGTGTAAAAAGGCTATTTGATCCTGTCTTCTCTGATCCTCCCCCTCTTGCATTCTCTGCGATCCATATCCTGATAGTACAGAACATTTGGAGTCACCCTGCACATGCTCAGTTTGGTGTGTATTGCTAGAAAGTTTTTTATTTTATTTTTTTACTTGAAAGGGTGCATGTTATCAGCACAGGGCCAATCACCACTGTCCAGACAGAGGGTCAGGGGTCCTGCGTTCTCATAGAACAATCATGGGAAAATGAAAACTCCTCCTACAAGCGTTAACCAGATACTGATAGAAGTCACAAGACTGCTATATACTGCTAATGAGAAAAGGTATTTAGCAATTTATATTCACTAAAATAATTGCATTTCCATGTTCTGTGTACTGTGGGAGACCAGATATAGAGAATGCAGGGTCCTGGGTTTAGTAACACTTTAACCACTTGCCAACCTGCCACCGTGGCTTGACGGCGGAAAAGTGATTTGTTTTCGCAAACCTCCATCACCTGACGACGGCCACGATAACGAGTATGAGCGCGTGCACCCCGCCGGAGGTGCACTCACTGTGTTCTGGGGGGGCCAGGGAGCGGGTAGGGCGGATCGCTGCCAGCTACCCATGATGGCCCCCCCCCCCGCAGTGAGAGAACAGAGGTACGTGTAAGTAAACACGGATCTCTGTTCTGACAGAGGGGGAAGGCCGGTGATCACAGGCTTCCTGTATATGGAAGCCGTGATCACTCCCCTCCCCCTGCCAGCCCACCCCACATACAGTTAGAACACACTGAGGGAACACAGTTAACCCTTAGAGCGCCCCCCCCAAAGGTTAACCTCTTCACTGCCAATGGCATTTACACAGTAATCTGTGCATTTTCATAGCACTGATCGTTGTATAAATGACAAATATCCGACATGTCCACCGCAATATCGCAGTACCGCTAAAAATTGCATATCGCTGCCATTACTAGTAAATTATAAAAAAAAAAAAAAAAACCCTATAAATGAATTCTCATCATTCGTAAACGCAGCAACTTTTGTGCAAACCAATCAATAAACGCCGATTGCGGGGTTTTTTTACCAAAAATATGAGGAAGAATATAAATCGGCCAAAACCGATGTGAAAAAAAAAATTTACATATTTTTTTTTGGATTTGTATTTTAGCAAAAAATAAGAAATATTGTTTTTTTGCAAAATTGTCGCTTTTTTTTGTTTATAGCGGCGATAAGAAATGACGCAGAGGTGTTCAAATACCACCAAAAGAAAGCCCTATTTGTGGGAAAAAAAAGACGCAAATTTTGTTTGGGTGCAACGTTGCACGCCTGCGCAATTGTCAATTAAAGCGACGCAGTGCCGAATCACAAAAAGTGCTCTGGTCCTAAAGTGGGAAATCCTTCCGGGGCTGAAGTGGTTAACATTGAACTGACACATGCTGCAGATCGCAAGGGCAGTGTGTTTTGAACACCGGGCCGGAGTCGCGCGTGGATCGCAGGTTTTCCGCACCACGTTCTAGTGTGAACCCGGGCTTACTGGCCAGATCACTAGGTGAAAAAAGAAAGAAAGCCTAAAAAAGAAAACAAGTGCAATTGCTTTTGGGTTTAATACGGCTTTAACCTGTAACAGCTTACATGAGATTTCAGTGATTGGGTTTACATACAATACAGTATTTCCGGAGATGCAGGTGGATGCCCTATGTAGGTCTTGTGATTGTGGGAGGGCAGGGCAGCAGGTCATGGGTAGGAATGTGGGAGAAAGAATGGTGACTATCAGACTGTGCAGGGTTACTTGTAATTGTGCCTTTTGTACAATGGAATTGATTGCATGAAGTGTATTGGTGTAGGTTATGGTGACACCTTGTGATAGCTCTTAGTATTACAGAAAAAAAAAGAAAATACACTTTATGACCACCAAACATAACCTGTTGAGGCTTGGACTCCGCTAGGCCTCTGAAGGTAGGCTGTGGTTATCTGGCACCAAACCATCAGTAGCAAATCCTTTAACCACTTCAAGACTAAACCTGTTTTTTTAATTCTGTGCTTACGAGTTAAAAACAGTTTTTTTGCTATAAAATTACTTAGAACCCCCAAACATTATATATTTGTTTATAACACCCTAGAGAATAAAATGGCGGTCATTGCAAAACTTTGTCACACCGTATTTGCGCAGCGGTCTTCCAAGCTTGCTTTTTTTCAAAATAAATTCATTTTGTTTAGTTAAAAATTAAGAAAACAGTAAAGTTAGGCCAATTTTTTTCCATATTGTGAAAGATAATGTAACACCGAGTAAAATGATACCCAACATGTCATGCTTCAAAATTGCGTCTGCTCGTGGAAAGGCGTCAAACTTTGCAACTTAAAAATCTCCATTAGCGACGTTTAAAAAATTCTACAGGTTAGCAGTTTTGCGTTACAGAGGAGGTCTAGTGATAGAATTATTGCTCTCGCTCTAACGATCGCGGAGATATGTGTGGTTTGAACACCGTTTTCATATGTGGGCGGGACTTACGTATGCGTTTGCTTCTGCGCGCAAGCTCGGCGGGACGGAGCGCATAAAATTTTTTTTTTTTTTATTTATTTTGCTTTTTATTTTTTATTTTTACACTGTTCTTTTTAAAAAAAAATTGATTACTGTTATTCCTATTACATGAAATGTAAACATTCCTTGTAATAGAAAAAAGCATGACAGATCCTCTTAAATATGAGATCTGGGGCCAAAAAGTCCTCACATCTCATATTTACACTAGAATGCAAAAAAAAAAAAAAATCTGAAAAAAATGACAGCCCAACAAAAAAAAAAACGGGCCCTTTAAGACCGTTGGGCAGGCGTGACTTCTGATGTCATTTCCACCCAGTCATGTTATGGAGCCGAGTGAGTCGGCTCACAGACACTGGGGGGAGAGGATCGGATCATCTCCGCCGCTGCCGGCGGGTCCGGTAAGCGGCGGAGATGACCGGAAAGCGGCGGGAGGGGGGGTGCACCTCTCCCGATGCTGATAAAAGTGATCTCGCGATGAATCCGCCGCTAAGACCACTTTTATCAGACGCAGAATCGTCTGCTGAAAAAAACAGTATCTGAATGGTGCCTGCAGCTGCACCCACCATTCAGATATCACCACTCAAACCCAAGGATGTCATATGACGTCCGGCGGTACGGAAGTGGTTAAAGTAGAACTATAGGCAAAACTTTTTTTTTTAAATTTGGCTAGAGTAAGGCAGGGTTATAATCCCTGTCAGAAAGTGAGAGGAATTCCCTGAAAATTAAGGGAATTCATTGGGGGACCCTAAGGTCACCAAAACTAGTGTCCCCATTGGAAGATGTGTGGTTGGACCTCCATGGATTGTACTCGTTTTTCCAGCACATCCCACAGATGTTCGATTGGATTTAAATCTGGAGAATTTGGAGGCCATATCAACATATTGAACTTGATGTGTTCCTCAAACCATTCTTGATTTCATCAGACAGGGCCAATTCTTCCATTGCTCTGTGGTCCATGCTCATGTGCCCATGGTAGGCGCTTTTGGCTGTGTACACGGGTCAGCATGGGCACCCTGACTGGTCAGTGGCTACACAGCCCCATACACAACAAACTGCGATGCTCTATGTGTTCTGACACCTTTGTATCGGAAGCAGCATTCACTTTTTCAGCAGTTTGATCTACAGTAGCTGTTCTATTGGATTGGACTACACTGGCCAGCATTTGCTCCCCACACACATCAGTGAGCTGCCCATGACCCTGTCATCTCTTCATTGGTTTTCCATGCTTGGACCACTTTTGGTAGGTCCTGACCACCGCAGACTGGGAACATCCCACAAGAGTGGCAGTTTTGCAGTTGCTCTGACCCAGTCGTCTAGCCTTTACAATTTGGCCCTTGTCAGTCACTCCAAATTCTTATCCTTGCCCATTTTTTCTGATTTTAACTTTAGGCTCATCAACGAAACGTCAAAGGAGAAGAGTGCCCACCTCCTGACTCCGATAGCATATCTGCCATCACCATCCTGCTTCTCTTCTCCACCTCGTCCAGTCAGAGAACACTTTGCATTCGTTCAGAAAATGCACAGAGTTCCTTGAATGGTATGCATGCCCAGTGCCTGACCTAGGTTCCAGCTCAACTCAGGACCCAGAAGAAAGTGGTGATCACTGGAGTAGCAGTGTCTTCTTCAGTGATTTCCAGCTTCCAGTGGCATCGGCCAGGTTTGGCACATCTGCTTGCTGTCCGAATCACAAAGCTGTACAGCGGCAAAGTGGCCTCCTTGCGCTGGATCACGTACCAAGTATGTGAACCAAGCGCTCAGGCAGGGGGCTTACCCACCGGCCCTGCTGTGCTGTGATTCGTCGTGTTGATCACCGGGTCCCGGCCAACTATTGACTGCCGGAACTCGGTGATTGGCTGGCGCTGAGCTTCCCCAAATACAGGTCTGTGAATGTAAACCACACAGAGCTTGTTCAGTGACAGGGGATCACATTTAACCTCTTGATCTCCCCAGATGTTAACCTCTTCCTGCTCAGTGTCATTAGTAAATGTAAAGGAGGGACTCTGCTAGGGACACCTTGATGTAAAGGAGGGACTCTGCTAGGGACACCTTGATGTAAAGGAGGGACTCTGCTGGGGACACCCTGATGTAAAGGAGGAACTCTGCTTGGGACACCCTGATGCAGAGGCGTAACTAGAACCTTCAGGGCCCCTGTGCAAGAAATCATAAAGGGTCCCCCTGGCCAGGCCCCCCCCCCATGATAACGAAACACCTGGACCTGGTTGCAAGTGTGACTTTTGTAACCCTGATAGTTCCAAGACTGGGGTCTCTAGTTTTGTTTTAGTTATTTTATTTGTTTATTCGTTTTGACCATTTTATTAAATTATTTTTTACCATTTTATTTACAATTTTTTATGAGCCCGATTGGGGGGCTTTGGTGCAATAGCAGGGGTCTATACAGACCTCTGATGTTCCACCTTTGAGACACCACCCTCAATCTCCATATCTGCAGCCTCATTTGCACAGAATGAATGGACAGGAATAGCTCTGTACAGAGCTTTCCCTTCCTTTGAAGCAAAGTAAACACCGTTTATTATGCCTCACTTATGAATGAACACAGTTGGTGATCAGTATGGATCACTGACTCTCATAAGACAAGGAAAAGGCTGGTAAATTACACATTTACCAGCCCCTTCTACGCTCTCCATTCTGACACATCCTCTGCAGCAGCTGGTGGGAGAGGGGGGAAGCCAGCAATACTGTGGGGGGGGGGGGGTGAGGGAGCTAGGGGAGTACACAGGGGCCTGGGGGCAGCAGCGGCTGCAGGAGGAAAATTGAGGGGATTGGTTGCTTTATATGCCACCCCTACTGCCCCTCCCCTATACACTGCAATTGTAACCCTTATACATATGCCCCTGTCCTTTCCATCCTGGAACAAATTTTCTTCACTTACCTAATCCTCTGCAGCAGAGGGCACTTGCCCTGCATCTCTTACAGGGTGCCAGGGGTCCCAGATGCTGCAGTTGGCTCCTCTGAGACAGACAGCATCTCTTGGATTGGGGGAGGTGATACAAAAATACACCTGGAGGAGTGATAAGTAGGGGCCTGGAGGTAAGAGGATATGTGTTGGGGGGAGGGGGGTGCTTTGGGAGGGGACAGCACCTACGAGGTGTGGGGACAAATCTGACTCCCCCAGAACCTTGTCCTCTCTTCTCCCAGCACATGTCCCCCAGGCCCCCACTTATCACTCCTCCAGGTGTATTTTTGTATCGCCCCCCCCCCTTCCTAGTTAATATTGTCTTTCTCCTCTGAATACATAAAGACACACAGAACATCGGAGGCAAGGGAGAGGAGCTGGCTTCAGTGAGGTCTGTGATGTGTGCACTGTGCAGCCAGTCAGTGGGGAGACATGCTGGCTGCCACAGAGGGGGTGATCGCCGGGTATACCGATCACCCCACAAGAGATGTGTATGTCCCAATCCAGGGCCCACACTGGTGCATCCCATTAGGCAGAGAACTGAAGCTCCGTGCCAGAGCTTGCTTCCTGGCCCTGAGCTCTGGGAATTTCAATCCCGCGGGTCCGTGTATCTACATAAAAGATAAAGAATTTTGTGGTATGATAGTGTAGCAGGCATGGGAAAAAACAAGGTAGACTCACATGTACTGTTTAAGACAGTGGTTTTCAACTCCTGTCCTCAGGACCCCACCAACAGGCCAGATTTTAAGTATTACCTTGGGGAAATGCAGGCTAGAATACTGCAATCACTGAGCAGCAAATTATATCACCTGTGATGCCTGGCCTGTTAGTGGGTCCTGAGGACCGGAGTTGAGAACCACTGGTTTAAGAAGTCAGACTTGGAGAACCAGGAAGTCCGTTCTGTACAGTGAGCATGTAGGAGGCTCACAGTCACAGGGAAGGGATATGTTCTTAAAGTGGTTGTCAAGTCATGACAACCACTTTAAACTACAGGTAAGCCTATATTCAGCCTTACCTGTAGGTTCCAGGAATATCTTCTAAATTTGCACCGTTTAGGAGATATTCCCTGTATCTGCATGGGCCGTTTCTTCACCAAGTGTGCCGTAAATGACGTCTCCGAGTGACGTCAGCCGGACTCCTGCCAATCACAGCACTGGAGTCCGTACTGTGATTGGTCTGCGCCCGGGATCCCGGAAGACGACGGACACAGCATGTCGCCGGTCACAGCGGGGCTTGGGGACCGCTGTTACAGCGTCGATCTAAGGTAAGCATTTCATAATGAGCTAGTATGCGATGCATACTAGCTCATTATGCCTTTCTCTTGCAGGTGTTTTTTTTTTTCTCAATAGACTTGACAACCACTTTAAGCCATAAAATCAATAAAAAAGGAAAGGGAACAGTCCGTGGAACGCATCACAGAACGGTCTTCCTGATTCTCAAAGCCTGACTTCTTAAACAGTACATTTGAGTCTACCTTGTTTTTTTTCCCTGCCTGCTACACTATTATATCAGGAAATTTCTCTATCTTTAATGTGGATACACGGACCCGTGGGATTGAAAGGATCGGAGGGTCTGTTGCGGACCCACGATTTTCCGCTTTTGATCATAGCTGTATTCCTATGAGCAGACATTTCTTGCTCCAGCGATTGGCTGAGGTTGGTGAGTGTGGCTGTGGATTGGAGGGGAGCACAAGTGACGCACTGCTTTCTATCCCTTCTACCCCATGCATGCACCAGCTGAAGTTGTGTGAACTTTTTTGAAAGACATTTTTTGAAAGTCACATCATTTGGTTATCACAGGACTTTATTATGACTATAGAGCTTTTTGATCATCACTATATTTAGTAAGTGCACATGCATTTTATTATGCATTGATTTTTTGGATGATTCATGTATGAAATGACTTTAAATTGTTTGCTTTTTACCTGTTACCAAGTGCATATGTATTTCATTAGTGATTTTCGGACAATTCATGCAGGTAATTATGAATTATTGCACCTATTAGGATATTTATTGCAGTAGTAGACATTTATTATTGACTATATTCATTCTATTTGTTTTTGAGCCTCTTTTGAATATTTTATGAATGTATTGCACGGTGCACTTTATTCACATATCTTTACCTTAGCCCAGGGGTGTATCATGAAATTAGTGGGCCCGTGTGCAAGCTCACACCGCACCGATAATCCCAACCAATCCCAATGTCAACCAGGGACAGATCATCCTTACGTGCAGTGTTGGTCAGAGCACTATGGGCCCCCCACCCCTCAGGGCCGTGTTCAGTGAACACCCTGCACCCATGGATGATACACTACTGCCTTAGCCTTAATTAACCTTGCTACTTTTGCACATACACACAGGCAGCGCTACTCCCACAATTTTTCCTTTCCTTTTCTGTTTTTGGAAGAGCCCTCCTCACTCAGCTCTCACTCGTTGTATTAGAACTGATTGCATTATCTGCAGAACAGAAGCGAACATCAAAATATTTGAAGTAGAGAAAATGTTTGTTTCCCCTGAAAAAATAGAGTCTCTATTTAAAAGGATCGAAGCTAAAAGAAAAAAAGCTGTTATTGGTCACAATCTCGTCTGCATTATTTTTTAATGCCACTTATTTTTTATGTAAGGTATAGGTGTAATCAATGTATCATTTTATTCACCCGTGGACAGTTTATTTTGGAACATAGGAGTCAGTTAGCTCAATCCAGCTAATATAAGGCAGTTTTCTAGAGACAGGGAAGGCGTAGTTCCTTGACAACTGCAGAGAACCACATTGGTTACCTGACATTTGTGAAATCATGCATTTATTTGAAGTGCTGTCACATAGTGATGTCTTCATAGCAACCCATGAACCTGGGTAACTACTATAAAATGTCCACCCCTTCCCCCCATCTTCCACTCCAGATTGTAATATATCCAGATTCAGACAAATAGGGTCTTCAATGTGCCACTGCTTGCCCAAGGTTGGGCTGTATTTCTACCATGCTCCAGGGGCCTTGTTGGCATAGATACCAGCAAATCTGAACATTTCCTATTGAATTGTTTGTGCCATGGTAAGGGGCCAGGCTTGGAGACCAGTAGCTATAGCAGTAGAGATAATCTTAACAACCAGCAGGACAGGTGTACTAGCAGGTCGCCCTGACGAATAATGTTGGCTCACCCAAGGTGCGTGGTCTAAGCACTAATCGGTATTCACTAGAGCTCCTGATGGCGGAGATGTGTTTTGCTGCATGTTAGTAGCAGGTTGTGGTCCTTAGGATTGTGCCACCAGGGGGTGAGCAAGCCAGGGTCCAGTAGAAGATCTATAGCAAGTAAGGATCAAGCAGAAGCGTAGTCAGTAAACAAGCCAAAGACTGGTAACAAGTAGTTGCAGGTTGGGATTAAGCAGTAGCGTCATCAAGGAACAAGCCAAAGGTCAGTAACAAGTGGTTGCAACGGCACAGACGGCAACAGGAGTGACAAAAGCGACATACTGGCTGGAGAGAGCACATAAATCTGGCACACAGTGCTTTGCTTGGGACGAGGTGCTTTGGAGAGGGGGCGGGTGACTACATCATGTTATCTGGTTATTTGGTAGCATCGGATTTGCAAATACAAAGTAATTATGGAGTTTAGCATGGTGAGACAAACTGGGATGGAAAATCCCAATCTGCGTAAGCTCGGAGTTTACCATATTGAGACAACCTGGATGGAATGGTACAGTGTGAGCAACCATAGAATTTAGAATTGTGAGACAACCTAATGGAACAGCCTAGACTTGGTAAGCTTGGAGGTTACCATGGTGAGAAGACCTGGATGGAACTGCACAGTGTGAGTAAGTGTGGAGTTTAGCATAATGAGAAAACCTGGATGGTGCAGTACAGTTTAAGCAACCATGGAGTTTAGCATGGTGAGATAACCTGGATGGAATTGCGCAGTTTGAGTAAACATGAAGTTTAGCATAGCGATACCACCTGGATACAACAGTGCAGTTTAGGTAGACATGAGGTTTACCATGGTGGGGCAGCCTGGATGGAATAGTAGTGCAGTGTGAGCTAGCATGGCAAGATAACCAGTGCAGTGTGAATAAACAATCCCTGTCTCTAATTTTATTCAGATGACACAGTGTATGCCAAGAAATACATTATGATTGCCCACTGAGTAAATGGTCAGCAGTTTAGATGCATATTTTGAGCATAAAACAGAAGACAATAACTCCACAGAACTGTATCTCATTTTGACATGTTGTGGGCTGTTTAAGTTTTTTCCTGATTATGGCTTATCTGTGTGAATGAGCATTCTTGCCAGGCAGAGTTCACTTGGTGTCAGGAAACATTCCTTCCTGTGATGTAACAGGGGATATGGCATGACTATCCATGGAGATAAAACATCCTTCAGGCTCACCCACCACCTTGATATTAGGCAGTTTGACATAATTGTGAGGAGGAGGAGTGATGCATGCTAAGCAAACCCTGTCACCAACTTAAAAAACTGCAATTAAAAGCAAAGAAAAGTCTAAGTATGCTTAGCTGCAGTATTTTTCCTTTCCATAAATGTTTTTTAATCATGTTCAATGTGCCTTTTGAACTTGCTAAATAAAATTGACTAATTCATGAAGACTCATTTCCCTAGCACAGCTCCCTCCCTTCTTGCATGCCATAGCCCTTGCCTCTTCTGGGAGTGTCTATTGACTGTCTGTGCTGACCTAGCTCCTCACCCCTCCCTTCACCTCCCTACATATCCTTTACTGGAGTAGCAAAGGAGAATTCTATAGAATGTGATCTGTGTGACAGCTCTGAGTCTGCTGGGACTGCTAACATCACATCCAAGATGCTGGCACCCAGAAGCAATCTCAGGTCTTTGGATGTCTACATAAGGAACACTCCTCCTAGCACCCACCACCACATCTCTGCAGACATTGGTAGAGTAATCTACTTGACAGAGGAGGAATCCAATGCCGATTATAGGGGCATAGTAATGAGGGAGGAATCCAATGCTGGGAAAGGGGGTATAGTAATAGGGAGGAATCCAATGCTGGGAAGGGGGGTATAGTAATGGGGGAGGAATCCAATGCTTGAAAGGGGGTATAGTAATGGGAGTGTAATCCAATGCTGGGAAGGCAGTGTGGTAACGGGGGAGGAATCCCATGCTGATTAAGGGAGTATAGTAATGTGAAGGAATCCAATGCTCGGAAGGGGGGTATAGTAATGGTAGAAGAATCCAGTGCTGGGAATGGGGGTATGGTGATATAAAATGGGACAAAATCCTAGGAACAAAGAACACAGAGGAAAAATGGGATTGCTTAAACATTTTAAATAAAGGTATTGGCCAGTGCATTCCAATGGGAATTAAATTCAAAAGTGCTAACAAAAGTCCTGGGTGGCTTAATTCCAATGTAAAATTGCATATAAAAGCAAAGGCAAAAGCCTTAAAAAAATACAAGGCTGAGGGGCCATCATCAGCATTTCAACTTTACAAAGAATGCAATAAGAAATGTAAGGGCATAATCAGGGCAGCTAAGATAGAACATGAAAGGCACATAGCGGAGGAGAGTAAAAATAACCAAAATAAATTCTTTAAGTATATAAATAGTAAGAAAGGGAGGTCTGAACATATTGGCCCAATAAAGGATGAGGAAGGGAATTTGGTTGCAAAGGACGGAGAGATGGCAAAAGTTTTGAATTTATTCTTCTTCTCAGTCTTCACAAGGGAAACGGGGGGGTTCAGTAACCAAGACTGTAGTATTAACCGTCAAACCATGTCACAGGAATCACTCTCATATCTAACTGAGGACAAAATTAGAAATAGGCTTGATAAACTCAACATTAATAAGTCTACAGGACCAGATGGCTGGCACCTGAGGGTACTTAAGGAACTCAGCCAAGTGATAGCCACACCATTGTTCCTAATTTCTATGGACATTCTACTGACTGGAATGGTGCCAGCTGATTGGAGAAAAGGCAATGTAGCACTATTTTTTTAAAAAAAGGGCCAAACTACATCCCTGGGCGCTATAGGCCAGTTAGCCTAACATCAATAGTCTGCAAGCTCTTGGAGGGGATGAAAAGATTTCAGTAATCAGAACTGTATCATTAGCAGTAATCAACATGGATTCATGAAGAATTGTTCTTTCCTGATCAATTTATTAACCTTCTATGAGAAGGTGAGCTGCCATCTAGATAAAGGAAGGCTGGTAGATATGGCGTTCCTGGATTTTGCAAAATCATTCGATACAGTTCCCCATAAATGTGTACCGTACAAATTAAGGTCTGTCAGCCTGAATCAAAGGGTGAGTACATGGATTGACTACGGGGGCAAGCCCAGAGGGTGGGGATAAATGGGGAATACTCAGAATGGTCTGGTGTGAAAAGTGGGGCCCCCAGGGTTCTGTCCTGGGACCAATCCTATTCAATTTATTAATTAACGATCTGGAGGATGGGATACACAGATAAATTAATGGGGTGGGCAACTACATGACAGATGAGGTTTAATGTTGGAAAATGTAAAATAATGCATTTGTGTGCCAAAAATATGAATGCAGTTTACTGGCTAGGAGGAGAACCTTTGGGGGAATCTAGGATGGAAACGGACCTGGGGGTCCTAGTAGATGGCAGGCTCAGCAATGTCATGCATTGCCAGGCTGCTGCAAGCAAAGCCAACAGAATATTGGCATGCATTAGAAAGGGGATCAACTCCAGAGTTAAAACAATAATTCTCTCACTATACAAGACTCTGGTCCGGCTGCATCTTGAGTATGCCGTCCAGTTCTGGGCACCAGTCCTTAGGAGAGAAGTGCCAGAACTGGAGAGGGTACAGAGAAGGGCAACAAAATTTAATAAAGGGACTGGAGGATCTCAGCTTTGGGAAAGACTACAAGCATTGAGCTTGTTCTCTTTGGAGAAAAGACGCTTGAGAGGGGATATGATTTCAATGTACAAATACCATACTGGTGACCCCACAAGGGAAAAGCTTTTCCGTGAAAGGGAATTTAAAAAGGGTAGAGGGTTCTTTACTGTAAGAGCGGTAAGGATGTGGAATTCCCTTCCACAAGCAGTGATTTCAGTGGGGAGCATCGATCATTTCAAAAAATTGTTAGATGTACGCCTTAACAACCACAACATACAGGGGTATACAATAAACTATTATAACATATAAGCACACACACAGATTGGACTGGATGGTCTTGTGACTTTTTCCAACCTTACCAACTATGTAATGAGGGAGGTATACAATTCTGGAAAAGGGGATATAGTAATGGGGGAGCAATCCAATGCTGGGAAAGGGGGTATAGTGATGGGGGAGGAATCCAATGCTGGCAAATGGGGCATGGCAATGGTATAGGAATCCAATGCTGGCCCAGGGGGTATAGTAATGGGGGAGGAATCCATTGTTGGGAAATGGGGTATAGTAATGGGGGGGAAGAATCCAATGCTGGAAAATGGGGTGTGGTAATGGGGGGGGGTCTAATGCTGGGAAAGGGCTACTGTGATAGGAAGGAATCCAAAGTTGGGAAAGGTAGTATAGTGATGAGAAAGGGGACTATTACTAGGGGAACCCAATGCAGGATAGAGGGTCTAAAGCTGAGATGCAATGCCCATTGCTTGGTTAGGGGTCAAATGCTTATGTCTTTCCATTTTACATGACTTGTTCAGTGGGGCAAAGGATGTTTTTAAATTGAAGCGATTAACCCTGTCCAATTAGAAATAATCATATAACACAGGGAACAAAGCTTAGCAATGTCCAGTTACGACCCTGCCCACTGGAAGATGCCTCTACTGAACACAAACTTTTGAATTTCCCATTGTTTTCAGTATTCAACTGTACAAAAATAGAGAAGGAATATCCATGACCAGGCCACAGACAGCAGTAGGAACCTGTAATACAACAAACCACACCACTTTGACCTCATGAAACCCTTTTAAGAGGCGGGTGCTCAGCTAAGTGGTGAAACTACAATTCCAAAGGTAGAGAAAAGCCAGCCCTCCAACAATGTTCCAGAAGACTATTCACTGAAGTCCCTGAGATATGGGGTCCTAACCCTGCTCTTGTCAAAACTAAAAAATAGTTTTAGCTTTAGATAAACTTTAAAGAACACCGAGATGGAATGCTACATAAAGCTTTAGCACCTTATACAATGGTGGGATGGCGGCACGGTTTGAAGCTCTAATAACCACGGCCATGAAGGGGTTAGGAGACTGTGTTTTTCTTTCTACCAAAGAGTTTTTCGTCATCCAAATGCTTCAATTAGAGGATCCCTCAAACTCTGTTCACTGGCCAGTGAAATGTAGATTGTAACTGTCAGTATCCATTACCTCCTTCTGGTGCTCATGCCCAGGACACGCGGCCTGTTTGCTTGAGTTATTGATCTTGTAAAGTACAAAGCTTTACGGAATGTAAATCTTAGTTAGTCAAGTTGCCAGAAAAGCCATTAGCTTCATTTTTTTTTTTCGGGGTTGGGCTGGTGGAGAGTTCAGGGAGAAAAAAAAATAACAGGTGATATATCTATCAACAGGTACAGAAAAGATTTTTAGATTGATTAAATATGTGTGCAGTGTCATAGTCAAAGTGGAGCTGACCTCCCATGTATTTGTTTGTTACAGCTGAACTCCAGGCAGCATTAACATTTTGGTTTCATGTCCTCCCATCCAATCCTCTCTAGATAGCTTGTTTAGTCCAGGGCACACATCAGCATAGCTCCCAACAGTCCCTGATTTGGAGGGACTGTCCCTCATTGGGAACAATGTCCCTCTGTCCCTCATTGCTCTTCATTTGTCCCTCATTTTGGTCTGATGCATTCTCCTATATATAAAATGCACTTTTTACCTATCAAAAAGTGTTTTACAAGGCTAAACCTTTCATCCAAGTTCTAAATTGCTGCATGTGTACATTTAAAAAGCCAATATAAAGAAATCGTAGTGGTAAAAAAAGCACATGTGGGTTAAACTAATAACTTTTTTTTTTAATAATTCTCCTTTAACCACTTCAGCCCCGGAAGGATTTCCCCCTTTAGGACCAGAGCCCTTTTTGCGATTCGGCACTGCGTCGCTTTAACTGAAAATTGCGCGGTCGTGCGACGTTGTACCCAAACGAAATTTGCATCCTTTTTTCCCCACAAATAGAGCTTTCTTTTGGTGGTATTTGATCACCGCTGCGTCATTTCTGATCGCCGCTATAAACAAAAGAAGAGCGACAATTTTGCAAAAAACACAAATTTCTTACTTTTTGCTAAAATACAAATCCAAAAAAAAAAAAATAAAACATTTTTTTTTCATCAGTTTTGGCCAATTTATATTCGTCCTCATATTTGCGATAAAAAAAATCGCAATCGGCGTTTATTGATTGGTTTGCGCAAAAGTGGTCGCGTTTACGGATGATGAGAATTCATTTCTGGGGTTTTTATTTATTTATTTATTTTTACTAGTAATGGCGGCGATCTGCGATTTTTAGCGGTACTGCGATATTAGGGAGGACATGTCGGAACATTTTGACACTTTTTTGGGACCATTGGCATTTATATAGCGATCAGTGCTATAAAAATGCACTGATTACTGTGTAAATGCCATTGGCAGTGAAGGGGTTAACCTGCAGGGGGCGCTCTAAGGGTTAACTGTGGGGGGACTGTCCTAGCAGGGGAAGGGAAGTGATCACACCTTCCGTGTAGAGGAAGGCTGTGAATCACAGCTCTTCCCCCTTCACAGAACGGAGGTCCATGTTTACTTACACGGACCTCCATTCTTTCACTCCGGGGGGGGCATCGCGGGTGGCCGGCGGCAATCGAAGCCACCGCACCCGCTCCCTGGCCCTCCCCGAACACAGTGAGCGCGCAAGCGCGCCTCCGGCAGCGCGCGCTCACTGGGCGCGATCTCGCAGCCGCCGTCATATGATGGCAATTTGCGCAGGAGCGCCACCTTGTCGCCGTCAATTGCCGATTGACGGTCGGCAAGTGGTTAAGGGGACGTGGCAGGGGGTGTGTCCTATGCCTACATACTTTTGCTAATAGGTGTCCCTCATTCCCGTCTCAGAAAGTTGGGAGGTGTGCATCAGGCTGAATCCAGCCCACCAGGTCATTACATGTGGCCACACACCCATGGGCATCTGCAGAACTTTTTTCAGGGGGCATCATTTTAAGGTCACCCATGCTCTGCTCCTTTTCGACAATGTAATTATCACATTATCACGGTCAGAGACAGCAGGCAATAGTACACAAGACGGTCAGAGACTGCAGATATAGTACAGGAGATGGTCAGAAACTGCGGACATGGTACAGGAGACGGTCAGAAACTGTGGACATGGTACAGGAGATGGTCAGAGACTGCAGACATAGTACAGGAGATGGTCAGAAACTGCGGACATGGTACAGGAGACGGTCAGAGACTGTGGACATGGTACAGGAGACGGTCAGAGACTGTGGACATGGTATAGGAGACGGTCAGAGACTGTGGGCATGGTACAGGAGACGATCAGAGACTGCAGACATAGTACACAAGACGGTCAGAGACTGCAGACATGGTACAGGAGATGGTCAGAAACTGCGGACATGGTACAGGAGACGGTCAGAGACTGTGGACATGGTACAGGAGACGGTCAGAGACTGTGGACATGGTACAGGAGACGGTCAGAGACTGTGGACATGGTATAGGAGAAGGTCAGAGACTGTGGACATGGTACAGGAGACGGTCAGAGACTGTGGACATGGTACAGGAGACGGTCAGAGACTGTGGACATGGTACAGGAGACGGTCAGAGACTGCGGGCATAGTACAGGAAATGGTCAGAGATTGCAGGCATAGTACAGGAGATGGTCAGAGACTGTGGACATGGCACAAGAGACAATCGGAGACTGCATACATAGCCCAAGAGACTGTCAGAAACTGCATACATAGCTCAAGAGGATAAGGACTTAATGGGGAGCCCCTGATCCGATCCCTGATTCCAGGGGGGGGGGCACAATTGCCCCCCCCTTGACTCTACCTGCAGATGCCCATGCTCACACCTCTCCTGCAGCTGTGGCAGCCTCCTTGTCCCCTCCCCCACCGTGCCTCAGCAGTTGGCAGCAGAGAGGAGGACAGAACTCCTCCTGATCCTGCGCTTCTCCTTGCAGCCGCAGAGAAGCTTGTCTCTGCCCCCCCTGATCTCAGCATTCAGCAGACTCCAGCCTGCCTTTGGTCCTCCTCTAGACCCTGCACCACTTTCTGCTTCCCAGCTCCACCCCCACCCCACCCCCGCTGCTTCTCGGCAAAGCCACAAGATAAGAGTGGCTGCTCTGAGATGTAAGGGAAGGCAGGGGGGCTCTTGATATCTGAAGTAAAGGGGGAGTGGGGTGCTCTACCCCAGTGTTTCTCATCCTTTTTTCAGTCGAGGCACCCTTTAAAATTATGGACAGTCTCGAGGCACCCCGTGCTAAAATGTGAAAACGATTCTAATAGTTTTACATAATGCAGCAACATCCACACAAGTGCAAGTAGGACTCCCAATATTAGAGGTGATTTATTCTTCCAAAGCAAATACACTTTTGCAAACTGGTACTGACTAGTATTCCAATGTTTCTCACCCTTCCTCGCTCAGCTAATGTGACACCAGTGCTGATGAAGAGGGGCAGGGAGGGTCAAACAAGGATGATATGCAGGCGACTGACATCCTCTATATCAACTGATGATGCCGTTGGTCATTCGGATGCCAGCAGCTAAAAGGATGTAATGATGCACATGGGACTTTGTGTAACTAAAAGGCAGCCTTCATCCACACGCTGGCTTGTATACAATTTTTGGCAGTTTTTAGGCATTTTGCCAAGGCACCCCTGAAGAAACCTCAAGGTGCCCCAGTGTGCCTGGACACCCTGGTTGAAAAAGGCTGCTCTAGACATCTAGTCTTACAGATACAACTGGTCCTTTGAGGGCAACCATAATGTTGATGTGACCCCCCATGGAATTGAAATTGAGTTTGACGCCCAAGGCCTTATCTTCTACCTTGCTCCCTTTGGCTGCTGGCGCTCCTCTCCGATCCTCTACCAGTGTATGGGCGATGCCTTGATGCCCTATAGTACAGTGTAGGACTGCTGGATCTACATTTTAACGTGATGACGTCAGAGAGGTCATTGCTGGATGCAAAGCAAAGAGCAAAGCTTTGTGGGACCAGGAGCGCAGAATAAGGTAGGTATTTGTCTACCACAAAGTATGGCGTTTTAGTATATGGTAGCTAAAACTTTTGTAGCTTTAGGTTAAGTAGGAAAGGGCTAAACTTCCTGCCAGTTTATTTTTTTTTTTTTCTGTCTGTATATTACTGGGTAAATAACCCCTTCACTTCCTGTCCCAGGGATATAACAGGAAGTTATAAGAAATCACCCAGAGTGAGGAGATTCCTGTCCTAATTAATAGACTTCCCCTTACCGCTTGTTCTGGGAACAACTAATATCTTTTGTATTTCCTCTCACTTTTTTCCTAACTAGTACAAATAGAGAGATAAATCTCCCCAAGGGTGACACCGACCATGGAAAAACAGACCGAGGATCTAAGCCTTCCCCACTTTATGGTTCAAAAAAACCCAAAACCTTTTTGCCTAGGTTTTGTGAAATTCCTACCCCATTGCAACAATTTGGAGAAGGTCCATTCCTGTTTCAGTATTCCTGTGAACAAAGCCAACTCCATAACCTGCCCTGATCTCAACCCTACTGAGCACCATTGGGATGAATTAGAATGCCCATTTCAAGCCACATCTTCTCATCCAACATCAGTACCTACCCCACCAAATGCTTGGTTGGCTGAATGGGCACATATACCCACAGACAGCCTCCAATTTCTTGCAAAAATATGAACAAGAGGGCGCAATTGTCTAGTGCAGAGGTATGCAATTAGCGGACCTCCAGATGTTGTAAAACTACAAGTCCCATAATGCCTCTGGGTGTCATGCTTGTGGCTGTCAGAGTCTTGCTATGCCTCATGGGACTTGTAGTTCTGCAACAGCTGGAGGTCCACTAATTGCTTATCCCTGGTCTAGTGCATGACAAAAAAATATCATTTATGGAAAGCACATAATAGTGTTCTACTCACAAAAGTAGGAATAAAGTTAAGCTTGTCATTTACAACGCTCCAACTGGTGAGGCGGGTGACTCTATGGCCACACAGCGGAAAAGCTTTCGTGTTTCAGGCAGGGTGGATTTGATTTAAATCGCTAGTAAAAAGGCTTGATTTAAACCCAACTCAACTTAAATCATAAGTTTTAAAGAGCAACTGTCATCTCTGTCCCGCAGTGACTCCTCCTTTGACCCGATGTTGACTCCCCGACAGTCCCATTTACTTTAATGGGACGGCTGGTGATGCGGCAGTGACACAACAAGGTGAGGGATGGTGGTAGCAGGTGAATGGATGCCCGCTAACGGGCGCTGCCATGATGGATCTGAAATGACAGGTGCTCTTTAACCGCTTCAGCCCCGGAAGGATTTCCCATGTTAGGACCAGAGCACTTTTTGCGATTTTGTCGCTTTAACTGACAATTATGCGGTCGTGCAGCATTGTATCCAAATGAAATTTGCGTAATTTTCCCCCCACAAATAGAGCTTTCTTTTGTTGGTATTTGATCCCCTCTGCATCATTTCTGATCACCGCTATAAACAAAAAAAAGCAACAATTTTGCAAACAAAAAATATATATATTTCTTACTTTTTGCTAAAATACATATCCAAAAAAATATATATATACATATAAAAAAAATGTATTCATCAGTTTAGGCCGATATATTTGTGGAAAAAAAAAAAAATCGCAAACGGTGTTTATTGATTGGTTTGCACAAAAGTTGCCGCTTTTACAAACTATGAGAATTTAATTTATGGTGTTTTTATAATTTCATTTTTTTTTTTTTTTTTACTGGTAATGGCGAAGATCTGCGATTTTAGTCGAGACTGTAACATTGTGGCGGACTGATTAGACATTTTTGACACTTTTTTGGGACCAATGACATTTATACAGCGATCCGATCTAAAAATAGGAATGAAGGGGTTAACAGTGTTCCCTGGGCGTGTTCTAACTTGTGGGAGCTGGGCTGGCAGGGGCATAACAGATCTAACTGATTCCGGTGGCCCGGATCAGTAGATCAGTGTTATGTCCCCTGTCAGAGCGGGGAACTGCCGTGTTTACATTGGCGGTTCCCTGCTTTTCTTTCTGTTGTAAGCAATCGCGGGTCGTCAGCAGACATCGAGCCCCACCGACCCGTGGCAACACTCCTGGAGCTTGTGGCGGGTATGAGAGCGTGCCGCGTGTTCGCGAACCGCCGTTTATAGACGACTCACATTATGCTGCCACATTGCAGCAGTAAATATACGCGACCTGGTCCGGAAGTGGTTAAATGAATGGGACTTTTTCTTGCTGGTAATTAGAATCGTTAATATTTGCAAACAAAATGAAGGTTTCCTATTTAGAATAATAAGCTGTCAGGTTAGTAAAACAGCGATATCAGAACCGATTCAATCATACAGTTTGTAGTGTACATAGATTTGCAAAACAATGGGATAAAGGAATATTCCTGAACTTTGTTCTCATGGTTACTGTGACATTGTGTGAATGCATCAATGCAGTGCATGTTATCTCAGCTTGCAGAGCTTGGATTCATTGAATAAGTTTACCAAAAATGTAAATAATGCAGAATATACAGCCTCGTGCTACATAACTAAGCTCCATTTTATGCTGAATAAACTAAATTATTAATGTATCTTAAATAGAAAACTATATTTAGATAGATTTTAATTCCAAAAGCATTTTATTAAAATACATTTGATAAAAATCAAAAAAAATCTGATTTAAATGTAAAATCCAATTAAAATTAAAAAATAAATAAAATCAAATAAAAAAAAAAAATCATTGATTTTTACCCACCCTGGTTTCAGGGGACAGACCCCCTTCCTCAGAACTAACCTCCAGACCGCCCAGTCCGAGGAGGGCTTCATCACTGAAACCATTGCCCACCATAGTTCTGTTGTTTGGGGAAGTGCTGGGATTGAGCGCTGGATGGTGTTTTTTGTTTGTCTGGTGACCATGCAATTTCTTGTGGAAAGCCTTCCAGAATATTGGATGCTATAGCTACAAAGGAGGGAGCCAAACCCTATGCCCATGAGTTCAAAATGGGATGTCCAATGAGCTCAAATAGGTGTGATGGTCAGGTGTCTTTTGATTAATAATTGTCCATATAATCTTTCTTTTCCAAATGTATTACACGACAAAGGTTTTGCAAAGCACTATGTCTTAGCTAAATGCACAGCAGAGGTAATTCCTTACTTGTGCTGTGAAAGCTCTAACCACTAGGTGGCCCTGTATTCAAAGGATAAAACCTGTGTGGATTGCATTCTGCAGTGTTTTATTTATTCTTTCTCTCTCCGGTAGCAGCTGAGCTGGTAATGTGATAATATGCTTTTCAAGACGTGTGAAGAGTTTGCTGCGCTGTAATTTTGCTTCTAGAAACTGTACACGGCACACAGTGGAAATTATCACTCAGAGACGCTCCTGTACTGTTAAAGTGTTACTGTCCTAGATACACAAAGGGCTGCTATTTTGTAAGAAATAAAGCAGAGAATGTCAGATGATGTATGTCTAGGCTCACACCTGTGCGGGTGCTGTGACTTGAGTTTGCGCGCCCATTCATCTGCTGTGCTGTGCACCTTTTTCACGCACCCAAAAAATGAATAGCACCCCTGTGTGTCTGCTAAAGAGCAGCGCGTTTTGGCTGCTGTTGCAAGAACACACATCCCTGCACCTGCAATAGTGTGAACCTAGCCTTAACCACTTCAAGACCGCAATACGCATAAATATGTTGCTGCTTTGAAGTGGTTTACGGGCATTATTCAGGGCCATCTTTAACGCAGGGCAAAAGGGGCAGCTGCCCCGGGCCCAGTCATTATTGAGGGGCCCAAAGCAGCTGCCCCTTCAGCCCGCGCTGTACAGGGTCTCTGGAAGGAGCAGTAGGAGTAATCTGTCCTCTGCCTCTCCCTGCACAGCTTCACTTCCACTGGGGGCATTGTTTCTGCGCCGGTGCATTCTGGGAGTCTGGACCCCTCCGTTTTCTCGCCCACTCTCCCCTAGCTCTACTGTGATAGTGTCCAATCCCTTCACCACACAGCAATAGCCTCATGCCACCCTGTGGCCATACTGACAGGCCTGACTGACATTTGCCCACTGTGGGGAAGGAGAAGAGGAGGGGCAGGACTGGGCTCAACTGAGTCAGCTCAGGTGAGACCACATAGAGGGCACACACCGAGCGGGCACCTTAACCCGTACTCTGCGCGGGGGGCACAGTGTTCCTCCACTACTGTCACTGTAGTCTGCACTGATTTGCTATCCCAGGGGCTTTCCTTGTAATAGGAATAAAAGTTATAAAAAAAAAATATAAAATAAAGGGACACTAAAAATAAAAAGTAAAAAAATTCAAGTCCCCCCACCCCTCCGAGCTCACGAGCAGAAGTGAACGCATACTTAAGTCGCACACGTATATGTGAACGGTATTTGCACCACACACGTGAGGTATTTCCACGAACGTTGGAGCGAGAGCAATAATTTTAGCACTAAACCTCCTCTGTAGCTCTAAACAGGTAACCTGTAAAAATGTTTGAAGCGTCGCCTATGGAGATTTTTAAGTACTGTCGTTTGTCGCCATTCCACGAGCGTGTGCAATTTTAAAGCGTGACATGTTGGGTATCTATTTGCTCGGTGTAACATCAGCTTTCACATTTTACAAAAAATATTGGGGTATATATATCGTGTTTTTTAAATGAATTAAAATGTATTTTTTGCCCAAAAAATTGCATTTGCAAAACCGCTGCACAAATATCATGTGACATAAAAAAAATCCAACAATCGCCATTTTATGCCCTAGGATCCCTGCTAAAATGTTTGGTGGTTATAAGTAAATTTCTAGCAAAAAATACTGATTTAAACTTGTAAACACAAAGTGCCAGAAAAAGCCTGGTCAGCAAGCGGTTAACGGAAACAGGAAAGAACATGGAGGCATCCATTGCTGGCTTATCACTAGCAAATGCTAGGTGCCTGGCTGTCATGGTGACTTTCTGCATTCAGTATAGTGAACAAGGTTGCAGATAAGGACCTCAGATTTCACTTGGAGGCTTGATTTGTGTCTGAGGCTCAGAAAGTATTAAAGCAGTAATAAACCCGAAAGCAAACATTTATTATATTGCAGTTACCAATTCTTAGATGTGATGGCTGCATTGGTTTTCTTTTTCAGGCTTCCTTTCTTCTATTTTCATCTGATGATCCAGCCAGTGATGGCCGGGGTCCAGTGCTAAGCCCAAGAGCTGAAACGATCAGGTCCTGGGCTGCAGAGAGCGATCGTAGTAGTACATTGTGAGCACATTGGAAGGGGTGTGATGTCCTCCAGCCGGGAAATGAGGACTCTATCTGACTTGATGCAGCTTCTAATGCACACTGTAACAAGATCGCAGTGTGCAGTGAAATCAGACAGAGGAGTTTCAGTAGAGGAGAGGAGCCTATACAAATGTGCTAGACCAAAGGGAAGGCCGGAGATCAGCTTTAACAGCTTGCATATAATGCTTAGGAAAGTTGGAATGGCAGGACATTCGATTACAAATTCAATTAAGAAATACCTGTACTTACAGATATACAGTATTGATCTTGTAGATCTATATATAAATACTGTGTGTGTGTGTGTATATATATATATATATATATATATAAGTTATTCTTTTGTTATAATATATATATGTATATGTATGTGTATATAGCATGGGCTGATCTGTGTCCGACAATTGTGAACACAGCCAAGAACCAGCCATGACTGGTTCATCTCTGAGTCAGCATCTCAGTCCAGGAATTACACGGTGACCTCGGATGATACCCTGAAGATGGTACCATCCTTTTGGACAGAAATCAGGTGGCATTGCCAGTGGAGTACTGTGATGTAATAAATGTCTGTAAACATTAATCAGCATTGCTGAACTTAACATGAAAAAAAAATGTATTGGACAACACGTGTTGTCCAATACACAGTCATGGCTGGTTCTTGGCTGTGTTCACAATTGTCGGACACAGATCAGCCCATGCTGCAAAACCCGTGACTTGCTACAAAGTTAGTGTTGCAGTGCAATCACTGGGGGGAGAAGAGACTAAGGAAATTCTTCCTCCTGCCTGCAGCAGACTGATGACATCATCTCAGCCTAGGCAAAGCCACAGAACTGGAGCTCAAGAATGACTTTTTTTATGATTGATGTTGGAGCTTTTTACAAGAAAAAAAAAAAAAGATATTGCTGCTGTGCCTTGCGCACACGCTTGTATTCACGCGGACTTATTGAAATGCACTCAAAGAATGAGCTCAGCGGCTGCTCTATGTACATAGGGATTACATGGCCGTTCTTATGTTTGGTTTGGGCTCTGCTGTATAGAGGACTGGTTGGTCACACAATGTACAGAGTAGGGATTTATTGTGAGAACGTCCCGTTCTTCCCTACCAGCATGTTCTGCGCTGTTTTGTCTCAGTTGTCAGGCTGGTTGTATGAGTCCTGGTTTCCTACCATTTACATTTCCCAGGTGTTCCAATTTAGTTCTTAATGTTATATTGTTTACATATTTTATATAATATAGTGTGAGAGTAAATGGAGCAGCAGCTACTAGAATAATTTCTGCTGCTACTGATCATTACTGTTCACCAGGGGTGCCCAACCAGTGGCCCGGGGGCCACATGTGGCCCGTGGAGCCCTCTGATGTGGCCTGCAACCTCCTGCTCTGAGCTGGCTGGTTGGCAAGCCCAGATCGTGGATTGCCATCCCGCCATCCCAGAGCATCAGTGTTGTGAATGAAGCCAGCAGTAGAGGAAGCAAGCGGCTATGGAGCAGAGCCACATAAAAGCCGATGCTTCAGGTATAGCGCCACCTCCTGTCACAGGAGGAATGATACCAAATGCACTCTGCCTGGGATACGCGAATGGAAGACTGTTATTAAAGGTAAGTTTAATACTAAAATCACAGTGTATATACGGTATGGGCAAATCTGTTCTGCAGGGGTTACCGGGGTGCTTTCAAACTGATCCACAGGTGCAGTGCAGTGTACCTGGGGGTTACCTCACTGAGCCGTATTACCTGCGGGTTTGGGGAGCTTTCAGAAAATGCACCACACCTGCAGGATATAATAGAAGTCTATGGCAAAGTGCAGATAGCCTGCAGGAAAGCCCCAGGTGCACTGCTCTGCATCCGCGGTGTGGGTAAACTGCAGCGCATCCGTGTAAAAGCCGCTTTAGTCCCCTTTAACACGATCGGTCCGACCCAATCGGACCCTCCATTCACACCTGCCTACTTCCAATCCAATCCGCTAAAAAAAAAAAAAAAACAGAAGAGGATCCATCCCCTTCCAGCTGGGCGGATCGCAGGGCCCATAGAGTACAGTGGGCTGTGTCCGTGTCTGCGCTACATATGCAGAGCAGACAGACCTTCCCCTACCTAGGAGAAGACAAAAAAAAAAAAAAAATCGCCTAACCTAACCTTCATCCGTCCACACTTACCTCCCAGGCTAACCCAGCCTGGCTAGCACAATTTCCCCTGATTTCGCCGAAAATGTGCCTACGCGACGTCAAATGGGTGTGGCGCCTACGTCTCGTCACGTGGACCCCGAAAGGACGTCCGATAGACGTGAAACGGTATCTGAAGATAATATAGGACGTCCACACCACGTAAAAGACTTTCGAGGGGTTTGGGCGTCCATTATGCCGAGTCACTCCATTGGGGGTCCATGTGACGTGACGTGGACACCTAGTCAAACTTTCGTGGGGCCATTGGGGACGTCTTGTCTAAACGGGTATGGC
>BLSH010434102.1:1002398-1017485 GCA_018402905.1 Glandirana rugosa
CAAATGCAATCAAAAGGAGATCGCAGCACAAAAACGCACCATAGTGTAGTATATTGTATAACAATTTGTAATTAAAAACCTGCAGTAAGGCCGGCCATACACAGTTTGAATCTCGGCCGGTTCAGCAGAAGCCAGCCGAGATTCAAACCATTAATGGACAGGCTGCACTCACACAATTAGATGCAGGGGAAATGGTAAATTTAAAACCGCAAAGCACAGAAAGTCTATCCCAGTAACAGCCGCAACCACCGAGAAGAGACACTGCCCAGGAAATGGGACTTTAGGTGTAGAGGGTTGAGACAAACTGCACATCAGTGCCCCTTCCAAATATGTTAGCAGGTAATGGGAACATGTTTCAGGGATGAAGATTCCTTTTCATTAGCCTGTTTGTCTCTTCTCTCTCTACCCCGAGCATGCTTGTCCACATTTGTGAATTATATAAGTTACGAGAGCCTTCAAAAATTCTACACCCATACATTTTTTGCCACTTTAATGTTGTTTAATAAAAATCCTTGGAAAAATTATACAAAATAAAAGCTTGAGGTCACTGTAACATTATTTTATACCTATACACATCACCTTAAATGTCGCTTTCACTTTAATGTTGCACTTTTTATTTGCTCGGTAGTGAGTTTGATTGTGAATAGGCAAGTATTATTATAAGGAATTCATCATACAGACCCATTACATTGTAAATCATAAGCAGTAACTGAAATGTTATGGCCATTGTATTTTGTTATTGGTTCCTTAGAGTAAGGCCCTGTTCTTATTTACTGAGAGTCTCCATAACTAATTATGGAAGGCTTTTCTCTTTTAGAGACTTGTAACCCAACACGTTGCCTGTCCTCTGAGAATTCCCTATGCGGACATATTCATATATCACTACACTGCTGGTTCTAGGCACATCCATGTCTCACTTTCTTCCTGTACATCACAAGGAACATAATGGGGTATCCAGATTTGGGCACCAAGAACATTTCAGTTCTTGAAGGCTTCTTTCACTAAAAAAATAAAGCCTATAGCACTCACCCTGTCAGTCTAGGTGCCTTGCATTAATGCAGCCTATTGAAAATAGTGGCTGCCAACACACCCAAAATGTGTCAAAGGTCTGATGTGTCCTACTTTTTCTAATGCACCGTGTGTTGCTGTGTGTTGTGGCACTCTGCAGCAGAGTTGCATTGCCTTAGTGCATTGGGTTGTAATTTGGGATGAATTGCACCGCAACAAAGTAATGCATCTGTGCCTTGCTGCTCTGCTTGATGGAAGTGTCAGTTGCTGTATACTGGAAAAGTAAGAAGATGCGTTGGCTGCAGGTAGATATCTAGTCACTGGAACGGCAGAAAGATAAACTGACTGCAGAAATATATAGGAAAAAACTATGGTGCAGCTGTAGCCCAACCAGAGATGCAATGGGGTAGATGTGGGGGATGCAAAGGGAATGGGCAGTCAAAAAATGTTCCCCTATGTAGGTCCTGAGTCAGCTGAGTGTTTCAACCAACAATTTAGTGTAAATAAATAAATAAAATAATGCACTCACGTGTGATTGAGGGAATGTCAGCATGACATCTGTGGAGGTTTGTAACATCACTGGCAGAGATCAGCAGGCAAGCGGCTGGTGTTATGCATAGATTGGCTAGGAAGCTGATCTCTACCAGTGATGTTACAAACCTCCACAGATGTCATGCTGACATTGCCTCAATCACATATGAGTGCATTATTTTTTTATTTACACTAAATTGTTGGTTTGAACACTCTACACTCAGATGGACGCGCCCTCTGCTCTTTTACTGCTTTCAGATAAACTGACTTTGCATGGACCGGAGCCAGCAGCAGGTGAGCAGAAGTGGTGCAGAATCTGCAGTCTGATGTGTAGCCGAGGTATAAGCTGGGTAAGTGACAGGTGGGTGCGTCAGATACAGATGGAGCAGACAGGTACATGGTCTGGGTACAAGTTGTGGTCGCTAACCGGCAGATGAGCAGGAGTAGGTAAAGACGGGTCAGTAACAGGTAGACAATCAGGATTCAAGTCAAGTGATTCAAGTCAAAGATTACCGGTGCTACCGAATTCAAATCAGCACTGGGGCAATGCAGATGCCTTTATTAACCACTTACCAAACCGGGCCCCTTTTTTACATTTGTTGGTTACTAGCTAAAAACATTTTTTTTTGCTAGAAAATGACTTAAAACCCCCAAACATTATCTATATATTTTTTTCAAACACCCTAGAGAATAAAATGGCGATCATTGCAATACTTTTTGTCACACGGTATTTGCGCAGCGGTCTTAAAATCGAGTTTGAGTTAAAAAATAAGACGACAGTAAAGTTAGCCCAATTTTTTTGTATATTGTGAAAGAGGATATTACGCCGAGTAAATAGATACCATACATGACACGGTTGAAAATTTCGCGCACTCACGGAATGGCGACAAAGTCCGGTACTTAAAAATTTCCGTAGGCGACGCTTTAAAAATTATCGGTTACCAAGTTAGAGGTGCAGAGGAGGTCTTTTGCTAGAATTATTGCTCACACTCTGGCGATCGCTGCAATACCTCCCATGTGTGGTTTGAACACCGTTTTCATATGTGGGCGCGACTTGCGTATACGTTTTTTTTGCTGCACGAGCTCGCGGGGACGGTGGCGCTTTACATTTTTTATTTCTTTTTTATTTTTATTTCTTTTTTTATTTTTAACACTGTTCCTTAAAAAAAAAAAAATCTGATCACTTTTATTGCTATCAAAAGAATGTAAACATCCCTTGTGATAGTAATATATGGTGGCAGGTACTCTTTTTGGAGGGCTGAGGGGGGGTCTAAAAGACCCCCCCATCCCTCCTTTGCACTTCACAGCATTCAGATCGCCAAAAATGGCGATTCTTAATACTGTCATTTTTTTTAAATTGGCGCCGTTAGCCGCCGAGTAAACCGGAAGTGACGGCGCTTCCGGAATTTGCCGAAGGAGACCCGATCGGAGCCGATTACGGCTTCTATCAGGTCTCCTTCCAGCCGGCGGAGGCGCCGGATCATCGCTCCGGTCTCCCAGTGGGGCGGGAGGCCAGAGAAGAGTGGCAGAAGGCGGCAGGAGGTGGGGATGTCCCCTCCCGCCCCCTGGGATAACGACCGAGCGGCTCCCGAGCCGGATCGGTCGTTACCCCTGGATAGCTGACCGTTCGCTCTAAAAAATGATACCGGGATATAGCCTGCAGCCGGTCAAAGCCAGCCGCCGCCTATTTACGGCTCTGGGGCTGAAGTGGTTAAATGGCCCACTTGGTGCAAATGCCATCTAGTAGCATGCATAGGCCGTGAAGCCCTCACATAGTTGTGTGCAACCAACAGCAACCCTGCATGAGGGGTCACAAACAAACCTAAACCTATGCTCAGGTGCCATTTTGCATTCTGGCAAGGTGTTCTTGACCCAGGCACAGCTCTTGTACAGCATTCTTCCTTTGGTGACAGCTCACTAGTAATGGGAGTGCAAAAATTCAGTATGCATGGAATCATGCCCTTGCTGCCCAAAACAACAGTAGATCACTTTCTTGCTGTTCCCTGAGGAGCGAACGTATTTCACAAGGGGAAGTTGATCTTCACGGGTTCTGCTGCTGGTGAAACAATCGTCTTTGTGACTTGGCCCTTTCGCTAATTGCAGAATCACTCATTGTAAATTCTGTATAGTATTTGTTTTGTACATTGCACACAGTAAGCACAGTCATGTATTGCAGTGATAAACCAGGTCTAATCTACAGTTGGATGGAGAACTTTTTTCTTTTTTTGCGGTTTGAACCCTGTACAGCATTTGAGAAAGTTGTTAGTCGTTGATTAGCTGGATTGTTTGTGCCAAACAAATTTTTTAGTGAGTTTGTCATTGAATAAGTGATCGCAAATGTTTTATGGTCCATTAGCTGCCTAGCAACCACAGTATGGCTTCCCATCATCGGAGATTATGTGGTAGCCGAGAACTGATGAAAATTGTGTGGTGACAGTATTGCTTCTTTGTAACAAAATTGCCCAAGACTGTACAATTGATGGCTATATATATATATATATATATATATATATATATATATATATATATATATATATACATACATACATACACATATACACACTATATTGTCAAAAGTATTGGGGACGCCTGTCTTTACACACACATGAACGTTAATGGCATTCCGGTCTTCGTCCGTAGGGTTCAGTATTGAGTTGGCCCACCCTTGGCAGCTATAACAGCTTCAACTCTTCTGGGAAGGCTGTCCACAAGGTTTAGGAGTGTCTATGGGAATGTTTGACCATTCTTCCAGAAGCGCATTTGTGAGGTCGGGCACTGATGTTGGAAAAGAAGGCCTCGCTCAAGCTCTCCACTCAAATTCATCCCAAAGGTGTTCTATCGGGTTGAGATCAGGACTCCTTTATATCACAGTGTCCCTTGCAATTACAGTCCCCTTGTCACAGTGCCCCTTGCAGTCCCCCTTTTCCTCTTTCACTGCCCAATCACAGTGCCCCATTTCAGTCCCTGCCTCCCCTGCACAGTCCTACTTGTGGCAGGGTAGAGGCAGTTTTCAGCCGTGTGGACATCTCCCGCGTCTTCTGCCCATGCCGTCGGCAACCTATCAGCAGGGCAGGGGGCGGGAGGAGCTGCAGATCTGTACGGAGGGCAATAGCTGCCAAAACGTATCATGTTAACAAGTGGGTGATTATCTGCTTGTTCATATCAAAGACTCCCGCTCTCCAGAGCAGATCTCCAGCTCCTCCCGCCCCCTGCCCTGCTGATAGGATGACTTCAGCGCTGGGGTGGGGTGGGAGACTCAGGAGAAGATGCACGGGTTCAGGGACACAGCCGCACAGCAGGAGGTGAGCGGCAAACACGGTCTGTGATAGTCCTGCCCGGACCGTGGTTGGTGCTCACCTCCCGCTGCTTGGCCCGGCCATCAACAGGCCACAGACTCGTACCGGTCCGCGACCTGGGGGTTGGGGACCCCCGGTCTAACCTTCACTAGGAGAATGGCTGGTCTTTTAAAGTTAGTTTGGAAAGAAATGTTAATCACTATCCAGACTTGTAAATATAGCATTGATGACCTGGCTTCATAAATGAGTTGTGTACAGTGTTGGAAATAATTTTATGTTGGCAACTCTGCTTGTTTATAATGTAGGACTATTTTGGCAGGGAGGTAGGTTACAGAGGCCCTCCTGATGATTACACACTCACATGCCAGGGTGTGGACACAAGCTTCTCAAATGTGTTCTCACTCACGTATGTTTGTATTTATGCTGAAAGGTGATGATACTTAAGGGTGAATTCTGAGCACAAGGACTTTAACCTTAATGTTTTTTCTCAATAGCCAGAAAAAAATTATATATATATATTGTGAGGGATTAGTTCAGTGGGGATCACCACTTCTGGGATAAACACAGTTCACACAGCAGGTTTCATAAAACTCTGGCTTGCAGCCAAGTTTATTTAAAAGGTTGCACATCAAAACAAATAAAAGCAGAAAAAAAATCCTTGCCGTCCGGCACTAAACTAAACAGAGCTTTCCTCACTATACGGTGTAGGACCGTTCCCCCGACACCCACAAAAACATAAGCAAATGCAAACCTTTTCCCAGGCCAAAGCAAAACTGTGCTCTCGTCCTGGTTTATTTAAACCACGCCTGGAGAGGGCTTTGGTGGACCAGAACATCCGGTCCGGAACCAGTTCTGCCACAGTGACTGGTAAAGTCCGGGCCGGATCTCGCTGTAGTCCATTCCAAATGACCGCATACAAGGCGACAGCGTCCGTCTACCACTTCGCCTCGCATAACGTCACTATATATATATATATATATATATATATATATATATATATATATATATATATATATATAGAAATCCACTTTGTGAGCACCAAATGCCATTGTAAACTTGGATATTACCTTGAAGAAGTAGCAGTGACATCATCACAGTGCTGTACATAGCCTGTACAGAGAGCAGAACTGTGGGAGGGACCCAGCAGACTCCACCCACTACAGGGTGCCTGCAGAAAACTACAGGAGGGGGCGGGGATGAGACCAGTCGCCCTGTACAAGGAGAGAGAGCAGCAGTGAGTGGTCTTTATTACATAAAACGTTCGCACAGAGGCAAATACAGAAGTTGCTTTGTGCTGAATTACTGCACAGATCTGGAAGAAACACAAATGACATCATGATTCAAGGGCTGACACACGACTCTTGTATTTAGATCTCATTTGTTTGGCCCATACTTCGGTTTAAAATAAAATCTAGCAAATTCTATGCTGTTCTAGCATTAAAGTATATGTAAAACCAAAACTTCGTTTTTTATTTTGGAAAAAGTAGAGAAGGTTTTTTTTTGCTATTGCTATCCCACTAAAGATGTGAAAGAAAATCTCTGGAAAGTAAGACATTCCCTCTTAGATGGCCATCACAGGAACAAGTATCCCCATCAGAAAATTTGGATTTTTCCTAACTCGCAGCTTCTTGGCCTATTGGCTAAGACCAAGTTTTTTTTATCAGTTTTCGGGAGGAAGAAAGCTGGTGAATCCTGGACCAGGGGGATGCCGGTTAGTATTTTCCTGATGTAATAAGCTGGGAATGGTGGGGAGGGACCCCTTTTCCTCCTGGGTTTGATCTGGTCTGGTTTGCCATGCTTGTTCCCAGTTGAAGGCAGGGCTATCCCCAAGTTCTGACTCCTTTCTTATTTGAATGGGCCTGGTATTAGGAAGCACAAGGAGCTCCTAGTGCTGTGCCCCTGGGGTGGCATCCTGGGGGTTACAGAAAAGGTACTATGGGTTGCAAAACAGTGTTTTCACTGGCAGTAGGCAATGTCACTTTATGCTTTACTTGCTCTATACCACTTGGATGGGCCTTTTGGCCAGCCAGGGCAATCTCTATACCAGTCAAAAGGCCCACTGTGTATTACACACAGCACTTTTTTTTTTCTTTTCTTGATATTTGTCACAATTTCAGGAATACTTACACTGCATGTGTGTTTTTTTTTTTTTTTTTGCCCTGCCCTGATGTGGGGCAGAGGTTTATGGCCTTCAGGTCTTTTGTCTCTCCCTGTCCTGAGGGGTCTCTTTCGAGAGAGTCCCTCACCAAGTTCTTGGTGGACTGGCTTCTGCTGGTCCCTAAGGAGTGGGATTCATATGGATTTGGCCTAGGTGGACTGTGGCGTACCTTGCCTCTGTCAGGAGCCTTGCACTCCAGTAAGTTCAAGGTTAGAAGCCCTTTCTCTTTGGAGGGTAGGCCATACTGTACCTTCTGTGCTTTTGTTTTACAGTATCTCACAAAAGCGAGTACACCCCTCACATTTTTGTAAATATTTTATTCTATCTTTTCATGTGACAACACTGAAGAAATGACACTTTGCTACAATGTAAAGTAGTGAGTGTACAGCTTGTATAACAGTGTAAATTTGCTGTCCCCTTAAAGTAACTCAACACACAGCCATTAATGGCTAAACCCCTGCAATAAAAGTGAGTACACCCCTTAGTGAAAATGTCCAAATTGGACCCAAAGTGTCAATATTTTGTGTGGCCACCATTGTTTTCTAGCACTGCCTTAACCCTCTTGGGCATGGAGTTCACCAGAGCTTCACAGGTTGCCACTGAAGTCCTCTTCCACTCCTCCATGATGACATCACAGAGCTGGTGGATGTTAGAGACCTTGCACTCCTCCACCATCTGTTTGAGGATGTCCCACAGATGCTCAATAGGGTTTAGGTCTGGAGACATGCTTGGCCAGTCCATCACCTTTACCCTCAGCTTATTTAGCAAGGCAGTGGTCATCTTCGAGGTGTGTTTGGGGTCGTTTATCATGTTGGAATACTGCCCTGCAGCCCAGTCTCCAAAGAGAGGAGATCATGTTCTGCTTTAGTATGCCACAGTCATGGGTGTATCATGAAATTAGTGGGCCCGTGTGCAAGCTCACACTGCACCGATAATCCCAATGTCAACCAGGGACAGATCATCCTTACGTGCAGTGTTGGTCAGAGCACTATGGGCCCCCCCACCCCTCAGGGCCCGTGTTCAGTGAACACCCTGCACCCATGGATGATACACCACTGGCCACAGTAGATGTTGGCATTCATGGTTCCCTCAATGAACTGTAGCTCCCCAGTCCTGGCAGCACTCATGTAGCCCCAGACCATGACACTTCCACCACCATGCTTGACTGTAAGCAAGACACACTTGTCTTTGTACTCCTCACCTGGTTGCTGCCACACATGCTTAACGCCATCTGCACCAAATAAGTTTATCTTGGTCTCATTAGACCACAGGGCATGGTTCCAATAATCCATGTCCTTAGTCTGCTTGTCTTCAGCAAACTGTTTGTGGGCTTTCTTGTGCATCATCTTTAGAAGAGGCTTCCTTCTGGGATGACAGCCATGCAGATCAATTTGATGCAGTGTGTGGTGTATGGTCTGAGCACTGACAGGCTGACCCCCCACCGCTTCAACCTCTGCAGCAATGCTGGCAGCACTCATACGTCTATTTCCCAAAGATAACCTCTGGATATGATGCTGAGCATGTGCACTCAACTTCTTTGGATGACCATGGTGAGGCCTGTTCTGAGTGGAACCTGTCCTGTTAAACCGCTGTATGGTCTTGGCCACCGTGCTTCAGCTCAGTTTCAGGGTCTTGGCAATCTTCTTATAGCCTAGGCCAACTTTATGTAGAGCAGCAATTCTTTTTTTTTTCATATTCTCCGAAACTTCTTTGCCACGAGGTGCCATGTCGAACTTCCAGTGACCAGTATGAGAGAGTGAGAGCGATCACACCAAATTTAACACACCTGCTCCCCATTCACACCCGAGACCTTGTAACACTAACGAGTCGCATGACACCGGGGAGGGATAATGGCTAATTGACTTAGGGGTGTACTCACTTTTGTTGCCAGCGGTTTAGACATTAATGGCTGTTAAAATTCAGGTCAATCACCTGTTTGTCACCGTGTGAACTCAGACTTAGGGCTGACCTGTAAACTTCAATAATGTGTAATCCGTGGTGCAGACCGAGCACATCTCCACTCACACAGGCATAAATAGGTGTATGTCCGTATGACTCAAGCTGTACAGACCGCTTTATCATCAGGATTTTACAGCTGTGTGGATGAGGCCCAAAATTGCACTGAATAAAAATGTACAGAAGAGATCATTGATAATTTACGTTGAGTTTTTTCATATACCTGCTCCAAAAATGCGTTCAAGGGAAGCCGCCCTTTCATTTTTGGCAAGATGAAACAAATTATTTACAGAAATAAGTACATGTGAACAGGGGACATATTTTATGACCATTTTCTGGAACCCGTACAATCCTTACAAAAGCGATCAAAAAGTACCTTTTTAAATTATAAGGACAAGGGGTATTCATTGTGTGCGGTACATCACGTTTTTTTGCAGAATGTAGCATGTTCTAATAAAAAGCTTTGCTGAGTAATACAGTTAGCGTCTTCCAGCTCCGCACTGAGCTTTCATTGTTCATCACGGTAGAATAATGAATCACATTGATACAGATGGCTGTTCGGCAGCACCTGGGTCCTGTTCTTCCAGTTCAACCGAAAGTTCTATCATTGAGCCTGATGAACAGAACAGGGTGGTAATTTATTGGCCGCCGCATGGATCCTTGTTTTCAGCTCAGTGATGTAGCCTGGTTTTAGCCAATCATATTCCGTCTTGCCTTGTCTCAGCCAAACCTGATATTTTAGTTCTGGATCGATGTTCATATTTTAGTTCTGGATCGATGCAGATGAGCCATGTATTGAAATACATATACAGAATATTACCAACGGTATTGGGACGCCTGCCTTTACACGCATATGAACTTTAATGGCATCCCAAGCTTAGTCCGCAGGGTTCAATATTGAGTTGGCCCAACCTTTGCAGCTTCACCTCTTCTGGGAAGGCTGTCCACAAGGTTTAGGAGTGTCTATGGGAATGTTTGACCATTCTTCCAGAAGTGCACTTGTGAAGTCAGGCAGTGATGTGGACAAGGACTGGCTCATAGTCATTGCTCTAATTCATCCCAAAGGTGTGCTATTGGGTTGAGGTCAGGACTCTGTGCGGGCCAGTCAAGTTCTTCCACCCCAAATTCACTCATCCATGGCTTTATGGACCTTGCTTTGTGCACTGGTGTACAGTCATGTTGGAACAGGAAGGGGCCATCCCCAAAAGTTGGGAGCATGAAATACTAAAGTCTCATTCTTTTTTTTTTTGTTAAAAATAACAAACATGTTATATTTACCTGTTCTGTTGCAGTAGTTTTGCACAGAGCATCCCAGATTCTCCTCTTAGGTGCTCCTCGCTCTCCCTCCTGTTCAGTGCCCCCACAGCAAGCAGCATGCTATGGGGGTACCCGAGTCGAGCCACAGCTCCCTGTGTCTATTCAGACATGGAGTCGCGACATGGCCCCACCCCCTCTCTCTCTCCTCATTGGCTCACTGACTTCGATTGACATCAGTGGGAGCCAATGGTGCTTCACTGCTGTCTCAGCCAATGAGGAGGGAGAGTCCCGGACAGCAGAGTCTCTCATGCATCATTCATCGCTGGATCGAGATGGGCTCAGGTAAGTATTAGGGGGGCTGAGGGTGGCTGCTGCACACAGGTTTTTTATCTTCATGCATAGAATGCATGAAGATAAAAAAACCTTCTGCCTTTACAACCACTTTAAGCGTTCCCTTCACTGGAACTAAGGGGCCAAACCCAACCTCTGAAAAACAACCCCACACCATAATCCCCCCTCCACCAAATGATTTGGACCAATGCACAAAGCAAGGCCCATAAAGACATGGATGAGTGAGTTTGGGGTGAAGGAACATGACTGGCCTGCACAGAGTCCTGATCTTAACCCGATAGAACACCTTTGTGATGAATTAGAATGAAGACTGCGAGCCAGGCCTTCCGTCCAACATCAGTGCCTGACCTCACAAATGCACTTCTGGAAGAATGGTCAAACATTCCCATAGGCACTCCTAAACCTTGTGGACAGCCTTCCCAGAAGAGCTGAAGCTGTTATAGCTGCAAAGGATGAACCAACTCAATATTGAACTCTACAGACTGGGATGCCATTTAAGTTCATGTGAGTGTTAAGGGAAGTGTCACAATACTTTTGGTAATATAGTGTATACACCCACACACACCCATATAATGTTTGAGGTTTGGTGCACACCCTAATGCAATAGGCTGCATACACCTATGATATACAGTATGTGCAGTATTTTGCTTGCTTAAGGGAATTCCGTTCATCTAGTCTTGTGATTTAGGTACAAATGCCAAATAACCTAGCCACAGCCTACCCTGCCTGAGACCTCTCCGCAGACTATGCTGCAGTTTAGCAATACAGCCTGGTCTAGGATCCGCCCAGCCTGTGATTGGGCAATTAAAGATTGCTAGCTCACTGATCAAGCTATCATTTTCAATCCCCTCTGAGGAAAGCCTGTGCTTGATTAGCTGAAGTGGAGGGCAGGGGAGACATTAGGGGTCTAATAGCCCCTAGTGTCTCCATATAGAGAACCTATCACCTGCTCATAGTATCACATAGGGGGCTTGCTAAAAGTGTTAAACTGTTGAAAAAATAAATTATAATTAAAAAATAAAAAGTAAAAGCAACAGAATTGTCCACGGACACACTCGAATGCAAATGCACCTATAGGGCACATACAGTTGTGCTCATAAGTTTACATACCCTGGCAGAATTTGTGATTTCTTGGCCATTTTTTTTTGTGTTTACTCTTTTTAAATCATAATGACAACAGAAACTACCCAAATGACCCTGATCAAACGTTTACATACCCTGGTGATTTTGGCTGCACTGACGTTTCTGGATTCTGAGTCATGGGGAAAGCAAAAGAATTGTCAAAGGATCTACGGGAAAAAGTAGTTGAACTGTATAAAACAGGAAAGGGTTATAAAAAGATATCAAAGGAATTGAGAATGCCAATCAGCAGTGTTAAGACTCTAATCAAGAAGAGGAAAACGAGGGGTTCTGTTGAAACCAAATCACAGTCAGGTAGACCAACTAAAGTTTCAGCCTTAACTGCCAGGAAAATTGTTCGGGATGCAAATAAATCCCTACAAATAACTTCAGGTGAATACAAGACTTTCTGAAAACGTGGTGTGGCTGTTTCAAGATACACAATAAGGAGGCACTTGAAGAAAGATGGGCTGCATGGTTGAGTCGCCAGAAGAAAGCCATTACTACGCAAATGCCACAAAGTTACCCGCTTATAATACGCCAAACAGCACAGAGACAAGCCTCAAACCTTCTGGCACAAAGTCATTTGGAGTGATGAGACCAAAATTGAGCTTTTTGGCCACAACCATAAACACTACATTTGGAGAGGAGTCACCAAGTCTTATGATGAAAGGTACAGCATTCCTACTGTGAAACATGGAGGTGGATCGCTGATGTTTTGGGGATGTGTGAGCTACAAAGGCTAAGGAAATTTGGTCAAAATTGATGGCAAGATGAATGCAGTATGTTATTAAAAAATACTGGAAGAACATTTGCATTCATCAGCCAGGAAGCTGCGCATGGGACGTACTTAGACATTCCAACATGACAATGATCCAAAACACAAGGCCAAGTCGACCTGTCATTGGCTACAGCAGAATAAAGTGAAGGTTCTGGAGTGGCCATCTCAGTCTCCTGACCTCAATATCATTGAGCCACTCTGGGGAGATCTCAAACGTGTAGTTCATGCAAGACAGCCCAAAAATTTCCAGGAACTGGAGGCTTTTTGCCAAGAGGAATGGGCAGCTTTACCATCTGAGAAAATAAAGAGCCTCATCCACAAATACCACAAAAGACTTCAAGCTGGCATTGATGTTAAAGGGGGCAATACACGGTATTAAGAACTGGGGTATGTAAACTTTTGATCAGGGTCATTTGGGTAGTTTCTGTTGTCATTATGATTTAAAAAGAGTAAACACAGTGGATTGATAATAAATGGCTTCAGCCAAACACTAACCATGAGTGAAAGAAAGATTTTTGTGTTCTCATTCATATTCTCTGAAAAATGGCCAAGAAATTATAAATTCTGCAAGGGTATGTAAACTTATGAGCACAACTGTATGTGTATGTAGACACCATTTGTGCTCCACATGGGAGGTATCGCCAGAAACGTATGCGTGAGAGCAAAAACTAGGACCAAAATTAACAATTGACTCTAAGTTGACCAGTAAAAGTTTTTAATGCGTCACTTAAGGACAATTTGGGGTATTGTTGTTTTTTTTTTGCCATTTCACAGGCGTGCACAGTTTTAAGGATGTCGCGTTTCAGATCTATTAGTCAATGCAACCTCAACTTTTATATTTTACTAAGAAATTGTGTATTGTGTTTGAGTGCGCTTAAATCAATTTGAATCTATTTTCTGCTGGAAACATGGACTTTGAGAAACATTTGTGCAAATATCTGCAACGTAAAAAAATTGCACCTGCAGCCATTTTATTCTTCAGGGCCTCTGCTTTCCAAAAAAAAAAAAATAGAATTATTTGTGGGTTTTAGAACTGTATTTTTTTATTCTATAATTTTTTAGTAAAAGAAATGCCGATTTTAACGAGTGTAAAAAAAAATAGCTTCTGTCATGAAGTTGTTGAGGAAGACTCTTTTTTCCATCTTTATGTAAGAATGTTTCCTGATTTTTATTTAATGTACAATGTGAAAATATTTTTTCTTCTATCTCCTCCAGGACTTCCACTTTAAGGCCTCATACACACGGACGTTTTTTGACGCCGGCGTTTTTTGCAGCTCTCCATGTTAGTCAATGGCCCCATAAAAACACAGACGTTTTTGAGCTGTAGATGGCGTCTGCGTTAGTGAGCAGAAAGTAGAACCCTTGGCCATCGCGTTCTGAGGCTGTAACGTTTTGACGTTTTTTGACACCGACGCCACAAAACGCCAACAAACGCCACCTAATATTGTACCAGCGTTTTCCGGCGTTTTTTGACGCCGACATTTTTAGGTTAAAAAATAGCAGAGGGATGATTTTTTAAAAAAAACGCCTATTGACGCCGACGCTCACTAACGCTCAAAAACGCCAATGCATAATGCTGAAAAACGTCAAATTTTTTTCCTTGACGTCGGACCCGACGTTTTGTTTATTTTTTTAGATACTCCCATGTGTATGAGGCCTAAACCTTCCCTTTCCAGGCTAGCTAATATTGGTAGAGAAAAAACATTTTGAACTATAATTGATACAATCATAGGTGTGCGCAGCATATTGCATTAGGCGTGTGCACCACAAGAGATTGGTGTCAGTAGTTGATTTTTATCTTTACAATTTTGTTTTTTTTTTATTACTTTTTACAATATTATATTTTGTTTATTTTTTTCATTTTTTTAGGAGGGGGTGCTTTAGTGAAATATCGGGTCCAATGATGTCTCACTTTCGAGACAGGGAAAGAGACCAAGGACAGAGATTCCCCCGTCCCTTTCTCTGCAGCCAGGCAACAGGGGAAATCTACACAGTACAGGGGCATTAGGGTGTGCCCAGGCACACCTTCCACCCTAGGTGTGCACGCCTTTGGATATAATGCATTACAACCTTTAATGGGGTTGGAGGTTTTTTTTAATAGCCACAAACATGTGGAAGAATGGGTGGCAGCGCAAACCCGGCATAACTCTCACTAATTTTTAATTACTTCAAACCAGGAAGTGCAGCGTCAAAATGATTGATTGTCTGAACCTCTGAATTAGAGTTGAGCGAACCTGGACTGTAAAGTTCGGGTCCGTACCGAACTTTGGGGTGTCCGGGACCCGGACCCGGACCCGGACCCGGACTTTTCAAAAAAAGTCCGGGTTCGGGTCCGGTGTTCTGGTAAAGGGCCTGTGGGGTTTCAAGCCATGCCTGGGCTTGAAATGTCAGGTCCAAGCGAGTTGAGATTAAGTCTCCAAGTCTGTTAGTTAGTAAAACTGCGACGTGAAGGACCAAACTTCATTAATTTTTAATCACTCTCAATACGGCCCAAACGCGACGGTGGGTAAGAAGGTGTACAAACACCGATAATTTTTTTTGGAGGTTGGGGTAATTTCCAACATTACGTAATATAGGTTTCCGCACGTGTGGATCCCACCTTCCACACGGACCCGTGTGGGATTACGGGG
>BLSH010434102.1:1020047-1043362 GCA_018402905.1 Glandirana rugosa
GATGTTGAATGATTGACGGTTTGATTTAAAGTGACACACACAATTGAAATAATTGTGCAGAAGAGATGTGCAATGTTTGACGGTTTCAATTAAAGTGATACACACATTTTAAAAAGAAGTGTGAATAAAAGATGTGGAATGATTTCCGGTTTGCTTTAAAGTGATACACACATTTTGCAGAACAGTGATATGGGTACTCCCGGCTTATTTATACTTTTTGGACACAGTTTGAAGATGATTTTAGAACAGTTCTATGGCCTCTAATGTTAATCAATACTTTTCAGACCCATTTTGAAGATGATCTCCATTTTTGCATTTTTTATGTTTTTATTTTTTTTAGAAATATTTAAAGTTATTTCCCTGTCCCCATTTCTTTGTAGGTCACTTGTCCCACCCTTACCCACATTTCCTTCCTTTTGCAGACCTCTAGGACCTTCCAGGACTATTTTACAGCACTTTTTGTACCTAAAAGTCCGGGTCTCCATTGATTTCAATGGGGTTCGGGGTCCGGTACAAAGTTCGGGTTCTGTCCGGACCCGAACCCGGACTTTGTCCCGAAGTTCGGCCGAACCAGCAGAACCCGGACTTCTAGAAGTTCGCTCAACTCTACTCTGAATATGTCATTGTACACATAGACCAGGTTTTGGCTTAACAGTTTAATGGCTGGGTTCTAAACAAACCAGCACAAGCATTGGCTTCCAATCATCAGTCTTGAGATCTGTGGCTATTAGTGACAGCGCGGTCTCAGAATTAAGAGTGAGCACAGGTGCGCACTACTAGTTCACAGCTGTAATGAAAAATTAAACATTGTCAGGTACGGTTCCATATGCCATGAAATTGGTAAACTACAGACTCTAAACACCTCCAAGTTAAACCAGAGTATGTGAGAAGAGGGATATCAGTAGGGGAACAAAGAAAAGGGGTCCCAGGTAGCCTTAGGCAAGCCGAAATGTAAGGAAAAGGGGGTCCCAGGTCATCACAGTACTGACAAATGGGGGGGCAGCTCGTGCCTTACAATAATGCTTAGATGACAGACCGAGAAGCTTGGCGAGGTAGACTTTGTTCCCCATTCTTAATTTTAATTGGAGTGTCCCTTTATATCTGGCCATAGGAGGTCCTCTCCCCTGTATTGTGTTCATTCTCTGTATGGGGATGGATGTGATTTAGGATGCTTGTTTCCCAGCCGTGTGATGCAGTCTTCCTGGAAAGGTCATCTCTCTTCTGATTACACAATGTGTTTTGTGCACCAGCAGCACTGACAGTAACAAGTTGACTGACCGTCTTGGACAGATCGGTAATTGGCTCTTCCAATTAAGCATTGGAAGGATGGAGGGTAGGTAGAATGATTAAAGAGCAAGTCACCCAATCCTGACAGATCCGGGGAATAAATAGAGGATTCATCAGAAATACTGTGACGTCATCGCTTTGTAAGCCCCACTAGGGATTATGGGAAATGAGACGTCTCGCTTGATTATGTGATTGACTCCTAAAGGTGTATTCCAGGCAGTATGAAAAGCTTGCATTTAAACTAAGCTGGGTAGATTCATTTCACCTCCACAGTGAAATATAAAGCATTCTTTTCCCGATCCTGTGTCCGAAATATCATCATTTAATATGACAGTCGTTAATATTCTTCTATATTTCTTCTATATTTGGGAGGGGGGAAAGGAGGGGAAAATTATGGGGGGCTCTGTGTATTATCTTTGCAAACGATATATACATAATGTTATTAAGTAGAAAAGTAATCATCCTTTATTTTCTTAAGTGCCACAAGCTGAGCAGGCGCGCCACGTACATATGGGGTGTATTGTGAATGTGTATGCTGTACTTGCCAATTAGATCGTTGGGTATCTGGATGGTCGTTTCAATTTATTGTCCTTGTTTTGATTTGTTGTATATTAAAGCTTATGAATGTGTGGAATTTTTAATAAGTCATTAGAAATAAAGAGTATTAAAAAAAAAAAAAGAAAAAGATCACACAGCCTACCTTCTATTGATTAGGGATATGCAACGTGATTTATGCGAAATTGATTTACCTGCGAAATGACCAATTTCACTTGCAAATTTTGTTAAAGCGGAAACTCTGAATTTTATTTACTAGGTGAAAATTGCCTGGAAAAAAAATGCTTTTTTAATAGGTTTCCTTGGGGTGTACTAAAGGGTAGTTTATTTTATTTCATGTAGCGTTCTTTTTAAAGAGTAGTTGATGCTTGGAGTAGACTTACAGCAGAGGTAATGAGTAAGCAGATTCAAATATGCTTGAGACTATCCTCAGCCAAAAAAGATATTATTATTATTATACAGGATTTATATAGCGCCAACAGTTTACGCAGCGCTTTACAACATTAGAGCAGACAGCACAGTTACAATACAATTCAATACAGGAGGAATCAGAGGGCCCGGCCTGCTCGCTAGAGCTTACAATCTAGAAAGTATGGGTCAGGCTTGTTTTTCTTTTCCTCTCTCTTTTCTTTCTGCCGTCACTCTTCTGTGTTTCCATCTTTAATCATTTATTTGTGTCGTTTTTTTATTTTGTTTTCCCACTGTCTGGTTTCTGTTTATTTTTTCTTGTTTTTTCCATTTGAGTGCTATTTCTGGGGTCTACTTTGGATAGTTTACTTCATTTCATGTAGTGTTCTTTGTATTTGTTTTGTTTGTTTTAATCATTATTTATGGACTGTTCCTTTATATTATTATTATTAGTAGTATTTTTTTTTTACTGTCAATTTTATTTTCTTAAAAGAAAATCTATATTATTCAACAGTGGAATGTACTTAGGGTAGTTTACGTTATCAATAGTAGTATTCATGTTTTCTTTAACTTTTTTGTGTATTTCTGGGTATTCTTTTTTTTTTTTGTATATTTAGTCATTATTTCTGTACTGCTTTAAATTTTTTCTTTTTTTTTTTTTTCATTTCTGTAAAAAAATAAAAAAAATGATAAAATACTGATGTAAATGCACAAAGTATATGTAAAGCACTGCATAAACTCATGGCGCTATATAAGTACCTGTAATAAATATTTTAAATAATTAAGCTAATGAAGGTCTCTTTTCTAGAAGGAAGCGTTAGTGATCTTTAGGAGTCATATAAAGCTCATTATATCCATAACAAAATGGCAAAACCCAACTTAAACAGGAGTTCCACCCAAAAGTGGAACTTCGGCTTTAAGGGTAGGTGACTCCCCTGACATGCCACAATTTTTTTTGGGGGGGGGGGGGCATTTTCACAGGGTCCCATGTCCACTTCCTCTCCTAGAGCCGCGGCTCTAGAAGGAAGTTCACTTTCCCTCTCTCGGCAATCTTCTGGGACACTTCACAGGTCCCAGAAGATACGTCGGCCATTTACAAGGCTCAGCGCCACTCGTGCCCACACTTGTGATGCCGGCGCTGCTGAGGGGAGGGGAAGAAGAGCGACGCTGTGGGCGCTGGAAAGGTGAGTGGCTGATTGTTAAAAGTTAGCAGCTACATTTTTTGTAGCTGCTGACTTTACCTGGGTGGAACTCCGCTTTAATTTCATCTTCCTAACTGGCACCGATGCATTTTGCCAATGATCTCAGCTGAATCTCTCACTAATCTGTACTTTTCATTCATCTTTTGCACTTTGGTACCCTGATGGATAAATCAACATATTTTCCATAATTCTCAGTTTCTGCATCACTCTGAATGCCAACCTGTTAAAAAAAACAAAAAAAACAAGGCAGATGGTTCTTGCCCTGCCCTATGTCTGAACCAGCCCAGGCCCCTCGTAGAGACCCTGTAAGAGTGCTATTAAATCTAACAGCATTGGGATTTATAATACTGACCAAGATGGTAATAGGGGTTTCTTTCCCAAAATTGCTAAACCAGCCGGGCCAGAAGGTCCATTCCCATGGTTGCATGGGTGTGTTATGGTGCCGTTCATTTTCAGTGACATCCCAATGCACTTAAGTGCTTTAAAGGAGCTTTCCACCATAGTTTGCCATTACAATTCTGACTTGGCCACTGGTTCAATCAATAAGCTGGCAGTTGTATCACTAGTGAGATTTCCCTGCAACATGTTTTGTCTCTGGTTCCTCCCAGTTTAGGGTGTGTCGCCTTCTTGCCCGTGTTCCCTTATTAATAGCTATAATGGGGAAACCACTGCAGAGAAAACGAAACAAAGCACCAAATGTGATTTCTCTCATTCCTCTGCTATCTGCATCAGTCACCTCTGACAGTCTCTGCTGACACCAGAAAATCGGTATAAAGGCCCCCCCCCCTCCTTCCCCAGCACACAGGTGACAACCTAAGCTGTGCAGGTTTCCCTATGAGACTGTGTAGAAGGGGGTGTTTCCATTACGTGCACTTAGGTCTCAGATTACACTCAGCTCTCGGCTGTGCAGTGTGTGACATAAGATCCCTGCCTTCAGAAGTTCAGAAATGCTGTTTAAAGAGGAAGTAAACCCTGATGGGGTTTATTTCCTCTATAATCCCCTGCAAAGTAGAAGCATAATTGCCTACTATGCATTGCATGTGTAACTTCCCTGCAAACGAAGCCCGCGATGTCCCCTGTGCAGACAGCGTCCATCTTCAGCCCCTCTCCCTTCCAGGGCCGCGACTCCGGCTCTGTGACTGGCTGGAGTCGTGTGACGTCACTCCCACGCCTGCGCGCGGGAGCTGCTAGTCACGTCACGATCACAGTGATGAAACGGCACAGAGGCCGCTTCTACACTGCGCATGTGCCGAAATGATGTCGGCACATCTAGTACACTGTATATCTCCTAAACCGTGTTTGGGAGATATGCAGGGCACCTACAGGTAAGCCTTATTATAGGCTTACCTGTAGGTTAAAGTGGTTGTCACAGGTTGTTCACAGGTTGCCACTTTAAGTTCTGGACTGATGTAGAGGAGAGATGGCCACAGATAAACAGGTACAACTTACGTAGGATGATTTGCTTCATCTCTGTGTATTATAATATGTAATAACAGCACCACAGATATGTGTATTACCTGAGACTAGTCACTTCACTCACTATATGTAAGGGTTTACAGCCACTTGCTAACTTTAGCACAACTGCAGAAATTGCTGGTTGACCGGTTCACCAATTGATTTTACTTGTTGCCTGAAGCTGAGGTTTAATTTATCTGGCTGATGGATTATTTGCTATAAGACGTGTTACCTTCCAATCTCTAATGGCACGTTGTTCTTTCTTTTTGTCCCCCTTTAGGAGGAATCTCGCATCCTTCGAGTTAAGATTGTGTCTGGTATTGATCTGGCAAAGAAAGATATCTTTGGAGCAAGGTAATTGTCAGAATTATTTATACTCTCTGTATCATGTTTCATGTCTATCTAATTATGTCTGACATTCCGTCTTATGGAAGCGGCCGATTCTGTAAAATGAAATTCCGCTTGCAGCCGCTGTGCCCTTGCACTTGTGGCACCTACACAGCGGCAGTCTGCCCCTTCCTTGGTTTAGGTTTCTGCAGACAAGTGATGGTAAGTGGTTGTTTGCAGGCGGCTCAGTTAGAAGTTGCTCGCCGGAACCATGGTGGAACCCTTACTCTGCGGCATGCAAAGGCTAAATTGCAAGTCGATGGGGCAATTCCTGCCAGCTATTATCTTGTGTTAGGAGTTCACCTTTGGCACCCTGTGTCCAGACTCTAGACCTACCTTGAGGGCTTGTACATGTAAAGGGCAATACAGCAGGTAGGGATGCATCGATTTGTCAGCTGCCTAAATTTATCAGCCAAAAATAGGGCTAGCAGCGTTTTTGCCGATAGAAAAAAACGGTGGCGATAATATCTGCTGAAAATAAATCCATATTCATTTGAATTCATGATATTAATTAAAAAGTTGAATAAAATACAATTATATATAAAAATCTGTACCTTTCCTTTACCTTGATAAAAATCTATGATTTAAAAAAAATCAGTTTTATTTTATTCTGATTTTTTTTTGATTTTTATCAAACTTATTTTAATAAAATGCTTTTAGAGTAAAAATCTGTCTAAAGATAGTTTTCTATTTGAGATACATTAATAATTTAGTTTATTCAGCATGAAATGGAGCTTAGTTATGTAGCACGAGGCTGTATATTCTGCAATATTTACATTTTTGGTAAACTCCTTCTATGAATCCAAGCTCTGCAATCTGAGATAACATGCACTGTATTGATGCATTCACACAATGTCACAGTAACCATGAGATAAAAGAAAGCTCAGGAATATTCCTTTATCCCATTGTTTTGCAAATCTATGTACACTACAAACTGTATGATTGGTTCTGATATCGCTGTTTTACTCACCTGACCGCTTATTATTCTAAATAGGAAACCTTCATTTAGTTTGCAAATATTAAAGATTCTAACTACCAGCAAGAATAAGTCCTTACATTTAAAGAGCCCCTGTCATTTCAGATCCATCATGGCAGCGCCTGTTAGCGGGCATCCACTCACCTGCTCCCGCCACGTCCCTCACCTTGTGTCACTGCCGCATCACCAGCCATCCCATTAAAGTGAATGGGACAGTCAGTGAGTCAACAGTGGGTCAGAGGAGGAGCCGCTGCTGGACAGAGATGACAGTTGCTCAATTATGATTTAAATCAAACCTTTTTACTAGTGATTTAAATCGACTTGAGTTAAAGCGTAGTTCCACCCAAAAGTGGAACTTCCGCTTTTAGGGAAGGTGACCCCCCGACATGTCACAATTGGCATGTCATATTTTTGGGGGGGTCCAGGGACCCTATTTTTACAGGGTCCCAGGTCCACTTCCTCTCCTTGAGCCATGGCTCTGGAAGGAAGTTCACCGCCCCTCCCTGCGATCTTCTGGGACACGTCGCAGGTCCCAGAAGATACGCCGGCCACTCACAAGGCGCAGCGTGTCTCGCGCATGCACAGTGCGCTCCCGGCTTTGAAGCTAAAGCTGGGTGCCCATGCTTGTGATGCCGGCGCCGCCAAGGGGAGGGGAGAAGAGCGAGCCCTCGGGAGGCCGCCTCGCTGGAGCCTGGGACAGGTGAGTGTCCGATTGTTAAGAGTCAGCAGCTATACTTTTGGACGAACGGCGCCTTACCGCGAATGGAGCCGCGACTCAGTGTGAAAGGGGTCTTACCTTGTTAAACAACTCATTTAGTTTGAAATAGAAATGAAAAGCAAAACATTTGTGTATACACAGAAAAAAGAAACATTATAAAATCTCTTTTTTTTTTTTTTTTACATTTTATATAAGTGATCAGAGAATTTCTGTTCTAAGCTGCATAAGAGGAGAGCAGGAGGTTGAGAAACAGCCGTAAACTGATCTTCCCAGTGAATGGCTATGCGGGGGGGGGGGGGTGCTAACACACGTCTTTGCCATTGGAGGACAGGCAGGCTGTGCTCCCAGCGCAGCCAGAAAACTGACCATGGTGGGATGGATGTGCTCTCATTCCTAGCGTGGTCAGTTGGAAATCAGTACAGGATACTTTTTAGCATAAGTACATGGTACAACTGACACATCAGGATTATGAAATGTTGGGTTAACATATTCTTTAAAGGGGAAGTCCACCCTAGCACTAAAATCGCTACATTTCCAGACATCCACAATATAACACTAACCTATCTAGCCCTATAAAGAAGAATCAGTATACATACCTTTTTTGAATCTCGTCCGGTCTCCAGCGGCAGAAGCTCTGCAGAGGACACGGCTGACAACGGCTGTGAAATGAATGGGAAGTGATGTCACCCATAGAGTTACTATGGGGCTTTCTTGTCAGCTGTGTCCTCTTCACCCCCCTCCATAGCTCAGTGTGGAATCGGCTTCAAGAAAGGTATGCATACTGATTTCTTCCTTACAGGGCTAGATAGGTTTAGTGTTAGATCGTGAATGTCTGCTCTGTGCTGATGTCACAGGAATCAGTCCAGGCACCGCGTCATCACGACAATGGAAGTCAGGACACCTGACTGACACCCCGCTCAGCCTCTCAGCGATCCAGTGAGCGAGGAGGAAGCAGAGCAGAGAGCTGCTGATTGACAGTCTCTCTGCTCGGGGAGCTGTGAGAACCGAGCCATCGGCGGTGTTCGATCGCTCGGTTCTCAGCATTGAAGTGCCAGGGGACATCGTACCGATGCTACATCCACCTAGGTGGGTATAACTGTGGGGAAAAAAAATGCCCTTTACTTCTCTTTTAAGTATTTCTTACTTTGGCCAGGCTGATGTTTGCTTCAGTAGCATCAGAAGTGTGAAAGAGGACAGGCAAATGTATTACTGCTTTTCTCGGATTCCTACTGTAAAGCTTGATGGTAAATTTGATGGGCTTGCAGTGTGCTGATCATAGAGAAAATGTTGGGTTCACACTGTTGTACTGTGGAAACATGCATGTTGTGTGTTGGGGTGATGTGGTGCCATTCTTATGGCACCCCGATATGTGTTGTGGTGCATTGTTACAGAAAAAGTGCATGCCCATTTTTGTTTTGGTACATTAGGCATTAAAAGGAATTCAAGGCAAAAAGTACATTTTCAGGGCACTGCTTAGTCCCAAATATCTTAGATCAGTGGTGGAACTACCAGGGTCACAAAGGTCGCACTTGCGTCAGGGCTCTGGTGTTCTGCCACTTGCAGTGCTCTGAGCTGAGAGCATCTCTCTCACATAGTCCTCAGCCAGCACTGACTGTTCCCTCTCCCTCCTCCCTCGCACAGGCGGGAAAGGACAGTGAGAGCTGATCTATTCTTGCTCCCACCCCTTTCCTCCTGTGTGTGCGGTCAGCTAATGCTTAAGCCTCTATCGTGGGTGAGTGATCTTGTACTTTATTCCGTCTGTATCGTGGGTGATCTGTGGACTCTGATGTAAGGGGCTCTTTGGTGAGCAGAGACCCCCTTACATCAGAGTTCCCCTTTACACTAGAGTCCACAGCATTCGCCCTTACATCAGAGTCCCCCTTAAATCCGGGTACCCAAAGCACCCCTTACATTAGGATTCCCCTTTACATTTCAGAGTCCACAGAGATCCCCCTTGCAGTATAAGTGGAAATTCTGCGTATACTGATGTAAGGGGGGGCTCTGCAGACTCTGATGTAGGGGAAAACTCTGCAGACTCTGATGTAAGGGGGCTCTGCGGACTCTGATGTAAGGGGGCTCTGCGGACTCTGATGTAAGGTGGGCTCTGCGGACTCGGATGTAAGGGGAGCTCTGTGGACTCCGATGTAAGGGGGACTCTGGGAACCCTGATTAAAAGGGCCATGCAGGAATTTTGATGTAAGTGGGTGCTCTGGTTAGCAGAGTGTGCAGCGGTTCCACTTACATCAGAGTTCACTTCATATATCAGAGTCCTCAGTGTTCCCCTTAAAGTACAGTCCCCACAGTTCTCCCTTACATCAGAGTCAGCAGAGTTCCCCCTTACAGTGTAAGGAATCTCTGTGGATTCAGATGTAAAGGGAAACTCTGTGGATTAAGATGTAAAGGTGAACTCTGTGGACTCTGATGTAAGAGGGGACTCTTGTGATTAAATCCATATGATTAGAAATGTTATTTAATCACAAAATATATGTATAGTGTATGCCACAAAAATTTGCTACGTGCTGCTTAAGTGTTCAGTTTTGGCTTGAAGAAAAGGTGGCAGCCCTAACCAACATGCGAGGAAGGGGGCCTGCTGCAGAAACGTAATAAAGGACCCCACAATGGTAGTTAATGGCCCTGGGCTCGGAGGGAAGGGTGTGGGGGTTAGGGAGGCCCTTCGTGGTTTCTTGCACCAGGGCCCTGAAGGTTCTAGTTATGCCTCTGACTTTGATGTTCCCTATAACCTAGCAAATGTTCAGTTTTTTTAATTCAGGTCCAGCTCTTGCATTGCAAGCTATCAAACAGAGTGCACTGATACGGTATGTTTCTCAGTTTGAAGGATTGCTTCTTGTTACTATGGTGTCTTTCTAGGTTGCTCAAAGCTCTTGGGAAGACATTGGGCCTTGAAGGGACCTTATTATTGATTCGGCTTTTTTACCTTGACCATCATCTTGTAGACCGGATCCCTGCAAGTACAGAGGGTGTAATTGCATGCCGCCGCTCTAACAGCCTTGCTGGCGAGTCCTGTAGATTAACAGCCAGTATTTCTACTCCATCATCTCTTATTATAGTCAGAATTGTCATGTTCTGTCAAAGTCACTGCCTCTTTATAGAACCGGCCATTGCACATCTCCACATCCTCTGTCCTTCCTTTAACTATTTCTTTTTCTTGAGGAACCTGTGATATTATAATATTGCTGCAGATAAAAAAATTGGTAATATCTCTTCTTCGCTAATGACTAGATAATGGCTGCAGAATTAGATTTAGCTGGAAAACAGAGCTTTGTGTTTGAAGATGTGGTTAGACTTTATTTACTTCTATGTGCAGCAAAATAATCTGCATGAATTGTTAATAACTGTCCTTCTAATGGGCATTTTCAGTGTTCGCCAGGATCTTGTTTTGTAATGCTTAATAAAGTGCTATGAAAAAGTATTTGTCCCCTTACTGATTTTTTTTTTATTTTTTGGCATATTTGTCACACTTAAATGCTTCAGATCAAATTTTAAAACAAAGATAACCCAAGCAAGTACAAAATGCAGTTTTTTAATGATGATTTCATTTATTAAGGGAAAAAAGCTGGCCAAACCTGCCTGGCCCTATGTGAAAAAGTAATTCCCATCAGTGGCGGCCCGTCCATAGAGGGTGCACAGACACCGCCACCCCACGCATGCGTCCGGCCCCCTGATCTACATATCTGGGCCGCCGGACTACCGATTCTAATGGGGAGGGAGTGTTTTTTTTTTGAAGCACGTGATTAGAGCCGGAGGCTCTAATAGGATTCAAAAAAGGATGGGCTCGGGGAGCAGTGGTGTCAGTGCCACGCGACCGGTCGCCCAGGGGGGTGCTGTTAATGCCGTGACGCCGGCCGCCCGGAGGGGGTTGTTCACCGTCCCCTCAAAAGAAAAACCTACCAGCCACCACTGATTCCCACCTTGCTAAATCACGAATGAACTGTGATTGACCACATTTTTTGGAAAGCTGAATTAAATTTTACTTGCCGCACCCAGGCCTATTTACCGCCAGTCTGACAAAGTGAAGTGTGCTAAAAGATCTCAAAAAGCAACACATTGTGCTGCAATCCAAAGAAACTCAGATGAGAAACACAAAGAAACTCAGATGAGAAACAAAATAATTGACATGTATCAGTCTGGAAAGGGTTACAAAGCCATTTCTAAGGCTTTGGGACTCCAGTGAACCATGGTGGGAGCCATTATCCACAAATGGAGAAAACTTGGAACAGTGGTGAACCTTCCCAGGAGTGGCCGGCCTGCCAAAATTACTCCAAGAGCACAGCAAGGACTTATTCAGAAGGCCATAAAAGAACCCAGAACAACATCTAAAGTCTCTCTTGCCTCCATTAAGGTCAGTGTTGATAATTCAACAATAAGAAAGAGACTAGGCAAAAATGGCATCCATGGGAGAGTTCCAAGGCGAAGGCCACTGCTGACCAAAAAGGTCACAAAGGCTCGTCTCACATTTGCCAAAAAAAATCTGAATTATCCCAAAGACTTTTGGGCAAATATTCTGTAGACTGATGAAACAAAAGTTGAAGTTGGAAGGTGTGCGTCCCGTTACATCTGGTGTAAAACTAACACAGCATTTCATAAAAAGAACATCATACCAACAGTCACACATGGTGGTGGTAATGTGATGGTCTGGGGCTGCTTTACAGCTTCAGGACCTGGACGACTCGCCATCATTGATGGAAGCATGAATTCTGCGCTCTACCAAAATCCTGTAGGAGAATATGCAGCCATCAGTTTGTGATCTCAAGCACAAGTACACTTGGGTCATGTAGCAGGACAATGATCCGAAACACACAAGTCCACCTCTGAATGACTCAAACAAAACACAATGAAGGTTTTTGAGTGGCCTAGTAAAGGTCCGGACTTAAATCCGATTGAGATGCTGTGGCGTGACCTTAAACAGGCCATTCATGCTGGATAACCCTTGAATGTGGCTATATTAAAACAATTCTGCAAAGAGTGGGCCAAAATTCCTCCACAGTGATGGGAAAGACTCTCGTAAACACTTAATTGCAGTTGTTGCTGCCAAGGGTGGCACTACCAGCTATTCGGTTTGGGGGGGGGGGGGCCCATTACTACTTTTTCACATAGAGCCAGGCAGGTTTGGGTAGCTTTTTACCCTTAACCACTTCAGCCGTGGAAGGATTTACCCCCTTCCTGACCAGAGCACTTTTTCCGATACGGCACTGCATTGTTTTAACTGACAATTGCAATTTTTTTTTTTTTTTACTTTTTGTTATAATACATATCAAAAAAACAACAAAAAAAAACAAAACAAATGTATTCATCAGTTTAGGTCACTATGTATTCTTCCTCTTATTTTTGGTAAAAAAAAAAAAAATGCAATAAGTGTATATTGATTGGTTTATGCAAAAGTTATAGTGCTTACAAACTATGAGAATTGATTTATGGTGTTTTTATTTATTTTTTTTACTAGTAATGGCGGCGATCTGCGATTTTTAGCGGGACTGCGATATTGCGGCAGACAGATTTGACACTTTTTTGGGACCACTGACATTTTTACAGTGATCAGAGCTTAAAATTTCCACTGATTACTGTATAAATGTCACTGCTAGGGAAGGGGTTAACACTAGGGGGCGATCAAAGGGTTAAATGTGTTCCCTGTCAGTGTTTACTGTGTGGGGGCTGGGATGACTGGGGGAGGAGAGTGATCGCTTCTCCCATATACTGTGAACATACGATCACTCTCCTATCCCCTGACAGAACAGGGATACACATGTTTGCATACACGGATCCCCGTTCTGTCACTGCCGGAGAGCGATGGCGGGTGGCCGGCGGACATCGAGTCCGCCCCATTCGCTGATTGTCTCCCCCGCTAACCATCAGGTGATGGTGATTCACGCAGGAGAGCCATGTTACCGCTGTCAATCCATGGCGGGCAGTCGGCAACTGGTTAATAAGTGAAATCATTTAAAAACTGCATTCTGTATTTGCTCGAGTTATCTTTGTGTAATATTAAAATGTGTTTGATAATCTGAATCAACTAAGTGTGGCAAATAAGCAAAAAAAAAAAATCAGGAAGGGGCAAATACTTTTTCACAGCACTGTATAGGCCTTGCGCACACTGGGTGTCAAAAATGCAACTTTCAAAGGCTCCTCTGAGATTTTTCTTCCCCCTTGTAAACGTCCCTCCAGGTTAGCCCATGTGTCCATGCAGAGGTGTTTAGAGGCAGAAAAAAAAATCATCTGCGTGTTCAGGAGAAGAGCATTTCGACAGAAAAAAAAACACCAGATGCGTCTAAACACATGTAAATGTGCTAGAGCTTGAGCGTTTCTTCATTTCAATGGCCAGTGGATGGCACAGTGGCATAGTGGTTAGCACTTTCGCCTAGCAGCAAAAGGGTTGAATCCCAACCTCAACACTACCTGCCTGGAGTTTGCATGTGCTCCCTGTGCGGGTTTCCTCTGGGTACTCCGGTTTCCTCTCACACTCCAAAGACATGCTGGTAGGTTATTTGGCTCCTGTCTAAATTGGCCCTAGTATGTATGAATGTGAGTTAGGGACCTTAGATTGTAAGCTCCTTGAGGGTAGGTACTGATGTGAATGTACAATGTATATGTAAAGCGTAAATTGCATAAATTGACAGCGCTATATAAGTGCCTGAAATAAATAAAATAAATAAAGAGTTTGATGTGTCAGTCCAGCTATGGCCGCTTCTGTGCCGCAGAAGTTGGTCTAACGATCAACTTTTGTCATATGTGATGTTGGAAAATGTTCAACCAAAGAGCAGCTGCAGCACTGATCCTTATATTCTGACAGCGGAGGAGTTCCCGCTGTCAGAATACAATAACACAGCGGGGAGCATTCCTTTACTCAGCTTGCTTGTGTGGATGGAAGAATCCATTCATTTTTTTTTAAATAAACCTGCTGGATGATCGATAAAAAAAAGATTGAACTATGACCAGCCTGATTTACAGATTACTTACAGATTACACTTCCTTCCCCAGGTACAGGGGGAGATGTGGCCACACACTAGAGCTAGATTTAGATGTTGGTTGCACAACCATGGGGAGTGAAGCTTTACTTATGTCTCTCTTTTTCTACTTGAATATTTCCTTCTTAATGATATCCTGGTCTATGACATAATTGAGGAAAACATTTAAAATAAAATTAAGTTTGACTGCAGATGACCTCCTGACTAAATGATTGTCCTTTCCTGGGAAGGCTTGTTATCGGTCCAAACGCTCTATGCATACAGCTGCAGCTTATCGCAGAGAGGTCAGTGGACTGGACACAGTCATTTGCATTAACCAGAATAACCAGAATACTGTTCTTGCTTAGTCATTGATTAAATCAATATTAAAAAAAAAAAAAAAAGTCTTAAAGCTGAACTCCAGGCACAAAATCTTTCATTAAAACATATTCCTCTACTGCCACAAAGGACACAATTCTATCAGCACCAGATGTCTTTACAAACCCAGATTGTATCTTGTAAAAAGTAACAGTGACATCATCAGCAGCCTGTACTGGGTGGAGTAGAGCTGTGGGAGGGGCCCAGTAGCTCCACCCACTACAGGCTGCCTGCTGAAAACTACAGGAGGGGGCGGAGACGAGACCAGTCACCCTGCACAAGGGGAGAGAGCAGCAGTGACTGGTCTTTATTACAGGAACGATAAGTCTCACACTGGATTACTGCACAGATCTGGAAGAAATACACAAAGCACACCAAGATTCCAGGAAGAATATACATAATGAATGTATTTGGACATACAGTGGGGCAAAAAAGTATTTAGTCAGCCACCAATTGTGCAAGTTCTCCCACTTAAAAAGATGTGAGAGGCCTGTAATTTTCATCATAGGGACACTTCAACTATGAGAGACAGAATGAGAAAAAAAAATCCAGAAAATCACATTGTCTGATTTTTAAAGAATTTATTTGCAAATTATGGTGGAAAATAAGTATTTGGTCAATAACAAAAAAAGCAAGATTTCTGTCTCTCACAGACCTGTAACTTCTTCTTTAAGAGGCTCCTCTGTCCTCCACTCTGTATTAATGGCAGCTGTTTGAACTCGTTATCAGTATAAAAGACACAACCTGTCCACAACCTCAAACAGTCAGACTCCAAACTACACTATGGCCAAGACCAAAGAGCTGTCAAAGGACACCAGAAACACAATTGTAGACCTGCACCAGGCTGGGAAGACTGAATCTGCAATAGGTAAGCAGCTTGGTGTGAAGAAATCAACTGTGGGAGTAATTATTAGAAAATGGAAGACATACAAGACCACTGATAATCTCCCTCGATCGGGGGCTCCACGCAAGATCTCACCCCGTGGGGTCAAAATGATCACAAGAACAGTGAGCAAAAATCCCAGAACCACACGGGGGGACCTAGTGAATGACCTGCAGAGAGCTGGGACCAAAGTAACAAAGGCTACCATCAGTAACACACTACACCGCCAGGGACTCAAATCCTGCAGTGCCAGACGTGTCCCCCTGCTTAAGCCAGTACATGTCCGGGCCCGTCTGAAGTTTGCTAGAGAGCATGTGGATGATCCAGAAGAGGATTGGGAGAATGTCATATGGTCAGATAAAACCAAAATAGAACTTTTTGGTAAAAACCCAACTTGTGTTTGGAGGAGTTGCATCCACAGAACACCATACCTACTGTGAAGCATGGGGGTGGAAACATCATGCTTTGGGTCTGTTTTTCTGCAAAGGGACCAGGACGACTGATCTGTGTAAAGGAAAGAATGAATGGGGCCATGTATCATGAGATTTTGAGTAAAAACCTCCTTCCATCAGCAAGGGCATTGAAGATGAAACGTGGCTGGGTCTTTCAGCATGACAATGATCCCAAACACACCACCCGGGCAATGGAGGAGTGGCTTCATAAGAAGCATTTCAAGGTCCAGGAGTGGCCTAGCCAGTCTCCAGATCTCAGCCCCATAGAAAATCTTTGGAGGGAGTTGAAAATCCGTGTTGCCCAGCGACAGCCCCAAAACATCACTGCTCTAGAGGAGATCTGCATGGAGGAATGGGCCAAACTACCAGCAATAGTGTGTAAAAACCTTACAGAAGACGTTTGACCTCTGTCATTGCCAACAAAAGGTATATAACAAAGTATTGAGACCAAATACTTATTTTCCACCATAATTTGCAAATAAATTCTTTAAAAATCAGACAATGTGATTTTCTGCATTTTTTTTCTCATTCTGTCTCTCATAGTTGAAGTGTCCCTATGATGAAAATTACGGGCCTCTCTCATCTTTTTAAGTGGGAGAACTTGCAGAATTGGTGGCTGACTAAATACTTCTTTGCCCCACTGTATGTGCTTATCCTAGAGGATATCTTTAAAGGATATGTTCCCTTTCATAATCTGATAATTAAGACCCCCAAACCTTTTCCTTGGGGCTATGTTTAAACATGCGCTTTTGAAAAATGTTCTGCATTAGAATCGCTTTTCAGAAGTGTTTGACAGGCGGTGACACCTTCTCACTGTCTTTTTTAACCCCATAAATGCCTCACCAATGTGCATCCCCATTCACTTGAATGGGATGGGTTACACAGCGGTGATGCCTACCGAGCGCAACACAGGGATCATTTTTGCCTTTGGGTATGAAGCAGAGCATTGTGACCACAACATTTTAAATACCCCTTGGTCCACTGCATTTGCTTAAAGCGGACCTGCAGTCATTTTTTCAACTTTCCATCTGTTAAATCCTTTGCCTTTGTTGTTTTAACTTTGGATAGTAAAACATTTTTTTTCTGACAGTAAATAACTTTTACGGCCCACTTCCTGTTTGTCTGGTCATTAGCCTAGGCTTATGACATCATTCACAGCTCTCTTTCTCGCACTCTCGTAAGAGTTTGCTAGGAAGGGAGAGGGGATGAGTAATAAGAGGGCCAATGAGAGCTGCAGGGCTGCAAAGAGCTCTGTGTGTCTGTGTAAATCCAGGAAGTGACCAGGCAGCAGTTTCAGCTGCCCACAGTTAAAATGGATGCAGCCAGACTTAGTGGTGGGAGATTTCTGCAGCATATTTGGCAAGTACAAAATCACCGTATATATAAAATAATATGCAAAATGGTTGGAGGGAAGCTTCAGAATGGCAAAGATATTTTTATTACAATTTATGTGAGCAGACTGCAGATCCTCTTTATGGGGGGGAAATTTAGGGTGCTCTAAAAGAACAACTCAACCATGTGTTTTTAACACCCCTCCAACTCTGAATAAGGCCTTAAACATATGGAAACTCAGAAACAACAATTCAATATATTGCAACTTACCAGTTGTTTGGTGTGGTGACGCTGTTTTTTTTTTCAGACTGCAATAATAATAATTTCTGCAAGCATGGAAAAGTAACTGTTTATCTTTGTAGAATAGTGTCCGTCATTGGTGTCAGTGGGGGGGAATAGTGCCCTGTTATTGGTGTCAGTGGGGGGAATAGTGCCCTGTTATTGGTGTCAGTGGGGGGAATAGTGCCCTGTTATTGGTGTCAGTGGGGGGAATAGTGCCCCATCACATACCTCCCAACTTTCTGAGATGGTAATGAGGGACACCTATTAGCCAAAGTGTGTAGGCATTGGGCACACCCCCCTGTCACGCCCCTTAAAGGAGAATTGTACAAAAAAAATGATTGGTAAAACCCACAAGTGCTTTTTTATCACTAGTATTCCTTTAGTTTGGCTTTTGGAATTTTCAAATGCAGCGATTTCGAATTTGGATGAAAAGTTTAACACTGGGAAACACATTTTGAAAGATAAAAAGTGCATTTTATATCCAACTATATAGATCAGACCAAAATGAGGGACAAATGAGGAGGACAGAAGGACATTGTTCTGAAAGAGGGACAATTGGGAGCTATGTCCCATCATTAGTGTCAGTGGGAGGAAAAAAACCCCATCATTGGTAATCCTGTATAATAATACTAGTGAAAGAGTGCCCTATCATTGGTTTCAGTGGGAGGAATAGTGTTCCACTTCCATCATTGGTATTAGTGAGAGAAATGGTGCCCCATCCTTGGTATCAGTGGGAGGAATAGTGCCCCATCATTGGTATCAGTGGGAGGAATAGTGCCCCATCATTGGTATCAGTGGGGAGGAATAGTGCCCCATCATTGGTATTAGTTTGAGGAATAGTGCCCCATCATTGGTATTAGTTTGAGGAATAGTGCCCCATTATTGGTATCAGTGGGGAGAAATAATGCCCCATTATTGGTTTTAGTGGCAGGAATAGTGCCCCATCATTGGTATTGATGGAAGGAACAGTAGCCCAATAATTGGTGCCGGCGGCAGGAATTATGCTCCATCATTAGTATTATTGGAAGGATCATGCCCCATCATTGGTGTCAGTGGGAGGAATAGTGCCCCATCATTGGTGTCAGTGGGAGGAATAGTGCCCCATCATTGCTGTCAGTGGGAGGAATAGTGCCCCATCATTGGTGTCAGTGGGAGGAATAGCACCCCAATGTTGGTATCAGTGAGATGAATAGTGCCCCATCATTGCTATTGGTGGGAGGAATAGTAACCCAATAATTGGTGCCAGTGGCAGGACTTATGCCCCACTCTTGATGTCAGTGATAGAAATAATACCTCATATCAGTAGGAGACATAGTGCCCCAATGGCCAGATAAAGGCTGGTGAAGGACCACAGTTTGGAGAGCACATGAGTAATATGCGGCACACTCATGACTATAAATAAATGTTAACATTAATAATATATTTGGATTACTAGAAGTAGAACTCTTCCTAGGTTACACCAAATGAGACGTTTTCTAGGCACATATACAATATGTTCCCCTATGTTTTACTCCAGGCCTGAGATACTCCATATTTAGTGCTCTAATCCCTAATCCCTTTGTCTGCAGACGATGAAGCTAAGTAGAGCGGAAATCGAGCAATCTTCCACTGCCGCTCGTCTGTAAAAATAAACGTATGGGTAGCTGTGCTTCATTACATCTTGCTGTCCCAGCATTCTGCCACGTGTGCTTGGGAACGCTGAGATTTCATCATTGTGTGGAAGGGACATCACACTGGTGGGGTTTGATGTTAGCGATAAGTTTTATTTTATTTCACTATTGTCTCCATTCTCCATCCTGGTAAAATGCGAAGTAGGCTTCCTGTCTAATGGGAATATAAAACAAGTATATTATAACCTATTGTGATGAAAAAAATCACACTATAGTGTCTCATTAACTGCCAGGTACATGTGCAGAAATGGAAATGTTGGTCCTCGTGTGGCGCCACCCTGGCATTTTTAGCTATATGGGTTTGAATCCATAGAATGAACAAGATACAATTGGCCCACCTTGTGCACGAGAGTTCTGGTGTCTGCGTGCCAAAACCATCCTATTGGTGGGGCTTCTTTACAAATGATTTGCATCTCTACTTAAACGCATACAGGAAATGCATTTGGCCAGCAACACAAAGATCTTAATAGCTTTAAATGGGTCCAAAGAAATGTGCGGTTTCCTAGCAGTCATCCATGCAGCAAAATGAAAGCGCATGGTGCCATACCACCTGGAGCCATGAAATTATATTCCCTGCCCGGGATCCACAGGTGCTGCACACAGCCTCCCATAGAAATCAATGGCTGTACGCGGATATTCGGTGATACTTGTGTACAGGGCAATGACCCTGAAAGCAGGCAGCGTACACAGGGGTCAAGTCCTGGGGAAAAGTGTGGGAACTTACCTAAGATCCCCCCACAGTAATATCCTCTGCCCCCCCTTTTTTTTTTGTATATAGGGCAAAAAAATAAAAACCGCAGAGGTGATCAAATTCCACCAAAAGAAAGCTCTGTTTGTGGGAAAAAAAGGACATTGATTTTATTTGTGTACAGCGTCGCACGACTGCTCAATTGTCAGTTAAAGTAACGCAGTGGCAAATCGCAAAAAAATGGCCTGGTCAGGAAGGGGGATAAACCTTCTGGGGCTGAAGTGGTTAACAGGTTCCCGACCGGCTTGCATACTTTTACTGCTGCAGAGTGGCAGCGTCCCTCGAATCGCGCGGCTCAGGCGGACTTTATCTCCACCGGCGAGCCGCGATTGCCTGGCAGAGAGGAAGAATGGGGAACCGCCGATGTAAACACGGCAGTTCCCCGCTCTGTCAGGCAGCATTTAAAAGATCTACTGATCCCCGTCACTGGGATCAGTTAGATCTCTTATGACCCTGGCAGCCCAGCCCCCACACAGTTAGAACACGCCTAGGGAACACAGTTAACCCCTAGATCTCCCCCTGCAGGTTTACTGCCAATGACATTTATACAGTAATCAGTAGATATTTAAATTTCTGATCGCTGTATAAATGTCATTGGTCCCAAAAAAGTGTCAAAAGTGTCCGACATGTCCGCCCCAATATCACAGTCCCGATAAAATCGCAGATTGTCGCCATTACTAGTAAAAAAAAAAAAACAGAAATTAATTCTCATGGTTTGTAAACACGGCAACTTTTGCGCAAACCAATCAATAAATGCCGATTGCAATTTTTTTTTTATTTATACCAAAAATATGAGGAATATAAATCGGCCAAAACCGATGAAAAGACATTTTTTTTTATATATATATATTTTTTTTGGATTTGTACTTTAGCAAAAAGTAAGAAATATTGTTTTTTTTTTTCAAAATTGTCGCTCTTTCTTTGTTTATAGCGGCGATCAGAAATGGCGCAGAGGTGATCAAATGCCAGCAAAAGAAAGCTCTATTTGTGGACGCAAATTTAGTTTGGGTACAACGTCGCACGACCGCGCAGTTGTCAGTTAAAGCGACGCAGTGCCGAATCGCAAAAAGTGCTCTGGTCCTACAGTGGGAAATCCTTCCGGGGATGAAGTGGTTAAAGCAGTATTAAACCCAAAAGCAAACATTTATTATATTGCAGCTTACCAATTCTTAAATGTGATGGCTGCATTCCTTTTCTTTTTTTAGGCTTTCTTTTTTCTATTTTCATTTGGGGATTTGCCCAATAAGTCTGTTGTTGTTCAAAAGAACAAGCTCTTCAGCAGAATGCATCCGTTACAGAGTTGAGACAAACCATTTAACACTAGCAGGGGTGCTTTCAGTGATCAGCTTTCATTTATGTAAAACCTTTATCCTAAAATGATAAAAAAAAATACATTAGGTTTGTTACTGGCTGAATCACCAGGTAAAAACGGGGGTAAAAGCCTAAAAAAAAAGAAAACACATGATTGAGAAGCTGCAATATATTATATTTTTGGCTTTGGGTGTAATACCACTTTAAGCTGGCCACGTCAACTTTTGCGCAAACCAATCAATAAACGCTGATTGCGATTTTGTTTTGTTTTTTTTACCAAAAATATGAGGAAGAATATAAATCAATGAATAAAAAAAACAATGAATAAATTTACTTTTTTTCTATATTTTTTTTTGATTTGTACTTTAGCAAAAGTAAGAAATATTGTTTTTTTTTTTTTTAGCAAAATTTCGCTCTTTTTTTGTTTATAGTGGTGATCAGAAATGGCGCAGAGGGGATCAAATACCACCAAAAGAAAGCTCTATTTGTGGAAAAAGAGGATGCAATTTTGTTTGGGTACAACGTCGCACGACCGCGCAATTGTCAGTTAAAGCGATGCAGTGCCGAATCGCAAAAAGTGCTCTGGTCCTACAGTGGGAAATCCTTCCTGGGTTGAAGTGGTTAAGGAGGCGTGTCGGGGGGGGGGGGGTGTATCCATCATAACTTATGAAGGCGTCTCTGTTTCTACATAATCTGAACAATCAAAATAAAATCGAGTGCTGCCAATTTATGCAAAATGTTTAATAATTTTCTGCCCTGGCCGATCGACTCCAAACTTAAATCATTCAGAAAGGAAGTTGTAGCTATACAGTTGTTTTTGTATTTGATGGTTTTGGTTGAATTGCACATTGATTGGATAATAAAAACAGGGGTGGCCAATCCATTACAATGGCGGGGTTGTTTTTTTTTGAAACACCTATTAGAGAAAGAGGCTCTAATAGGCTTCAAAATAGGTTAGGCTTGGCGCAAAGAGTGTGGTGTCAGCCCACCCAGGTGTGTTACAACAGCGAATGAATATTTGCTGTTGTAACGCTGATCCTCCTCCCGGCCAATCAGGAAGCGGGTTTTGACACCCATCAACAGATTGGCTGAAAGGACAGGCGATCCTATTGGATTCCTAAGAGGAGAAGCTGCACACTGGAAGCCACTACACCCCCATGGAGGGGTGGAGACCGAGCCTCTGCACACTGCCCACTACCCGCCACATGCCCAGATGGGGTAAGTGCCGGACTGACCGGCAAACAGCGGTGGGGGCGGGGGCAGGTGGCACTTGGGTGGGGGGATGGGTGGTTGTTTGCCAGCCCCCCCGGAAAAAAAACAGCAGCCGCCACTGAATAAGAATATCAAAGTGTTTGTGGCCACACTTTGACCTGAACTGGGAGGAACAGCAAGACAGAACCATTGTGCATCAGTACTAAGCGGGAAGCAGAGTCTGCCTATGTAACACACAATTAGGTCTGTATGCTGTACATAAATAATTGCATACTATGGTATGGTATTCTGAAAATAATATGGCCTGAATACTTTTACCGGTTTTCTATTTATTTATTTGCTTTGTGATGTGGGTTGGGGGCTTGGGCAGTCGCACTAACGCTCGGTTCACACTAATGCGTTTTTTCCTGCTTTTTGCAGAAACGCAGGACACTACTTTTAACATGGTTTCCTATGGAACACGTTCACATCAATGCATTTTTTGTGCCTCTGCATTTTTGGAAAGGGTCAGGGACTTTTTTAAACGCAAAACGCTGCTTTTTTTACTATTTTTTTGTTTCAATAGACTTCAAAAGAGAAGCATGTAGTATGTTTTTGATGCGTTTGAAATTATTTAATATTCCCAACAACAAATTGGCCAAATAAAAAGAAAAAAAGAATCAAAAATGCAAGACGCATCAAAAACACGTCAAAAACGCATGTCCAAAAACGCAGAAAGCACCGCTGAGACGCACCAAAGCAACATGCATAGGTGTGAATCGAGCCTTACAGTGTTATAGTTCAGCCCAATCATTGTCTCTGTACAGCTGAACAGCTTAATCTGCACACACAAAAAAAATGTGTGTATATATATATATATATATATATCAGGTAATCAGGTGAGTCACCCCTCTGTACAAATAAATCCTTTCCTGGAAGGTGTGTCACCGGTGAACTCCAATTCTCACCGAAAATCAACTGCACAAAAACTACGCAGAACGTAAAAACTAAGAAAAAAAGAAAAATAAACCGGTTAAACAACAACCCTTATAATTTATTAAAGTTTGCGTAGTTTTTGTATGATGTACGAAGAGAAAACTTCAGATAACTTTGTTTTTTTA
>BLSH010434102.1:1067288-1108599 GCA_018402905.1 Glandirana rugosa
TAGAAATATTGTATAAATGGACAACTTTGTGTAAAAAAAAAAAATGCGTTTTCATTTTCTTTCCACATTTTCCAAAAACTTGTGGAAAAAAATGACATGTTCAAAAGACTTATTATGCCTCCTAGAATATACGTTGGGGTGTTTGCTTTCCAAAATGGGGTCATTTTTGGGCATTTCCATTGTCCTGGTGCTCCAGGACCTTCAAAAGTGCAAGAGGTAGTCAAGAAATTATGTGTGTAATTTATGCTCCTAGAATGCCTGATGGCGCTCCCTACATGTTGGGCCTCTGTATGTGGCCAGGCTGTGTAAAAGACTCACACATGTGGTATTGCCATACTCAGGAGGAGTAGTAGAATGTATTTTGGGGTGTAATTTGTGGTATGCATATGCTGGGTGGGAGAAATAACCCGTTAACATATAACAATTTTGGGGGGAAAAAAAAATCTTCGTTTTGCAAAGAATTGTGGGAAAAAATTACAACTTCAAAAAATTCACCATAACCCTTACTAAATGCCTTGGAATGTCTACTTTCCAAGAAGGGGTCATTTGGGGGGTATTTGTACTTTCCTGGCTTGTTAGGGTCTCAGAAAATGAGATAGGCTGTCAGTATATCAGGTGTGATCAATATTCAGTGATTGGCACCATAGCTTGTAGACTCTATAACTTTCACAAAGACCAAATAATATACACTAATTTGGGTTATTTTTACCAAAGATAGGTAGCAGTATAAATTTTGGCCAAAATTTATGAAGACAAATTACTAATTTGCAAAATTTTATAACAGAAACGAAGAAAAATTCATTTTTTTACAAAATTTTCGGTCTTTTTTTAATTATAGAGCAAAAAAAACCCAGCGATGATTAAATACCACCAAAAGAAAGCTCTATTTGTGTGAAAAAAGGGACGCCAATGTCATATGGGTACAGTGTTGCATGACTGAGTAATTGTCATTCAAAGTGTGAGACTGGTTGTTAAGGGGGTTTAAGTGCCCAGTGGTCAAGTGGTTAAACAAATCACGTGTGGTTGCTCATCTTTGGCACTGGCAGACTTCTATTTACTACACAGCGGGTCTCCTGTTTTGCAGAGCTCACTTCTCTACCCATAACACCTTTCTGGATGCCTGAATTTCTTGGAACTCTGAGACTTTCTGTTTGCATTATTAAATTGTTAGTAATTATATTTTTCACAGTCAGTACTGTACTATGCATGTCATTTTTTTTACCTACTGTCTAAACTTTTATAGGTGACTCATAGTGTTATTCACACGCACAGAATCTCCTAACTGGCTATATCATTGTACCGCATAGACCTGGAGCTAAGCTCCAAGATCACTTCCACTTCTCAGCCGAAGTTCCTGTCCCCAGAAACAATATTGATTTTGAATATTCTTAAATAATGTCTTACTTTAAGAATAATGGATGATTTTATTGTGTGTGACATCATCCTTCTGCTTTGCCCAGATGCTATGGGGAGAATCTACGTAAATGGCACACGGCACATTATTATTATTATTATACACTATTTATATAGTGCCAACAGTTTACGCAGCGCTTTACAATGTAGAGGGGGGAAAGCACAATTACAATACAGTTCAATACATTAGGAATAGGAGGGCCCTGCTTGTAGAGCTTACATTCTAAAGGGAGGAATGTGATGGTACAAAAGGTAATAGCTGTGGGGGATGGGTTGATGATGGGGGTGGCTCGGCTCGGGTACAGTTTTTAGGTGGGTGAGGGATAGGCTTCCTTGAAAATATGAGTTTTCAGGGATCTCCCAAAGGTGAACAGGGTAGGGGCTGATCGGACATACCGGGGCAGGGAGTTCCAGAGGTTGGGAGAAGCTCTGGAGAAGTGCTGAAGATGAGCATGGGAGGAGGTAACAAGTGAGCTAGAGAGCAGGAGTTCATAGGAGGAGCAGAGTGGATGATTTGGGCGATATCTGCAGATGAGATTTTTTGATGTAGCTGGGGGCAGTGTTGTGGATGGCCTTGTATGTTATGACTAGTATTTTTAATTTTACATGGTGGGGTAGGGGAAACCAGTGAAGGGATTGTCAGACAGGGGCAGCAGTCACGGATCAGGTAGTGAGGTGTATGAGTCTGGCAGCAGCATTCATAATAGACTGAAGGGGGGATAGCCTGTGTAAGGGTAGGCCATTAAGGAGAGAGTTGCAGTAGTCGAGGCGGGAAATAACCAAGGAGTAAATAAGTTGCTTTGTGGATTCGTTAGTCAGGAAGGGTCGAATTCTGGAAATGTTTCGGAGGTTAAAGCAGCAAGATTTAGCCAGTGATTGGATGTGGGGCTGAAGGAGTGGTCAGAGTGAAGGATTACACCCAGCACCCTGGCATGTGTGGAGGGACCAATGGTGTGCTATTGATCTTACTGGCTCAGTTTTAGAAAGATTGAGTTTGAGGAAGTGGTGTGACATCCATACCGATATGTCATTCAGTAAGTTTGTGATCTGTGAAGAGATTGAGGGGGTGAGTTGAGGAGTGGGGATATAGATCTGGGTGTTGATGGCGTAGAGGTGGTATTGGAAGTCATGGGAGGTTATCAACCAGGTAAGAGGTTTAGAGAGAGAATAGGATGGGCCCAAGGATGGAGCCTTGGGGTACCCCAGCAAAAAGAAGAAGAGGAGAGGAGGAGATGGATTTGTAAGTGACACTGAAAGTGCGCTGAGATAGGTAGGAGGAGAACCAGGATAAAGCAGAATCATGGAGGCCAAGGGAGTGGAGTTTGCTGAGGAGGAGCGGGTGGTCAACTGTGTTGAAGGATGCAGAGAGGTCCAAGAGTATGAATATGAAGTACTGGCCATTGATTTTAGCAGTTTGTAGGTCGTTGGTGAGTTTTACTAGGGCAGTTTCAATGGAATGTTGTGGGCAGAAGCCGGACTGTAGGTGGCTGAGATTGTTGTTGCCAGTGAGGTAGCAACTCATTTGGTCGGGGACAAGGTGTTCGATGAGCTTGGAGGCAAACGGGAGCAGGGAGATGGGTCTTAAGTTATTCAAACAGGTGGGGTCTAGTGAGGGTTTTTTAAGTATGGGGTAACCAGTGCATGTTTGAGCGGGGAGGGAAAGGTGCCAGAGGAGAGGGAAAGGTGCCAGAGGAGAGGGAACCCAACAAATATCTTGTCTACATGCATGTGTCATGCGACAGGGGACTGCAGTCCTTCTTCACAATGCTGTGAAAAGCTTGACCAATGCAGGTACCATATATATAACCCTACAGCTCGACTTTGTGTGCGATTTTGAACATTTGTTAACAAGAAATTTAACTTTGATGGCATTGCTTTATTGCTGGCATTGACTCCTGAAGAAAATGACAGTTACCTGACTGTCCAACTTAAAGGCATATGCCACCTTTTGTATAAAAAAAAAAAAAGAAATAAAAAAAAAAAAATGAAACAAAGGTCAAATTTGCAAAAAAAGATTTTCATATCTATATTTATTTTTTTGCAGTGGAATCTGGAAGACCAGCCATGATCAGTGCATCACTGGTGCATTGCACAGGCTCCTATTCCTCCAGCCCTAGGTTCATACAGAAGTGCAGACCTTCTGCAATGTGGTGCCGTAACCCAGCTTGTGCCCCATCAAGAACTACGAGTTCTAAATCCCTCTGTGACAGATGGGACTTGTAGTCTTCTATCCACAGATCTATTTGAATGGATGATGCAGCTGCACGAGTTCTACCCACATGACCATGTTAAGTTTAAAAATAACACAAGATTTTTTTGGGAGAAGTACCCACAATTCCGGGAAGTGGGTGTTTGGGAGGTAGCAGAATGGCACCATATTTCACATTATGTCCTAAATATGGGTGTAACACGAAACCTGGTCAGAAAGGTGGAATTAGCATTAAGTCCTTTTGAATTACAGACCAAAACTAATCATTCTGTAAATTTGTTTTGGAAAAGTGTCAGAATTCCTATCTGTATACATATTCTGGACCAGTGACTAAGAAAGCATGGAAGTAAATGTTTCAGCATGACATCCAGGGAACCAGCATATTCAAAAACCTAGTTCAGCAATGGGAACCTCCATGATTCCTATATGACTGAGTTTTTCTTTAAGTAAACCACAAAAGTACATAGTAAGGGCTGTGACTTTATACTAGTGCAGTGGTCCAAACTGTGGCCCTGGGGCTGGATGCAGCCCTATGCTTGGCTTTATCCAGCCGTTTAGGCCTTATTCCTGTCACTGATACCAACCATGGGGCTTAGGTCCTTCAACTGACAACAAAAACGGGGCACTATTCCTCCCATTGGCACCAACTATTTCTCTTCCTAATACCAAGGATCGGGCATTGTTTACTCCCACTCTGGCTCTCCTAAGGTTTAAGGACAGTAAACTGACCCTTTTCTTTAGAAAGTTTGGAGACCCCTGCTCTATATTGTTTGTGAGTACATTACTGTTTATTCTTAAATAAATGGTGTCTCGGTTAATGCACAAGGATGGTTGTGTTCTCCCTTTTTTTTTTTTTGTTTTTTTTTTTTGTTCAGAACCAATCCGTGGGGTCTTCCTTGGGTTTGCTCCACTGATGACATTAGACAATTTTAAAGCCAAAGCAAAGAAACAAATTGAAAGGGGAAAATATAATCAATACGCAGCACTAGTAGATTCATAGACTGCCTATGTTTGTTGCCTGGGTTTGTTTCAAAGGAAAAATGTCAAAGTTTCATATTTAATGATATTCATCCTTAAAGAAGAACTATGGTCAAAATGAAGAAATCAATATGTTATGCACCTATACAGTCTGTTAAACATGTCACTGATTGTTTTGCAAAAAGCAGTAAGGATGGTGAGATAGCTACCTTGTCTCCTGCTGTCATGTGCACTTCCTTTAGTGAAGTGACAACTTTACTTCCTGGTTTTTGAATTGCCTTTGTTAGACTCATGTTGTCCTCATTTGCGTTTATTCTCTCAAAAAACGTCTTGACTTCATTGGGGGAGGGGGGTTTGTATTACATAGGAAGCTGAGGAATTTCCTTCTGCAGAGAATCATTATTAGGCTCACCCGCAATCGGCCAGTGAAGCCCCGCCCACTCCCGCCTATGTCTTGCCTTTGCCCGCCCACTGCTCTAGCTCATTCTGTTCTGCCAGATTACAAATTACCAGAATAGTGCAGACAGAGAGAAGCACACAGATTAATAAACTGATCTATGTGCAAAGTAACCTGTACTATCTTGTCGCTGTGGTTACATAGCACACACCCAGCTATTGATAGGCAGATGAGTTTTTGCTATGTAAAATAGACTGAGCGTCATAGAAGTCTGGATGTCTGTGGGATAGAGCAGCTATTTCACTGACCGAAAATTACATCCGACTTCTGCAGAACTCCTCCCATCATCACTACACTATACAGCTAAGGAGAACTGATGGAGGGGATTATAGACTCCAGTCACACCTACATGGTAGGGAAATAATCATTTCAGTTATTATGTATATTACCATGTGTAACTTTTAGGTCTTTATATGAGGATTTACTAAAATATGTATGTTGCCTTAAGTTGTACTTTAAGCTGAGGTTGTCAATCCTCTTCAACCAAAAGGCAAAAGTATTGAGTAAATCGCTTTGCATCTTCAGAAACCTAAACCTGCAGAGGGAGGCAAAAAATCCTTACAGAGGGCCAGTTTGCACCAGAAAAAAAATCTTCTAGATCCCCAAAGGCAATCGAATACTCCCTGGATCAATAATCTAGTGTTATTTCTTTTAAACAGTGATAGCCAGTTATAGTTTGTGCATGCCAGGGAACCCAGGGAAGCATTGTGCCCTTGGCCATGTTTCCTTCCGGATTTGTAGTGTATATCTCCTCCGTTGAGTCGAGGCGGAAGGAGGCCATGGAGGAAGTGATGCTTTGGAAATCCTAACCATGGTGTGAGACCATTTTTTGAATTTGGAAATGGGCAATTGTTTCGAGTTTATTCAAAGAAGAACAGGGTTCGGTACATAAATGTTCAACAGTTAATTACAGTTGGTTGGACATTGATAAATCCAACATACCATTACAGAGCAGCTGGTATGAACATACTTTGGTAGAGAAGGAAGTTGATGTTGGCTACTATGAAGTCAAAGATAGCTGAGACCACAATAGGACCAGCAAGGTTCAATGAGCCCACCCTGAGTTATAGATGGCTAACGTGATGTCCATTAGGAGAATCTCCGGTGAAACAGTTAGAAGCTCATGGCCTGTGGGTTCTTCTTCCATGGGAAGATAGAGCGGAAGTATGTAGAATTGGGCACCCTGTTCTGCTGTGTTGTAATTGCACTAGAGAAGTCTTGCCCCCTGCTGTATGACAACCTTCCCAACAACCATAAAGCACAGGTTACAAGTTGATATTTCGATTTTTTGGGGGGCAAGACCAAACCAAGACCATAATCAATAAAAAGAGTATGTGCAAAACCACTATACATTCCCTCTGAAACCAAACCCCAGGCCAGCATACATAGATGTCTATAGGACAATCTATTGGAAAAACGAATCTACGGGGTATTCACCTATTATACATTCCAATGGTGTGTAGTCATGCACCCGTAGGAGTTGCTGCAAGTAGTGGTTCCCCCTGTCACACTGCCCTCAGTCACCTTTTTTCCACACATCCGGAGTCACAAAAACGGGCCGGTACTTTGTTTTGTTGTTTTATTAGGGGATTAAACTTGAATGGGGATGGGAATATTTATGAAATGCCTAAAGAATTAAACAGTTCATTAATGGGATCGTACTATATATACTCCCATATATACACTCCTTCTCCTCCAGCTCAATATTTGCTTCTCAGTTAACTCCTCTTCCTCCAGTACAACACTTACTTCTTCAGCCTGGCTAGCACATGGTGAGGCCTGCTCTCAATTAGCACAGCCTCTGAACCGTCCTTTGCAGGCAGGGACCGCAAACCCCTATAGCAGGGGTAGGCAACCAGTAGCCCTCCAGCTGTTGTGGAACTACATTTCCCATGAGGCATTGCAAGGCTGGGACTTGTAGTTCTGCAACAGCTGGAGGGCCCCAGGTTGCCTACCCCTGCCCTATAGTGTAGAAAAATTAGTTGAAAGTGCTAGCTAGCCTTGATGGACTACTGCTCCTAGCCCATCCTCTCCCAGGCCCTGCTAACCCTCCTGGCTGCAATGGCCCTCTCCACTGCCACAGTGACACCACAGTCCCAACTGGCTCTTGCACCCTTCTCAGACTGTCTCTCGCCCCAATCTGCTACGGTGTGCCTCTTCCAGCTTCCCAGGGTGTGTATGACTCACCGACACAGTTCCTGTCCTGGAGATCCTCCTGGCAGTACTCTCTCCCGCTGTCGTCCACTTGCTCTCTCACTTGTGCCTCTATTCCAGGATCTCACTATCCTCCTGGATGCATCTGAGCCCCAGGCCGAAGTCACCCCCCGCCAGACTGGGGGCTCCCTCAAGGCCCTGAAAGCCTCAGTACTCCATCTTCATCTCTTCCACCCGAACCCCCCCCCCCCACTGGGCTGACCCCAGGTACTTAAGGAGGCCTGCCCCCTGCCAATCCAGGTTGGGGATTGGTCAGAGCTCCTCAATATATCTCAGGAAGCCTCACCTCCTTTTCCCCACCCTTTCTTCCAGAACTTTCTGAAGCAGAAAGGAGGAGTAACCAAGGGGTGTTACTCCCTGCAGTCACCAGTCACTCCCTAGGCCACTCCCCTGCCCAGGATAAAAACAATCAGGCCTGACTAAATTCACCTCACCTACCACAAAAATCTATCACCTAGCACCTTCCTAGGGGTAGAGGGCGCTGCAGGTGCATCCCAGTGGTGCCTCTCTGTTGAAATGAATTAGCCACGTAAACACAGTAGTAAGGTACTGAATGGGAGAGTTAGCAGTGGTAGCTGTTCATCTCGCTGCAGGCTGCAAAGCATTAACCACTTCCATACCGCACAAATTCCAGCACTCCTCTCCTACATATAAAAATCATAATTTTTTGCTAGAAAATTACTCAGAACCCCCAAACATTATATGTTTTTTTAGCAGGCGCCCTGGGGAATAAAATGGCGGCGATTGCAACTTTTTATGTCACACTGTATTTGCGCAGTCATTTTTCAAATGAGTTTTTATTTTTGAAAAAAAAAACATGATTTAAAAAAAAAACAAAAAAAAAACCAGTAAAGTTAGCCCAATGTTTTGTATAATGTGACAAATGATGTTACGCTGAGTAAATCGATACCTCACATGTCGCGCTTTAAAATTTCGTACACTCTTGGTATGGCACCAAACTTCGGTACTTAAAAATCTCCCTAGGCGACTCTTTAAAATTTTTTACAGGTTACATTCCTTCCTTCCGTCGCCGGCGGATTCCTTCTCCGGCTCGCTGGGAGAAACACCACAGGGCGGCAGGAGGGGAGGTATCCCTTCCCGCAGCCGGTAAGAATGATCAAGCAGCTGGACAGCCACTATGATTGTACTTATGGTGTAGGGAATCGCCAGCTGAAAAAAATGATATCTGGATGATGCCTGCAGCTGCAGGCATCATTCAGATATCACCAGTGAAAGCCGAGGACGTCATATGACATTCGGCGATATGGAAGTGGTTAATCTGTCAGGAGCATAGACGGGGTACAAAGGTGGGGGGATAGGGGTAAAGCAAAGAATAAAAGTGTGAACATTCTTGTTTAATATCTCAGGTTTCTTATTTTGTTTACAGAGAAGTGACAGAGGTTCTGATTTTTCCATTTGGTTTAGCAGCAACTGGTGGAATATTACAGTAATGAGCCCATGTAGAGTATAGTAACTTGTATGTCCTGTTTTCCATAAATATCAGCCGAGGTTATGTAACACGCCATGCTGTTTATCTTGGCCATATAATTTATTGCTAGCCTATGTGTTGGCTGCTACCTTCAAGAATAATCTTCCCTATGGGTGGCAAGAGGTCTGTAGGAAGGAACACAGTGGTCAATTTTTTCTAAATTTATTACAAAGAATGGCACTACCAGTATTTTCAGAAGGAGCCCAGCAAAGGCAGCCTCCATATTTCCCCTATAACTGGTTTTACTTTGAAAGGAGTCCCTAGCCAAAATATTTTGTTTGCGTAGCCTTCACTCCAGCACAAGGCCCCAGTTTTAAGTTCCCTGGCTCGTTTCCCGTATTTGCACCCACTGTCAGACACAGTCACAGTCAATCCTTCGGCTCACTGAACAGTCTAGGGGGGGGGGGGTATGCTTTTCTGATGCTTTGTTGCAGAACTTGAACTTGGATGGGAGTGGGGTAATTGTGGGATACTCCAGTAACTTTAGCAGCAACCTGAGGACAATAATCTTCCTCCTATTATTCTGAGCAGAGTCCTTGCCCAAGCAATTAGTGGGCTGAGCTATACCAGGACACCGGGCACAATGTCCCCTTTAAGCAATGCTGACTGTAGCCCCTGAGGGATAGCAGCTCCACACAGTCTCTAGAATATCTCACTCCAGTCTGTACTCACTAATGTCATTGGACAGTTGGATGCCTTTCCAATGATACCAGAGCCCCCCCCCCCCCCAACCCCAGCTAGCCTAGGTAGGACCTCGATAAACAGCAGACACATGGCAAGCCTGCCTGCCTGAGAGGGCAGCAGCTCTCCAGGCTGGGATCTCCTCTATTAGAACAACCCCCCTCTCTTAGTCTTGCTATATTTATGCGCCTTCCCTGCCTTCATCTGGGCACCTTCTCCCAGGGATTGGCCAGGGCTGCAAAAATATTCATCTGCTGATTTGGCTCTCATGCAACTGTCTTTCAGAACCTTTCCAGACAGTCTGGGGGAAGCAGTCAACCCTGTAGCCAGTGAAACACAGAACAGACCAAAATAATCTAAATTTTACCTAGCATAGCACCTATCCAGGAGGGTGCTACATTTGTTTAGTCCCTGTCCAGGAGTTACAAGAGGAAGTGATGACAATACTCATCAGGACAAATATAGAGGGTCAATCTTAGTGGGCACAGAGCTATCAAACCATCATAAAAATGTTTTGTGAAAAGATACACATTATGGGTCTTGTTCGGAGTAAGCTGAACAAGTGCTCCGATTACCTTATATTTGGTTGTTCTCATTTATGCAACAGATGCTCTGTCAGTGTACTCCTTTCAGCTTGAGTTTGGAACTCTAACTGGCATATGGACCCCTGTTTCTCCTTGGGTGGCCAAAAGTGGATGGGCAACTGATCATTGAATGTAGTCGTGTACAGTTTTCTCCCATTGACTAGAGAAGCCTGCATGAGATGCTTTATGCAAGGACTTACAGGTGATCAGAATTCATCACCGGGCGTATACATAGCAGGTGGAGCACGTCATTTATCACACAGACAGTTCATGCATTGACTCATCTCTTTCCATAATTATACCATCATCATGTGCACAGCCATCTTAATTTTGCTACAGCCTGTTCTGTCTCTCTATTTGGGAGCCTGAGATCTGAGAACCCCCGTGGACACCTGCAGTTTGATCCTGGAACACCGTAAAAGGTAAGGACTTTTATAAGGCAAGATGTAGGTGCGCTGCTGGCTTTCAGGGCCTGAGGAGCAACATGCTTTCCCATGCTGAGAGTGGTGGGAACAGAAGACTACAAGAAAATGTCATTGCTGTAGCTAAACTGTGATATTGGTGAAAGGCCCTTGAGCAATATGGCACCCGTAAAGTTGTCTTTTGGCCGATGGAGTCCACCAACATCCACGTGCAGTTTGTGGATGTTTATGTTGTGAGGGAAAGCTGCTGCCAGAGAAGTGTTACTGTTGTCCGGTCAAGAGGTTTAAAAGTAATTGTATCATCGCGAGCCTCATTTTAGGACAGGTTTGTTGGAAAATCTCTCTAAGTTGAACCTGATCTTCTACTCTTACACGTGGAACATAAAAGGTTTGGAGTGCCAGGGAACAGTAGCTCTCAGTGCTAGGACCTTGGCACTGTAACATGTTGGCTCAGAGGATCATTGTACAGGAGTCCATATCTCTAGACGAACAGTGTGTTTCTAAACCCAGGACCCTGCATTCACTATGTCTGGTCCCCCACAGTACACAGAACATGGAAATGCAATTATTTTAGGAAATATAAACTGCTAAATACCTTTTCTCATCAGCAGTATATAGCAGTCTTGTGACTTCTATCAGTGTTTGGCCCAGCGCTGGTTAAAGCTTGTAGTAGCTTCTTGGGGCCCCCGCCGGCGCTCACGGGCCCTCCCCGTTGACCAGTGCCCCCCAATGATAACCTATGTTGGCACCAAAGCATGCTCGCTCCTGAGCCCCGCTCAATAAGACACACAAAACCATGGCTCGCCCCGTCCCCTGCTCTCTCCTCATTGGCTCACTAGCTTTGATTGACAGCAGTGGGAGCCATTGGATCCTGCTGTTGACTCAGCCAATGAGTAGAGAGCGACCCAGGACAGCCGAGCCTCCCTGGATTGAGAGGGGGCTCAGGTGAGTATTAGGGGGGCTGTGGTGGGGGCAGTGCACATCGTTTTTTTTTTTTTTTTTTTACCTTCATGCAAAGATTGCATGAAGGTAAAAAAACCTTCCGCCTTTCCAAACACTTTGTTTAGCTCCAGTGTAAAAAAAATGTACCTCCTGCTAGGAGTTCAATCTGTTTTATTACTATTATTATTTTTATTATTATACAGTATTTATATAGCGCCGACAGTTTGCGCAGTGCTTTACAATATTAGGGCAGACAGTACAATACAATACAATTCAATACAGGAGGAATCAGAGGGCCCTGCTCGGTAGAGCTTACAATCTAGGAGGGAGGGTTAAATGATACGAGAGGGAAATAACTGTGGGGGGATGGGTTGATTGAGAATAAAAAAGTGCAGTTAGGTGGCGGCAGGATAGGCTTCCCTGAAGAGAAAAGTTTTCAGGGATCGCCTAAAGGTGGATAGATTTGGGCACAGTCTGACAGATTGGGGTAGGGAGTTCCAGAGGATGGGAGCGGCTCGGGAGAAGTCTTGGAGGCGAGTATGAGAGGAGGTGATGAGGGAGCTGGAGAGCAGGAGGTCTTGAGAGGAGTGAAGAGGACGATTAGGTTGGTATTTTGAGACTAGGTTGGTGATGTAGGTAGGAGCAGAGTTGTGGATGGCTTTGTAGCGCATGGTTAGTATTTTGAACTTAATTCGTTGGGTGAGTGGCAGCCAATGGAGAGATTGGCAAAGAGGGGTGGCAGACGCTGAACGGTTTGTAAGGTAGATAAGTCTGGCAGCGGCATTCATGATGGACTGGAGGGGGTAGGCCAGTGAGGAGGGAGTTGCAGTAGTCGAGGCGAGAGATGACCAGGGAGTGAATCAGGAGCTTTGTGGTTTCATTGGTTAGGAAGGGACGTATTTTAGAGATGTTGCGGTGATTGAGGCGGCAAGCCTTAGAAAGTGATTGGATGTGTGGCCAAAAGTAGAGTTCAGAATCCAGGATAACACCAAGCACCCTAACGTGGGTTTGACTTGTTTAATCTAAACGGAAATGCTGGAAATACTGTCTTTTTGATAAAATGTCCCCCTTGTTTAGATATGTCAGAATTGTCCTCCTTGTGAAGATAGCTATTAGATAAAAAAAATCTGAAAATTCCTGGGAACAGCAGAGGAAAGGAAAAGATGGTTGACTATCCGCTTGCCCAACCGTATAACCTAGATACATGGCAGCAAGACTGCTCAGCTGCGCCAGCTCACGTACCTAGTATGTGATCCGACCCTTCCGGGTAGGTGGTGCATTTGCACCGCCGGCGACCCAGCAGTTCTGTGATTAAACACAGCAGATGTCGATCACCGGGTGCCAGCCAAAGGATTACCGCCAACACCCGATGATCGTCATAAATTTTCACAGGACAGAGCCCTGCCTATGTAAACAAGGCAGAGCCCTGTCCTGTCAGCGGGGAAGTTATAGATTTTCTGTCCCCGCAAAGCAGAGAATGAAATCCATCACTCCCCTTATTAAAAGCAGCACACACAACACAAAAACACTGGCTAGGCACACATTTAACCATTTGATCGCCCTAGATGTTTAATCCCTTCCCAGCCAGTGACCGTGCATATTTTTAGCACTGATCACAGTTTTACTGTATTGTGTCACTGGTTCCCAAAAGTGGCAGTGTCCGAATGTCCTCCGCAATATCGCAAAAGTCCCGCTATAAGTCGCTGATCACCGCCATTGCTACAAAAAAAAAAAAAAAAATTGAACAAATAAAAATTCCAATATATATCCTGTAGTTTGCTGACGCTATAACTTTTGCGCAAACCAATCAATAGTGTTTTTTATTGTTTTTTTTACCAAGCATATGTAGCAGAACACATATTGGCCTACACTAATGAAGAAATTAGATTTCTCTTTCGTTCATTGACGGATGCAGCATCTCTTCATTACGCCTGGGTTATGCCACCTTTCACTAGGAGTGGACTAGTCAGAACTTCAGTTAAGCTAAAAGCAGACACAGCCCCTCCCCTGTCCGCGGGTCCACAGTTTTCTTTTCTTCTGATGAAGACTGCTATCAAGCAGCCGGCTGGGTGACAGGCTGGATGATATAGATCCAGGGAGTCTCCCCAGCCCGGCCAAAGGACAGAGCCGAGCATAGCTCCGCGTTGGGTCGACCGTGTCAGGCCCCGTTCTGTGCAGGCGGCCTGCGGGTTAAATCCTGCCAGCACGCTTAAGACCGGGCGTCCAGGTCCGCGTCATGGGTGTCGCTCAGCCGGCAGCTCCCCCTGTAGGGATAGACAGGGAGCCAGGTCTGTGTCGGGTGGGTTACCCGCTCCGCCCGTCTGGATGGGCAGGTACACCCCCCCAGGGTGCGGGGAGGGGGCTGGCGGGTTTCCCCCCATTTCCTGGGTTGTCTGGCGGTGCTCCCTCCTCCATCCCTATCCCTCCATCCTTCACCCTAATGCCCCGGCTGCCTGTGCTGCGCTGCAGGGAGGAAAAAAAGAAAAAAGTGTGCTTTTTTTTTCCTTTTCCCAGGCCCTCTTCTGGAGGCCGGTTTCGCCGCTGGGGGGGGGGCTCTGGAGGGTTTTCCTATCCCCCCGCCGCTGCTTGTGCGGTGGTCGGCGCCATTTTCCTTTGGCCCGGCCACCATTTTCATGGGGCCGGCCGCATGTTGCATACAGCCGCCATTTTGCGGGAGTCGCCCGCTTGTGTTTGTCCTCTAGTGTGCACGGCGGCCATTTTTGGTTGGTCGGCCGTGCATTAAAAGCTATGACTGGAGGGGTGGGCGGTCCCAGAGCACTTCCTGGTCTACAGAGACATGTGAAGACGCTGGAACGGCGGCGGCGGCAGCAGCAGCAACGCTGTTGTGCGGTTGGTGAGGTGGACTCAGCAACTTGAGCAGCGCTTCCCCTGGGGCAGGGTGCGGGCTACGGTCGGTCCTCCTGGTTGTAACTGTAGGGCTCCCTGTCCGGTGTGCCTGGGGTGGGGGGGAAGGGTGCCTACCTCCGGTGCTTAGACCCCTCTTGGGTGACGTGGGTGTCCGGTGTGGGTAGGGCAATGGCGGCTGAAGCCAGCACTTCTGCAGCGGGGACCTCCGCTGGGGCTGAGGATGTGCTGGGTCCTGTGGTGCCTTTAGCTACACTGACTCAGGTCCTGGAGTCCTTTATTACCCGGGCAGAGTTGGGCCGTGACCGCAGAGCGGACAAGAGACGGCCACCTCCTCCTTCTCCTTTTTCTGGGGGGGATTCGGACCTTGAGGGGGGGGTCCACCAGAACGGGGACCCCCCTCGAGTTGTCGGATGGGGAGCTCCTGGATTCCTCTGATGCGGAGGAGAACTTTTTAGGACACACCGTTGCGCATGAAAAGGCTTTGGTGGGCTCCTTAATCTCAGCTGTTCCTGAGACGCTAAAGCTGGGGACAGCGGGTGACTCGCAAGAGATGGCTGTGGTCTTTGGGTCGCATAAGCCGGTTCGCACCCCTAAGGAGTTCCCTTATGTACCTTTCTTTCATCAGTTTGTGTACAAAGAGTGGCAGCGGCCGCAGAGCTCTCTGCCTCTACCAAGACGGTTTGCTGTGCGTTATCCTTTTGAGGACAGTATGGCGCAGAAATGGGTCTCCCCCAAGGTGGACCTCCCTGTGTCCCGCCTCAGCAAGATGACCACTATTCCGGTGGAGTGCACGCCGTCTTTTAAGGATCCGGCTGACAGGAGGGCCGTGGCAGTTGCCAAGGCCATGTTTGTCTTGACTGGGTCGGCCATGCGGCCGACGCTTGTGTCGGCGCTTGTGGCACAAGCTTTGACAGACTGGGCTGTGGTGTTGCATGTGATTTGAGCGAGGCACATGTCCCGCCTGAAACCGTGGAGCTGGCTGAACAGCTCACCCAGGGGCTCAGGTATCTCTCTGATACGGCCCTGGACATAGCTCCCATACTGTCAAAACTGTCCGCCTTCGCAGTAGTGATAAGGCGTGTACTCTGGTTGAAGTGCTGGTCTGGGGACCAGGCATCGAAAAAGGCGCTTACTGACTTGCCCTTTCAGGGAGGGCGCCTCTTCAGAGCTTCTCTGGATGAGATCACCAAGGATCTCACAGGTGGGAAGAGTACCTTTCTCCCCGAGCCTAAGAGGGGTAAGGAACCTCGTCGTAGGCCGGGCTCCTCGTTTTCTGCTCAGAAAAAGTTTTTCTCCTTTGTTCACTGACAGACGCAGCTCCTCATGACATGTGGGGTTTATGCTCGTCCTATTAGGAGTTAACTAGGCAGGGAAGAAGCAAGCTGGCCCCTCCCACGGGGGCTGTCCCCTCTTCCCACATAAACCCCTTACCTAGCTCAGCTCATCAGTTTTCAAAGCCTAGTCACATGGAGTTGACCTGGCTCCCTTATGGGATCTGCGGTCCGGATTGGGACCGTTCTTTTCTTTTCTTTATTTTCCTTTTTGCATTTTTCCTTACTTCTATGAAGCATTTGAAGTCTGCTATCAAGAAGCCGGCCGGGGCATAGAGGGTCGTTCAGGACTCTGTACTTTCCCCGGCCCGGCCGACCGATGCAAGCTAGTCCCGTGGTATGGGGTCCCGCCGCATCGTGCCCGTTCCTTGTGGGCAGCCTGGGGGTGTACCCGCTTCCACCCAGGTCCCGGACTGGGGTCCGGGTCGGGCGTTTTTTGGCCGGCAGCATCCTGCCCAGGCAGGGGCGGAAGGTCTGCGAACGGGTGGCTACCCGCTACGCCCGACAGGAGTGGGATGGTGGCGGACGCTCCCTGGCGGCTCCCGCTGCGTGACAATCTACTGTCTCGGGGACCCATATTGCACCCTGATTTACCCTCGCTGGCTTTGACGGCCTGGCTATTGAGTCCCAGGTGCTGAGGGATAGGGGTGTCGCTGACTCCGTGATCCCTACCATGCTCAAAGCACGCAAGTGTACTTCTCGCAAGATTTTTCATCGCACCTGGAAGGCTTACATAGCTTGGTGCGAGGCGGAGGGCCACAACCCTCACTCTTACGTGGTTTCCAGGGTCCTGACCTTTTTACAGCACGGCCTGAACAAGAAGCTGGCCTTGAGTACTCTCAAGGGCCAGATATCGGCTCTGGCGATTCTTTTTCAAAGACCTCTGGCATCACATTCGTTGATTCGTACCTTTGTACAAGGTATGCGCCATGTGGTGCCTCGGGTGCGGTCTCGGGTGCGGTCCCCGATGGCTCCATGGGATTTGAATTTGGTGCTTTCTGTGCTTCAGAAACCGCCATATGACAAGATCAGGGATATTCCCTTACAACTGCTGTCGCAGAAAGTGGCTTTCTTGGTGGCCATTACATCCGCTAGGCAGGTGTCTGAGCTGGCTGCACTGTCGTGCAAGTCTCCCTATCTGGTCCTGCACAAGGACAAGGTGGTTTTGCGCCAATCTCCTTAGTTTCTTCCGAAGGTGGTTTCTTCTTTTCACATTAATGAAAATATTGTTCTTCCTTCATTGTGTCCACGGCCCTCTCATCCTAAAGAATTTGAGTTGCATTCCTTGGACGTCGGAAGGGCCTTACGAGTGTATCTGAATGCCACAGCTTCTTTTCAGAAGTCTGATTCTTTGTTTATACTGATGGATGGTCCGCGCAAGGGTTTAGCGGCCTCGTCGGCTACTGTCTCCCGTTGGATTAGACAGACCGTGACCTATGCATATTCTGTTTGGGGCAAGGTCCCCCCTTTCCCGGTCACGGCTCATTCTACCAGAGCTGTTAGCACTTCCTGGGCTTTCCGACACCAGGCCTCGGTGTCTCAGGTGTGCAAGGCAGCCACTTGGGCCTCGGTACACACTTTTAAAAGTTCTATAAGATTGATGTGTCTGCATCCTCGGATGCTGCTTTTGGCCGTAAAGTTTTACAGGCTGCAGTGTAGGCGCGCCTGGCGCCTTCTTAGAGGTTCTGTTGGGTACAGAATAAAAAAAAACACTAAAGCAATTAAGGAAATGGTCCTGACATTTAAACATTTCCTGATTTTTTTGAAAACACAAAGTAATTGAATGTAATGTTCTTATACTGGTGCTGATATTTACAGAACTCTGTACACAAGAGATAGAACAAAAAAAAAACAACCCTCCAGTTTTCACTCTTAGGATCTGGTTAAAGGGCAACTCTAGCTAGTGGAGAGGAGTGAGTGTATAGGGGAAATCAATCCAAACCTGGAGAACTTCTTAGAAACATAGAAGAGTGATGGCAGATAAGACCAAGGTGTTCATCATGTCTGTCATTTTTATTTTTGTAAACATTCCTACCTGCGCCCAGTGGTGTCGGGAGGGGGGGCTGAGGGGAACTAGAGCCCCAAGTCGGCCCCCGAAAAGCCCCAGGTCTCGGGCATGCAGAACTGTATTATTAGCCCAGAGCGGCCGTAATCCACAAAGAAAGACTCTGAAAGAGTCTGAAGTTCACTCTGAACTCTGCCTGTGATGATGAGTGACTCACCAGAGCCAGGATAAGAGAGCCGTCCGCTCATTTACAGTGCCCGGCGCGGCCGCAGTGTCATTCCTGCCTCCTGGACCCAGCAGCGCCTATGATGGACGTTACACTGGTCCAATGCTGCTACCGCAGGACGTGTGACGTCCATTATAGGCGCCGCCGGGTCCAGGAGACAGGAATGACACTGCGGCCACGCCGGGCACTGTAAATGGGTGGGCGGCTCTCTTATCCTGGCTCTGGCCACCTGGTGCCACTGCAGGAGTGTCACTGTCAAGAGATCAGATTCAGAGGTCACCTGAAGTCTGACGTGGAAGAGTCAGGTAGGTCAGTGTATGTGTCAGGTAGGTAGGTCAGTGTATGTGTTAGGTAGGTAGGTCAGTGTAGGGGTCAGGTGGATCAGTGTATGTGTTAGGTAAGTGGGTCAGTGTAATGGTTAGTGTAGGGGTCAGGTGAGTCAGTGTAATGGTTAGTGTAGGGGTCTGGGGGTTAGTGTAGGGGGTAGGTAGGTCAATTTAGTTGTCAGTATTGACTGCACCCCCTGGGCTTTAGCCTCTGGTCCTTTTCTCACCTAGCAGCACCCCTGCCTGCACCGCATGCTTTCAGCGTCATACTGTGTGCATTAATCATGTAGTTTTATGGTGTAATTTCTGGGGGCTCTACTTGGCTTCAAAATAGGGTTGTCTCGGGGTGCAGAGCATTGCATCGGAGCCCACCCAGGTGTTTTGCAACAGTGAATGAATATTCGCTGTTGCAACACTGATCCTCCTTCCGGCCAATCAGGAATCGGGTCTGATACCCGTCACCCGATTGGCTGAAAGGACAGGCAATCCTATTGGATGCCTAGGAGGAGGAAGGGGCCCTGGAAGCCGCCATGGAGGAGTCTCGGCAGGAGAAGACTCTGAGCCACTGCACCACGCTACCTGCCACAGTGGGGTAAGTGGCTACTGGCAAGCAGCGGGGAGGGTGGGGGGTGGGTGATCGATGGTTGTTTGCCCCCCCCCCGCCAAAAAAAACCCCACCTGCTACCACAGTGTACTAATGACACCGTCAGGGAAAGGGTTAACATCAGGGGTGATCAAAGGGTTAAATGTGTTCCTAGGGAGTGCTTTCTAACTGTGGGGGATGTGCTTAAACTGGGGGAGTGTAAAGATTTGTGTCCCTGTATAGGAACACAGGGTGAGCACATTCCCCTCTCACAGAACGGTGGTCTGCCTTTCTACTGAACGATCGGTGGGTCCCGGCAGACATCGTGTCCGCTGGACCCGCTGATTAGCTTCCACTGTGTCCATTCACAGCAAGAGCGGGTCAGCGGCAGCACGCACATGCGCCCTTGACCTGTAAGTGTCAGACCACATACTAGGTACGGGATTTGGGACAGAGCGGCTGCTCTGCCGCAGTAAATGTATGTAAGGTGGCCGCTAAGTGGTAAATACATGACGTCTGTAGTAAGACAGTCTGTAGTGTGAGACCTGACACTTCCTGTGAAGGAACTAAATATCCCACAATCCCTGGGTCTCAGTCTAGTATTCGTGCAGGTGAGAGCTGTAGTAATAAGATCAGACACAGACAGAAGTAGGCAGACAATTCTCACGCACACAGAGAGCTCACTCATGCAGCTTTCATCACAATAGCACTTCCACATTTGTGATGTAACACAGAGGGGTCTGATGCTGTGTCACCTAGAACAGGAAGTTGTCTTGTCCTCTTGGTGCATAGGGACCTGCTTGCCAAAAATTACATAAACATAGGGGGATAGATCAGCCATGGCACTGCCAACTGCATCCCAACATGTAAGCCCATCATTGCAAGGTAAGACAAACAACACAGGGAATATAGCTACACTAATATCTAGTTAAAACAAAAGTGACGGGAGTTCTTCCTTCCACACCCCAAGACATGCTGGTAGGTTAATTGGCTCCTGTCTAAATTGGCCCTAGTATATGTATGTATGAATGTGAGTTAGGGACCTTAGATTGTAAGCTCCTGGAGGGCAGGTACTGACTGATGTGAATGTACAATATGTAAAGTGCTGTGTAAATTGATGGTGATATATATGTGTCTATAATAAATAAATAAAATAAAACCATGAAAACATTTGAAAGTATAGACTTTAACCTTTTTGTCTGAGATCTGTTTGTTCCAGGCATGCTTAAATTCCCTAACTGTTGACTAACTTATTACCTATGCTGGGAATCTGTCCTGCGCATCAACTACTCTCTTTGTAAATTAATGCTTTCCAAAGTTAGTTTTGAACATTCTTTCTGCTAGTTTAGGCCTCATACACACGGGCGTATCTAAAAAAATAAACAAAACGTTGGGTCCGACGTCAAGGAAAAAAAGTTGACGTTTTTCGGCGTTATGCATTGGCGTTTTTGAGCGTTAGTGAGCGTCGGCGTCAATATGCGTTTTTGAAAAAAAATCATCCCTCTGCTCTGGCGTTTGTTGGCGTTTTGTGGCGTCAAAACGTTACAGCCTCAGAACGCGATGGCCATGGGTTCTACTTTCTGCTCACTAACGCCGACGCCACCTACAGCTCAAAAACGCCGACGTTTTTATGGGGCCATTGACTAACATGGAGAGCTGCAAAAAACGCCAGAAAACGCCGGCGTCAAAAAACGTCCATGTGTATGAGGCCTTAGGCCTCATACACACGGACGTTTCTAAAAAAATAAACAAAACGTTGGGCCCGACGTCAAGGAAAAAAAGTTGACGTTTTTCGGCGTTATGCATCGGCGTTTTTGAGCGTCGGCGTCAATAGGCGTTTTTTAAAAAAAATCATCCCTCTGCTATTTTTCAACCTAAAAACGTCAGCGTCAAAAAACGCCAGAAAACGCCGGTATAATATTAGGTAGCATTTGTTGGCATATTGTGGCGTCGGCGTCAAAAAATGCCAAAACGTTACAGCCTCAGAACGCACTGGCCGTGGGTTCTAGTTTCAGCTCACTAACACCGACGCCATCTACAGCTCAAAAACGCCGACGTTTTTATGGGGCCATTGACTAACATGGAGAGCTGCAAAAAACGCCAGAAAATGCTGGCGTCAAAAAACGTCCGTGTGTATGAGGCCTTAAGGTCATGTTTTGTGTTCTTGCTCTTAGCTTCATATTGAAAATACTGCCTTCCTGACCCATAAGCTTAGTAGTACACACAATGAGGTCATCAGATGAATGATTGTCCCTTTCTTGTTTTTGCAGGCTAGTCTACATATCGTAAATTCAATTTTCGTGTTTATCTCTTCGGAAAATTTTGAACAAAAGCTGTGTACTAACGATCAGATTATCATACACTGCTTTAAAAATTTTATTTTTTGGTACAATATTCGAATCGTGTGTACGGAGTTTTATTTATGTACTTTATGTATTGTTAAGGTTTCAGTCATGTCCCCCTTCTCAAAACTGTACATATTCGGTTTTTGTATTCTCTCCTGATATGTTTTATCCCCCAGATCTTCCACCACATTTGTTGGCTGTCTCTGGACATGTAAAATCTTATCAATATCTTTTTGTAAGTGAGGTCCCCCTCCAGAAACGTATACCGTATTCTAAATGAGGTCTCACTAAAGATTTATATAGAAGAATCAGGACCTCCTTCCTTCTGCTGTTGACCTCTCTAGTGCTAACTAAAGATCAAGTGTAGTATCATCGTATCTGTTCTTATTACTGTCCAGTAGAGGTGTTCTGCCGTCCACTTGGCCTATGTTGGGATAGCTGGCTGTATAGTATACTGTGGTATGATGGGGGTCCTGAGGGATCTTCCTGATGGGAAAGAAACCAAATTGAGCATGAACCATGTAAAGTAGGAGTAGGGAGTATTTCCCTGGCGTGGAGTGTTTTGAGGGGCCCAGTGCCTCCTGATTTGAGCGAGATTGGTCTGGCCAGGGGCTGGGAGGGCAGAGATGTTTCTCTTTGAAGTGCCAGAGGCTTCAGAAAAACAAAATAAAGCTCTGTATAGTGCAAAGCAGCAATTCCTTCGTCCTGATGGTGATAACTAAGATCTATGTAGTGAAATCAGGAACTTCTTCCTCCCTATGGTGACCCCTCTAGTGATAACTAAAGATCTATATAGATCAGCCTGTCTCAAACTTTTTAACACAGAGGAACCCTTGAAATAACTTTCTGGTCTTTGGGAACCCCTGCTAATAATTACTGTTTCTACAGCTCATAATAGATTAATGTCAGTGATCATTGCGAAAAATGCTCCTTACAATTGGGAAGAATTACCCCTTTACAAATAGCTAATTACCCCATTACAAATAGCTTAAGTCATCAATGGTGTCCATGGGAGCTTAGGGGCAGAAGTTACTTAGTGCTTAACTAACCCCTAGCAATGTCTGGAGGAACCCTATTTGAGAAACCCTAACCCAGAGGAATCAGGACCTCTTTCAACTTGCTGGTGATCCCTCATGTGATGACTAAAGATCTATACAGAGGAATCAAAACCTCCTTCTACCTGTAGTGATCCCCTTAATGTAACTAAAGATCTGTATAGGGGAATTGGGACCTACTTCCTCCTGTTGTTGATCCCTCTAGCACAGCCTTTCTCAACCTTTTCAACACAGAGGAACCCTTGAAATAATTTTCCGGTCTCAGGGAACCCCTGCTAAAAATTAAAAATCTACCACTCATGATACATTAGTGTAATGTTCAATGGGAAGAATGCTCCTTACACTTGTGGTCATTGGGAAGCATTACCCCCTTACAGATAGCTAAAAAAAATTATGCCAGTGGGAATTTATCCTTAGAGGTAGAAATTGACCATTGCCAAGGAACCCCTAGCACCCCCTGGAGGAACCCTAGGGTTCCACTGAACCCTGCTGTAGCAATAAATATACATATTTATAGGGGAGTCAAGACCTCCTCCTTCCTGCTGAGGACCCCTCTAGTAATAACTGCTAATATATATAGGGACATGAGGACCTCTTTCCTCCTGCTGGTGATCCCTCTAGTGATTCACCCCAGAGTTCTATTTTTTTCCCCTCTGCGAAGGCCATACGTTTTGCTCATTTTGCAGTAATCTGAAATGAGCATCCCCATATCTTTTTTTAACTATAGTTCTGGCCAACATTATACCCTCAATATGTAGGATTCTTTTTCACAAAATTCTTTTATTTTCATCTCCACGGTTTTGACCAATCTTCCAGCAAAGCTAAACCATTTTCCAAGTTCCAATAATATCAACCCTTTTGTGTCATCAGCATAAAGACATATACAGTACCTTACTAAACCTTCAGAGGTATATCACTTGCAAATAGATTCTTCTGCCCAATTGGTTTACACTTCCTTTTTCTTCCACTGGGTGTCAGAAAAGTCTTTGGTGGAAGCACAGCTCCGAATCTTAGGAACAGGAGAACAGAGATAAATAAGAAATACACGCCATCCATTCCAGCATTAGTGTATGAGTTCCCACATGGGAACCTGTGGATGGTCTAAAACATCATTTATTGGAACTCTAGTCCAGTGACTTTGCCTAGCCCTAGGCTGAGATGATGTCATCAGTTTGCTGCAGTCTGATGTCATTAGTCATCTCTCCCCCAGGAGGCAAATTGCCATATTGAAATTTTGTAGCTATTTAAAAGGTGATTCAATGTAGCAGGGACTGATTTGTGCCACACACTAGATGTTGGCTGGTCAAAGATGGTTCCATCCTTCTGGAGAGGAACATAGATGAAGGCATTGTCAGGGAAAGGGTTTTGATTTCTGGATGTGTTACACTGACACATTACTTAGCATGAATTACTTAGCATGAATGTATTATAAGCAACAATCAATTTGTATTCACTACAAATTGGTGCAGCAGAGTGGTTTGTTTCAGAGCATGCCAACCTAATGATGTAGCACTAGTTTAACCTGTAGCAGTGACACTTCACTTCTAGATAACAAATCACCAGTGACTACAGTGGTTATGTTGCTAGATATTAATTGCTGTTAATTGGCTGCATTAGTGGTTTGTAGCAGCAATTCATCACTGCTACAAAACTGCCCATTTGACATGACCCTAAATAGAGCATAAAGAACATGCACCTACTCTTATGGCATAGATGCCATTGTTGCTTAAGCCAGCCCATTCAGCAGGACAGGCCAAATTTCGATCCATGTATGGGCAGGGAGGTTTGATCAACTCATCTGCCCTGTCGGATTTTTGCTGCTCGATCAGCACTGCCCACTATAGCTGGCCAAGCTGATCAGTGAATTATCAAAGCGGGGAAGTCTCCCCCCTGTCAGTACTCAATGTGGATGGGGGAATCGGGTCAGTTTTTTTGAACAAAAAATGGACTAGATAAGTACTTTTGGTACCTGCCATTTTGCTGATGAGTTGCAGCCAGTGATAGGGTCACTAGTGTGACATTGGGGGAAATTCTTTTTGATAAAACCATACTTGCTGTTAGGTTTCCTAATGCAGTCTTGATGATCTAATGCATAAGGCGGAGTCTGATAACACGCAAACCATAACCCGGAAGTGATGATGTAGTTAGGAACTAATGAACAGGGAAAGAGAAGATATGTGGCCGGGCCCATGGCGGTGTATAGACGGGGATTATTATAAATGCTGTCTTGTGCGCATGTAGTATAATACACTGCTTTTTTAAATGCTTCTATTTGGTTGTTTTTTTAATATTTTTTTAGTTGTTATGATTTTACACTCTTTAGCTTTTTCTATGTCCTCGTTCTTCTGGGTGTTTCTGGAGTACCACATGTACAGTGCTGTATATACTGTACATGGTAAATCTAACTGGTATAATTTAGTTGAGGTCTTGCTGAGAGAGGATCATCAATGTACTAATATTATTGCTCACATTGAAACTGTAGTTGTGAGTGGGTTGTTATATGGAAAATAATGGATCCACATTGCATCTTCTATACTGTACTGTGGGTATATATTGTGGATATATTGAGCTGAATAACCAAGATTACACTGGTTAAGACAACTTCTGCATATGGCTCTGAGCCTGTCACGTACCTGACGGTGGAGTCTGTCTTGTGCAGGGAACAACCGCTCTTGCGCACCCGATTCAAGGACCCCTGGTAGTGGGGACAGAGGCCCAAGAGTGCGGGATGGCACGAGGGCTGGAGGATCACCGATGATGTAGCGAAGCTCCAGGAGGCGTGCAGGTAGACGGATGGTCGTTCAGGCAGGGTCGGCAACGGGCAGGCAAGAAGGTACAAAGGATAAGGCAAAAGAGTAGTCAGAGTCCAAGCAAGGTTCGTTACACGGGCGGGCAGCAAAGGTACACAGGAGCAGACAATCGGATGGTCGAGGGTAGCCGGGGTCGGAGCAGGAGGCAGACAACAGGTCGGGACAAGCCGGGTCAAACAGGAGGCAGAACAACGCAGGAACAGGTATCAGAGGCTGGGGCTCACAGGTCGGGAACGCTGTAGAACGAGCAGCACTTGTCTCCAGGGCCTCCAGGTTTAAATAGGCCCATTTGGCGCCGTTTCCGGCGCGTGCGCGCGCAGGCGCGCGTGAACGCGCACGGGAGCGCGCGCCACCGCGGAAAACGTCCAAAACAGCAAATTTTGTTCCTTTTTCCTAACAGAGCCCATGCACTCAACTTCTTTGGGTGACCACGGTGAGGCCTGTTCTGAGTGGAACCTGTCCTGTTAAACCTCTGCATGGTCTTGGCCACCGTGCTGCTGCTCAGTTTCAGGGTCTTGGCAATCTTCTTATAGCCTAGGCCATCTTTATGTAGAGCAACAATTCTTTTTTTTCAGATCCTCAGAGTTATTTGCCGTGAGGTGCCATGTTGAACTTCCATTGACCAGTATGAGAGAGTGAGAGCGTTAACATAAAATTTAACACACCTGCTCCTCGTTCACACCTGAAACCTTGTCACATGACACCAAGGAGGGAAAATGGCTAATTGGGTCCTATTTAGACATTTTTACTTAGTGGTCTACTCACTTTTTTTTCCAGCAGTTTAGACATTAATGGCTGTGTGTTGAGTTATTTTGAGGGGACAGCAAATTTATACTCTTATACAAGCTGTACACTCACTACTTTACATTGTAGCAAAGTGTCATTTCTTCAGTGTTGTCTTATGAAAGGATATAAAATATTTACAACTATGTGAGGGGAGTACTCACTTTTGTGAGATTCTATATATATATATATATATATATTGTGACGGTATGCAAGGCGAAGTGATAGACGGATGCTATTTGTCGCCTCACATACGTTCACTTGGATTGGACTAAAGCGGAGTCCGACCCGGGTTTTCCCAGCCACCGTGGCAAGGCTGGTTCCGGGCTGGGTTTTCAGGTCCACTGGAGTCGAGTCTCAGGTGTGGTTAAATGACCAGCAGGAGAGCACAGTGTAGCTCTGGCTTGGGACTCAAAAAACTCTACACTTAGAGAGCTACACATTGGGAATTGGTTGCTCTAGGGACTCTAAGGTTAGCATTTGCTTTTGTTTGGGGGTGTCTGGGACGAGCCCGACACCGTATAGTGAGGTACCTGTTCTGTATAGTTTAGCGCTGGATGTCAAGGATTTTTTTTTTCTATTTTGTTTGTTTTATGACTTGCAACCTTTACCAATAAAACTGGCAACCCGCCAGACTTTTAAGAAAGCTTGTCTGCACGCTGCCTTTTTCCCAGGAAAGGTGATCCCTGCGAGCCAATCTCCCACAATATATAACAATTATTTATTTTTTTCAACGTAGGGGTTTTGCTACTTTTGAATTTTAGCATAGGCGGAGGGTGAAAGGGTATCTTTACAGATTTATATTAAGGCAGGAACAGGTGCTGATGTTGTAGGGACAGTCCATCTGGCCATACACCTATGGCTTTGCAGCCTGTTGGAAAAATCTAGTAAATTCACATCTGTTCAGAAAGGTTACATATTAGATAGATACGTTGGATCTGATGCACACTACTGCTTGTCAAAAAAGAACTGAAACGCAGAGAAAGGTGCTGCCCTTTAGCAGATGAGCAGCGGTGCCATTAATTGTTCATGGCACACTGATGTATCTACGGCAGCTAGTGTATAAGGGGCACTTGGGTGCTGCCTCCCCGCCGCTGAGAAATAAAAAAAAAAAAATGTCAGCCCCCCCTGCAGGAGGCGCCGGTATATTGACTTTTTTTTTTTTCCTCGGCTCCTTGCTGTCAGCTGACAGCAAGTAGTAAGCCGATTGGCCTGTCATTAAAGTCTATGTGAGTGCGCTGAACAGGCGAACACACATAGTCTGCCTGCCCCCTAAGCCATCAGATCTAATGACACTCTGTCATTGGATGCTGTTGGCAGGGGGCGGGACTACGGTGGATGTGCTGGCTGCGTGATTACTCACACAGGCACAGCACTCTGCTGGGACTTCAGACCGAGCACACTGTCAGCATGCTCTCCTCAAGCGCTGCCTCTGCATATTCTCAGCCTGCTTTCCACAGGCCGATCTCTGCAACACTGCCTGCCTAGATGGGGTAAGTGCGGGACTTGTCCCGACTTTGGGGGGGGCTGGTGACTGTATACCCTATCTGGGACCCTGTATACTGCTACCTGGGGCCCTGTATACTGCTACCTGGGGCCCTGTATACTGCTACCTGGGGCTCTGTATACTGCTACCTGGGGCTCTGTATACTGCTACCTGGGGCTCTGTATACTGCTACCTGGGGCTCTGTATACTGCTACCTGGGGCTCTGTATACTGCTACCTGGGGCTCTGTATACTGCTACCTGGGGCTCTGTATACTGCTACCTGGGGCTCTGTATACTGCTATCTGGGGCTCTGTATACTGCTATCTGGGGCTCTGTATACTGCTATTTGATGACTCTTTATACTGCTACCTGGGGCTCTGTATACCCTATCTGGGACCATGCATACTGCTATCTGGGATCCTGTATACTGATATATGATGACCCAGTATACTGCTATATGGTGACTCTGTATACTGCTATCTGGAGCTCTATATACTGCTATATGGTGACTCTGTATACTCCTATTCGGTGATGCTGTATATACAACTATCTGGTGATGTTGTATACCCTATCTGGGCTGTATACTCCTGACACAAGGGGTGGAAACTATAAGGGGTGGGGCTTATGAGACATGGGAGCAGTCAAAAAGGAAAGGCAGGGTCTGGCGCCCCCCTACCCTAAAATTTCACCAGCCGCCACTGCGCCATGCCCTCAGTCACACATGTATGGTGTGAACTGCACCCTAAAGACCATACTGCTAGAAATATGGAGCAAATGCTTTATTGAATACCCGACTGTTTCTGGACTCTCATTTTTTGTCTTCTGCTCAACTGGTCTATACAAATGTAATACTGGTCAAAAAATGTGAAGCTTTAGTGCTGCTTAATATTTGGTACGACAATAACTCAACCTCTTCACTGTTTGCATGCTTTATGTATTGCATTGCAGGAATGCAATTCACCGTTTGGCTATTCACTTTAAGTAGCAGGTGTAGCTAGTGGCCATTGAATGCTTTTTAGACGGTCAAAGAAATGTCAAGTTTTCCTTTAATTGTAAAAACAAATTAGGCTGGATTGTGGTTGTTCTCAGTTGTCTGGGAGTTACCCCTTGTGCAGGTCCAGCTGAGCCCAAAGCCACTCGTGTTGGGATCAGCAGAGCTGGTGCTTGTCACCGCTAGATGTAGCTGGACCACTCAGGCTAAATCTCCTTAAAATTCTGTTCTGTCATCTGCAAGCATTTGCCTGCCGTCCTCTGAGACGTGATCGGAGTGTTATTAACTGAAACACGCTGCTAATTGTTGCCCTCAGGAGTCACGGCTGGTGAAAACAAACACTAGGCACATTCCTGCACCTGCATTCCTCTTTTACTCTCCAGAAGGGAATATAACGTTTTATTCTAAGACCAACTCCAATAATCTCAAGGGAGTTGGACACCAAGGAAAGAGCCCCCAGGCGCACAGCGTCAATTAGTCAGGTCAACACTTTTCATCTGAATCTGGCCATTTCCAGATTAAGGCCCAATACTGAAGTCCTGCTGGGTGTGGTCATTTTTAATAGATATCTGCATTGTCCAGGCATTGAACCCCCGTCAGAAGCTGACAATTTTGTATAGCTCTCTGAAATGTAGTTAAAGGTTTAAACAGAAGGTTGTATTAACTATATCTTAGACCCCATTTTCTTTGTGTGTATTTTTTGGGGGGGAGCTGGGGGGGAATCACACATTTTTTGCTTCATAGACTTTTATGAGCGCCTAAACAACTTGCATAGCATGAATATAGCATAAGACTGCTATAACACAGTCCATATGCAATAAAGATCCAAGCATCCAATCCTGTGACCACCCATGCCCCCCAAACTCCAACACCACGTGGCCTCCGTCACCAGCCACACCATGCACCCACCCCCCTCCCCCCCAATCAGACCCACAGAAAGGCCACAACACGCCTTCCCCCACCCAGTGGCAAAGAAATCCCCAAATTCACCAACACCCCACCACGCCCAGACCTCCAGCCTCCAGTTCAGCCTCTGTTCTTTTTGTAAAGCCACATCTATCAAGCTGCAAGAAATGAAATGCTCAGGTCTGAGCAGGCAACATTGAGAACAATGGGATTCGTCTTCTTGAGCATTGCATTAAGAAATGTGTGGAAAAAATGCTCAATTGTGAATGGGGCTTTATAGTGATTTTCTATGTCTGTTCCGTATATAGCAAGGGTTATAGAACACTTCATTGCAGGTTGTTACCTGCTTCTCTTCCAAAGGGGCTGAGGCAGGCTATTCTTTTCTTCAGGCTAAATTTCCAAAAATGCAGGAAATGGTAGAGCTTAGGGACTAGGTAGCTTTGTATCTATAGCTAAGACTTGCATTTTTAAACATAACCCCGTGTTCTAAATAGGGACTGCTATGTGAATTTAGTTTTTGACTGGACTGTAGTTCAGTCGGGTTGATTGTATAGTTTTTCACTTTCTTTCTTTTTTTCTGAATGAAGAGAGGAGAGCAAGGGAGGGTTGTAATAACCGCTGTCACATTCGCCATCTGTGTCCCATTGGGAAGATTTCCTTTCACTTCCTGTCACTGTCAAGGCTGGGCTCAGCCTTCCCTTCTCAGAGCTCAGGTTGCTCAGCTGTCGGTTAATTGCCAGTACTTATCATTCTGTTAGCTGAGTATTGAAATCATGCTTTGGAAGCTTCTTGGTTGCAGAGGATAGCTTTACTTTCATGGAGGAGTATCAGAACATAAACAGGACTTTATGACTTCGTAAGCTTTATACATCCCTAGTTGTCTTCAAAAATTGGAATTGGTTTTGACATGTGCAAATCATAATAGAGTTACCTGAGGTGGGACTTTAAATATGCCAAATGAGAACATACGACTGCAAAAATAGGTAAAATTGAATGTCGATTTTATTGTTGTTTAACAAATCTCTAAAATATGTTGAAAACATATCATTAAAAAGTACAAATTATAAACCCTTAGAGATCATGAATTGTCACATGCACATGTCAGATGGTCTACGCGTTACACGTGTCCCCCGCTTCTTCAGGAGCTAGCGTGTAGAATACATGCCGGGTATTGTACTATAATAGAAAAGTAGAAAAACACATAAAAATACAGTTTGTTAACAAAAAATATACAATGCAAATACATAAAAAAAATAAATAAATACCCACAGTGTCTGTATGGAAAGGTGGAAATGGGGGGCAACGACCAAAGAGAGAGGAAGGCATACATATGCAAGGAAAAAAAAAATGGGGGTTGGAGAAAGGGGGAGGGGAGGTGCTATATATGGCAATGATAACATAAAAACTATGTCATATTGATCAAGCATAATTGGCTCCGTATCCAACCAATGCGATAGCAGAGGGGGACATTAGAAGAAAGCATTATTATCCATATAGCACACAAAGGGGGAAAAAGGGGGGGGGGTGTCTCAGGCTAAAATCGCCCACCGGTCCATGAACAACGGATCTGAAAAACCATATTGATTCTAAGGATATTATATTATGTATTATTATTATTATTATATATTATTATACGTTCCACGATTTTGATGATTTTCTGAGATTGGTAGAGAAGAAAACTTCCATCTTCTCTGTTTGGATTCCCTGATAGTAGCTAATATTTCCTAGCTCTTTGATTTCAAAATTTTCATCGTAATCTTCACCGAATTTCTGAGAGCAACTAGTCTGGCTTTGTATTTTTCGATAATCCCTTCTGCGTCTGACTTTACTTTGAAGGTCCACTTACTTCCTATAGTTTTGCAGTTAGGAGAGAGCTCTGTGAGTGTCCAGGTTTTATTTTCTTGAAGTGACTTTAGTTCTTCTTCTGCTGCTTTTCTCCATTTATCGGCTTCATGTTTTGGTGGTTTTTCTGTCTTCCCCGGATGTTGGTCCAAGTATGCTGTGTGTATTGACAGTGTATGACAGCTTGCAGGGTGGTATCCCCTTTGTAGTTAGAGTGGATCTTCTGACTTCAAGTAGTTCAGCAGGATCTGGTGGGGAACTTGTTTTAGGCATTGTGAGTTCCACTTCTTGTTCTGACTGCTGCACAGGTTCGCTTTGATCAACCTTTTCCTCTGGTTTGCTTGGCATATTCACTTCACAGCTTTCAGCCTCCTTGTGGCTATTTCTATAAGAGTGCGATTTTTCCTTTCTGCTGCACCATTTTGTTCAGGGGTGTATGGTGTGGTTGTCTGGTGTACTATTCATTGTCTCTTCAGGTATGAGGCCACTTCTTTGCTTATGTATTCTCCCCCATTGTCGGTGCGTATTATTCCAGGTTTCTACTGGAATTTGTTGCTAGACATGGCAACGAACTCTTGAAGGTTCTCTGATGTTTCATTATTGTGTTTCATCAGATAAGTAGTTGTGTACCTGGAATAATCATCAATGAAAGTCAGTAGATATCTATTCCCACCTGATGTGGGAGTTTTAATTGGACCGCATATGTCACTGTCTATGAGCTGCAGGGAGTGGGTAGTTTTTTCTTTGAGACACCTATGGAAGGGAAGCACGTGTGGCTTTTGCTTTAATACAGCACTTGCATTTCATGAGCACTTTGCAAGGCATTATTGTCAAATCTTCTGATAAGCCTCTCTTTATAATGTCCTGTATAGCTTCTGGACTTCTGTGCCCCAGCCGTCTGTGCCATAAATGAAATACATTTGCTGTGTGGGTCATTAGAGACTATATTGGCTTGCTGGTCTGTGGTGATGAGCTTGTATAGTTGATCATTCAGTTTTTCTGAGTGGATAATGTCCTGGACCAGATCTACATCGCTCAATCAAGAATTCCTGGGAATAAAGGGCTGGGCTCTGCGTGGATTGTAAGAAAACTTCCAAAGAGGTGTCCTGGTCACATGGTGGGTCCAGCACCATCTTATGGTCCAGGAAGGCCACAGGCGTGGATTTGCATACAGAGCCCATTTCACGTTCTGCTTGTTCTTGTTTATCAGGGGCATTGTCATGATATGATAGGACTTTAGGCAAGTTGGAAAGTAGCAGTATCGATTTCACTTTACAAGTGCAACCAAAATTGCTAAATATTGCAAAGGCAGTGCAAAGCTTTTCAATGTGCAGACATCTTGCATGCTATGCACAAGCTACTGCACTTTGTGACACAGCCAAATGGATTTGCCCCCTCTATTTGCTCTTGTGACCACTGCCAGCTGGAAAGAAAGTGAAGGGAAATCCAACATTTCACAAATTGTCTCCTGAAAAGGAATATAAGTATTCTTATGGGGATACATGTCCATTGACAACTGTCCTTTTTAGAGAGATGTCCAATCCCTTTCTGTTGTGTTAAGTAAATAGAAATCTTCCCAGGGGGTTCTAGAGAGCAAACATAGTCAATGGGGTTTTAATACGATTTCTTACTGTAAAAAAAGCCATATATACACTTTGATCACACGATCAGTCCCCCGTGAAAAACTGTATCTTGTACCAGACTGTGGAGCCTGAGATTAGCTGTTGTTGCTGACAAAGTACACCCCTTCATGGCAACAGTGTTCCCCGATGACAGTGGCCTCTTTCAGCAGGATAATGTGCCCTGTCACACTGCTGGAATGGTTTGAGGAATACAACGACCATTTGGAGATATTGACTTAGGCTGGTGGCATTCTCCAGATCGTAATCCAATTGGGGATCTTTGGGATGTGTTGAAATAACAAGTCCAATCCATGGAGGCCCCACCCGGCAACTTAGAGGACCTAAAGGATCTGCTACTGATGGCTTGGTGCCACATACCACAGTATAGCTTTAGATGGCTAGTGGTGTCCATGCCTTGACGGGTCAGGGCTGTTTTGGTGGCAAAAGGGGTACCTACTCTGTATTATTAGGTGGGTGTTCCTAAAGGCTTATTGATGTATATTTACAATCTATACACAAAGGCATAGTTTTTAAAAACCTATTTCTTGGATTGTTTACCCAGAGTTGGAGTTTAAGCTGTTCCAATTACCGTAAATTAAAAAAACAAACAGACTGTGAAAATTCTCTATAAAAGCCAGGGCCAAATCCCCAAATGGCAGTACTGTTTCAGGATATCTGGGGTAATGTACATTTGTATAGGTGGCTTTACGTGCTATGTTATAATGCTGTATGTTTTCTCTTGCAGTGACCCCTACGTGAAACTGTCCCTGTATGTAGCAGATGAAAACAGAGAGCTTGCTCTGGTCCAGACGAAGACCATAAAAAAGGTGAGTAAGCATTTACCATCAGTGAATATACACAGATCTTCCTACATGGTGATTTCCAGAGTGGGGTTGAGGTGTTGCAAAATGGGAATAACTTGTTTAGAGCAGAACTTCACCCGGAGGCACTTTTTTTTTGGGGGGTAGGGGGGCAGATATCTAGTATAGATAGGCAATCCGAGCGGAAGTTCACCCCCAACCCCCCACCATTTGCCTGTAGCCTTCTGTGACAAGTCACAGTTCCCAGGAGGCTCCGGGACCAATCACAATGTGCAGCACGGCTCACACAAACGCTGTGGGAAGCTGGCTGTGAAGCTGCAAGGAGTAACAGCCAACTCCCCACACTAGACATAGCAGCGCTGGGGACCCAAAGACCAGAGCAGAACCGGCTTGGGTGAGGACAGTGCTGGATCCCTGGACAGGTAAGTGTCCTTTTAATAAAATTCAGCAGCTACAGTATTTGTAGATGCTGACTATTAATTTTTATTTGGGCGGTGGGGGGTGCTGTAGATCCTCTGAAGACCAGACCTTTTTCTGACACATTTACATGTGAACGTTAGTATTTTTTGCTAGAAAATTACTTAACAATTCAAACATCATGTATTTTTTTTTTTTTTAAACGAGACCCTAGAGGGTAAAATGGTGGATGTTGACGTTTTTTATGTCATACATTATTTGCGCAGCGGATTTTCAAACACAATTTGTTTGGACAATTATTTATTTCAGGTACTTATATAGCAAAGTCAATTAACGCAGCGCTTTACATGTGTGTTGTACATTTACATCATCATTTACATCAGTTTCTGCCGTCAGCCTAGGTTCACACATGTGCGATCTCAGACATTGCATATGATTCACACCCGCACCGCAGGTGCCGATCACGTGATGTCTGTGCTGTGCAAGTTCAGCCATACTGTTGTATGGCTGAACTCGACTTGGGTTCACACGAAAATAGTGCAGGGACCTTTATTTCCCCGCACTAGAATCGGACCGCATGGGTGTTTCCACTTATGCAATCTGATTCATGTGCAAGCTTGCACTGTGATCTGTGAACCGATGTGGTTCACAATGTTCTACTATTCAGCTGCTCAAGGAGAATCCAGCACCTGTAGTGGTCTAATCACCATCTCCTGGGTGCACGCCCTGCTGCTGCTGCAGATACATAGAGAAAGCTTGAAATGAGGATGGCAGCACTCCAGGCGTAGATGCAGTTAAAATTTATTGTTCCAAGAAGATCATAATCCATATACAAAACAGAGCTGGAATACAGGCAAAGGTAACGCGTTTCACACGTCTGGCGTGCTTCGTCAAAACCATAATAGGACTCACAGTCACCCCACTCTTATATTCATAGAACTCACTATTCCTTCAATGAAGTCACAGGTGATATCATTATGAGTGATTGTGGTTCCTTTTCAGAAGCTTCATTCAGCTGTGCAAACATCCATCACATATAGCTGGGTTTCACCTGTTCATAAAAAGGCCTAATCTATTGTTAAAATGCCAAAAACTATCATATCACATTGACCCTTAGGCTACTTTCACACTGGAGCGTTTTACAGACGCTATTTAGCTAAAAATAGCGTCTGTAAAGCGCCTCAAAAGCCCCCCCCCCATCCACCCCAATGTGAAAGCCCTGAGTGCTTTCACACTGGGGCGGTGCGCTAGCAGGACGTTACAAAAAGTCCTGCAAGCAGCATCTTTGGGGCGGTGAGGGGAGCGGTAATTTACCGCTCCTCTACCGCCCCTGCCATTGAAATGAATGGCAAGCGCTGCCGAAGCGGCTGCACACCGCCTCGGTAGCGCTGAGTGCCGGCACTTTTAACCCCGTTTTAACCCCTTGTGGGGGGTTAAAAGTGCCGCACACCCGCCTGCATAGCGGCGCCGTAGCGCCGCTATAACAGTGCTAAATCCCCGCTGAGACTAGCGGGGATTTACCGCTACCGCCCGCCAGCCCCAGTGTGAAAGGGGCCTAAATGTTCAAAAACAGAAGAAATCCACAATGTATGATGTCTAACTTCATGTGCTTTAAAATAGTTTCTTATACAACTATACAATGTGTCATGCACCGCTAAAATCAAAACTAACTGTATCTAAAATACAGGACATGATACAATTCATTTACCTCTAAATAAATAAAGGAAAAAATTGAATTTGAACCGAGGAAACATGAGGGTCAAAAACCCATATATGAAAATAAATCTCCAAAATCACAATGTATTGACACCCACAGCAGCTCGCAGAGGGCAGTGTGAACTGCCTGCGGGAGAGAAGCGATGCGGGAACTGGCGCTGTAATCGCGCTGGTTCCTGCATCGCACTTATGTGAACCTGGGCTCAAGGAGCTTAAAATCTAAGGTCCCTAACTCACTTTCATACATACACATACTAGAGCCAATTTAGACAGGAGCCCGTTAACCTACCAGCATTTCTTTGGAATGTGGGAGGAAACCGGAATACCCGGAGAAAACCCACGCAGGCACAGGGAGAACATGCAAACTCCAGGCAGGTAGTGTAGTGGTTGGGAAAAATGCATTTTAATGAAGTTTAATGGACAAAAACACAATGTAATACCCTACTGTTTGGTAAAATATAAAAGACGATATTACGTAGAGTAAACAGATACCAAACATGCCACACTTTAAAATTGCGCATGCCAATGGGACGGCGACAAACTACCTACATTATATAATCCATAGGCGACTCTTTAAAGTCCTTTACAGGTTACCACTTTAGATTTACACAGGAGATCTGATGCTAGAATTACTGCCCATGATCTGACGTTCATGGCGATACCTCACATGTGTGGTGCAATCGTTGTTTACTTACTGTGCATGTATTCGCCTTTGCGCATGGGGGAATGGAGGCGCTATAAAAAAAAAATGGAATCACTTTAATTGTTATCACAAAGAATGTAAACATCCCTTGTGATAGCAATACGCAGTAATAGGTCCTCTTTACTGAGACATCTTGGATCTATTAGATCATCCTTTCTCAACCTTTTCAACACCAAGGAATCCTTGAAATAAATCTCCGGGCTCGGGGAACCCCTGCTAAAAATTAAAGATCTACAACTCATAATACATTAGTGTGGTGGTCAGTGGGAAGAATGCTCCTTACACTTGTGGTCATTGGGAAGAATTACCCCCTTACAGATAGCTAAATAAAACAATAATGTCAGTGGGAATTTATCTGAGAGGTAGAAATTGACCATTGGCAAGGAACCCCTAACAACCTCTGGAGGAACCCTGGTTGAGAAACCCTGTATTAGACCATAGATCTCTCCTCTGCCCTTAAAAGCTTCAGATCAAACTAAGATGGGACCCAAAAATGCATGGCTGAGATGTGTCTTTGCTGCCCACCAACCACCCCCCTCAAGCCGGAGTAGGCAGTGGGGGGTGATATTGACATACCACGTGTGCGATACTTTGCCACCATGGCTGACCTGACACGTAACTTCCCCATTTACTTGCATGTATAGCGCTTGGTGGGCTTTCTGCCTGCTGAACACTACACATGCATGGCAATGAAGTGCCGCAATCGTGCGTTTGCCCGTAAACGTTTAAAACAGGATAACAGCAATAGAAGATACTTTTTTGAAGTTAACCACTTGCTGCCCAATCACGTACCTGGTGCAGCTGCAGGCATCACCCCGGTACCGTTTTTTTTTTTTTTTTAGAGCCGATGGTCGGCTCTCTTTGCAACAGCAGTCTTAGTGGCTTCCGTGGCTCTCTCGGGCTCTCCCGTCCCACCTGGAGACCTGAGCTACTAGACAGCTGGCCGGAGATCCATACAAAGCCAGAATCGGCTTTGATTGGCTCTCCGCTATGGTAACCTGGAAGTGATGACATGACATCACTTCCGGTTTACCTGGATGTCAACTGCGCCATTTTTTGAAAATCGACAGTGTTCAGAAATTGAGATCTTGGCGTTTTGAATACTTTCAAGTGCTTAGGAGGGATTAGGGGTCATATTGACCCTAGATCCCTCCATAAAGAGTACCTGCCACATCCCTATTGCTGTCACAAGGATGTTTTTTTATCTTCCTTGTGACAGCAATAAAATGATCTAATTTTTTTGTTTTTAAAGCACTCGTGTAAAAATAAAATAACTTAATAATTAAAAAAAAAAGTTAAGTGCCCCTGTCCCCCTGTGTTAGCGCCCATATGCGAATGCGTGAGTCAATCCCGCATGCACGCAAACAGTGCTCGTCCCACACATGTAAGGGGAATCACTGTGAACAATCAGATCATGGACAATAATTCTAGCACTAGACCTCCTCTGTAAATCTAAAGTCATAGGTGTGCGCAGCCTATTGCATTAGAGTGTGCATCCCAAAGCTCAAACACATATGGTTGTGTGTACTGAAGGTGTCAGTAGAGCAGGGGATGGTGTCATAAGGGCAGAGATGGGTGTGAGTAGAGCAGTGGACGGTGTCAGTAATTTTTATTTTTATTATTTTTTAGTTTTATTTTTTAAATATTTTTTTTTACAATTTTTTAGCAGAAAAAAGAAAAAGGGAGATTTTTATTTAATTTGGTGAAATATCAGGAGGAATATGCGCCACATGGGGTGATGCACACACCTATGTCTAAAGTGGTAACCTGCAAAGGCTTTTAAAGCATTCCCTATGGAGAGTGAAAATTAAGTACTGTCCGTGATACTTTTTTTTATTTTCACCAACATACAATTTTTCAGGACAAGCTTTTGGGGTGTGTCTCCTTCTTCAAGGTCCAAGCAGTACTGATTCATAAAAGTTTTAGTTGAATATTAACCACTTGCCGACCGCCGATCGGCATCTGACGGCGGGAAGGTGGTTCGATAACGCGGATCGCCGTCATATGACGGCGGCCGCGAGATCGCGCCTAGTGAGGGGGGGGCCAGGGAGCAGGTGCGGTGGAGTCAATCTCCGCCGGCCACCCGCGATGCCCCCCCCGGAGTGAAAGAACGGAGGTCCCTGTAAGTAAACACGGACCTCCGTTCTGTGAGGGGGGAAGGGCTGTGATCACAGCCTTCCTCTACATGGAGGCTGTGACCACTTCCCTTCCCCAGCTAGGGCAGTCCCCCCACAGTTAGAACACGCCCAGGGAACACAGTTAACCCTTAGAGCGCCCCCTGCAGGTTAACCCCTTCACTGCCAATGGCATTTACACAGTAATCAGTGCATTTTTATAGCACTGATCGCTGTATAAATGCCAATGGTCCCAAAAAAGTGTCAAAATGGTCCGACATGTCCGCTGCAATATCGCAGTACTGCTAAAAATCGCAGATCGCCGCCATTACTAGTAAAAAATAAAAAAAAATAAAAACCCCAAAAATGAATTCCCATCATCCGTAAACGCGACCACTTTTGCGCAAACCAATCAATAAATGCCGATTGCGATTTTTTTTATCACAAATATGAGGAAGAATATAAATTGGCCAAAAACGGTGAAAAAAAATGTTTTTTTATATTTTTTTTTGGATTTGTATTTTAGCAAAAAGTAAGAAATTTGGGTTTTTTTGCAAAATTGTCGCTCTTCTTTTGTTTATAGCGGCGATCAGAAATGACGCAGTGGTGATCAAATACCACCAAAAGAAAGCTCTATTTGTGGGAAAAAAAGGACGCAAATTTTGTTTGGGTACAACGTCGCACGAATCGCAAAAAGGGCTCCGGTCCTAAAGATGGAAATCCTTCCGGTCATTAAGTGGTTAAAATGTTAAAACAACAAAAAAAAATGTAAAATTTGCATCGTTTGTCGCCGTGGCACAGGCATGCGCAATTTTAAAGCGTGACATGTTTGCTATCTATTTACTCGGTGTAACATCATCTTTTATATTTTACAAAACAAAAATATTTTTTATGCATTACAATTCCAAAAAGTATATTTTTTTCCACCAAAAAATGTGAAAAACCACTGCACAAATACCGGGTGACATAAAATATTGCAACACCCACTAATTAATTCTCTAGGGCCTCTACTTTTAAAAAAAATATATATAATGTTTGGGGGTTCTAAGATATTTTCTAGAAAAAAAAATACTGATTTTTACATGTAAACAAAAAGTGCCATAAAAGGCCTGGAGCTAAAGCGGTTAAATGTAATTGTATTTATATAGAGTTGTGAGTTTTTCAGTGAACTGGCTGTTGTGTATATAGCATGCGTTGTGTAAGCAGATCTGTTTATTGGACTCATAGATAAGGTGCAAACCTGACCATGAGCTATATGACTTAATCATTGCTATGTGTAGGCATCAACAGAGTGTTTATAGTATACGATCCAGACTGCACCAGAACCAGGGACCATATTCTGGTCATAGGCAGAATCTCAATCAGGAAAAAAACTGTATTTGTAATTTCCAAGTCTGAAAGTCTGTAACACGTGGCATTATACAGGGGCATAATGCCACTCTCTCAATTACCATTGACTATTCTCCTTATACTATCAGCCTTAGTAAATAGATAGGGCAGTTTATTATACACTGGCAGGAAATAGTATGTGTACCCCCTGGTTTTCTGCAATAATTTGCCCTAAAATGTGATCTGATCCTCATCCCACTCACAACAATAGGCAAACACAATGTGCTTAACTTCACTCTCTCAATCAACATTTTTTTTTTAACCACTTCAGCCCTGGAAGGATTTCTCACTGTAGGACCAGAGCACTTTTTACGATTCGGCACTGCGTCACTTTAACTGACAATTGCGCGGTCGTGCAACGTTGTACCCAAACAAAATTTGCATCCTTTTTTTCCCTACAAATAAAGCTTTCTTTTGGTGGTATTTGATCACCCCTGCGCCATTTCTGATCACCGCTATAAACAAAAAAAGAGCGACAATTTTGCAAAAAAAAAAAAAAAAACTATATTTCTTACTTTTTGCTAAAATACAAATCCAATAAAAAAATATAAAAAAAAACTAATTTATTTATCGGTTTTGGCCGATTTATATTCTTCCTCATATTTTTGGTAAAAAAAAAACACAATCGGCATTTATTTTCAAAGTTATATCTCAACACAATAAAGAATGGAGACATGTATGGATGGGGGAGTTTGCTCTGAATATTAAAAAATGAATGAGGCTGCTGCAGGTCACTCTGGTCACTGCACCCAATAATGCAACTGACACTAGAGCTTCAAATTCAGGCTATAAACGTTCAAGTATTTACATATTTCAATAAGCAATAAAACGAGCTTGAAGTCCCCTTTTGTAGCTGCGGGCACTGTGAAAAGTACATCCTTAAAGTATAACTAAAGGCAAAACGTTTTCTTTAGTTTTGGATAGAGAGGGATTAGAACCCCTGTCAGTTTTTTATTGCTGTCTGTGCCCCTGTTAAGGAGATTCACCCTCTCTATTTGTCTTGTTTACCATTATCATTGAAACAAAGTAAATGAAAATTTCAAATTTGCGTTGTCCGTCCCCAGAAAAGTAAGATATAGGAAATGTTCCAATGGGGACACTAGGTTCCGGTGACCTGGGGGTCCCCAAGGGATTCCCTTAATTTGCAGGGGTTGCCCCCCGCTTCCTGTTTTGGCTGTGGGCAGTGGCAGCTGGTGGTAAATATTTCGGGGGGGGGGGGCAGGCATACTAACGCCTAAGACTTCCTGGCTAATTGGGGTGTCGGTTTTGTCCTTCGCCCCCCGTTGGGGACGTTTAATTCCCTTAGGGAACCCCTGGGGGTCCAGTGGCCTTGGATCACAGGGGTAACCTTGTAAAGGATATAGAATGAAAAGACCCCTGCCTGTTGCGTTTAAACTTTAAAAGTAAATGAAACAAAGTTACTATTACCATTTGTTCTGTTTATCTCTCCCACTTAGAGGAATTGTCCCCGTGTCTGTCGTTATTTTTTGACTGTCCCCAAGATTAGGGAGAGATAGGTTTTGATTTCTTTTGCAAAACGGAAATCAATATGAAATTCCTACATGAAAAGTGTCACGGGCGT
>BLSH010434102.1:1114548-1140490 GCA_018402905.1 Glandirana rugosa
CGCGCCTCCGGCGGCGCGCGCGCGCTCACAGTATCTCTGTATCGCAGCCGCCGTCGTATGACGGCGTTTTGCGTTACAGAGCCACTTTGCCGCCGTCAATCTCCGATCGGCGGTCGGCAAGTGGTTAAGACCATTGGGCTAAAGTGACGTTTGACATCACTTCCTTCATCCAATGTTATGGAGCCGAGTGGGGGCCACCGATGGCTCTGGTAAGTGGTGGAGACGACTGAAGTGTGGCACCTCTCCCGCCACCGATAAAAGTGATCTCGCGGTGAATCCGCCACAGAGACCACTTTTATCTGAAAGCAGAACACCCGCCATTTAAGTGGATATCGAGGTTATGGCAGCTATCTGCTGCCCTAACAATGGTATTCCACATCAAAATACCGACGTAAAACTACGGCGGCTGGTCCATAAGTGGTTAAAACCAGTAAATATGATATATTTTCCTATCTATTTAGTAATGCTAGCAGCATAAGGAATAAAAAGTAGTCAATGGTGACTGAGAGAGTGAAGTTCCGCTTGTAAAGCAGAGTTATAGCCAGATTTTTAGATAGAGTGGAGAAGAGTTAGAACTATTGTGAGTGATATGGGTCACTGGCGCCTTGGTGTAAAAAAAGGGGTTGATACAGCGGGGGGGGGGGGGGGTGCAGCTATATGAATTACCCCCTTGGAGGGGCGAAAGAAATGTAGCGCTCCTTCTCCCTTATTTGGACAAATAAACTTGCAATTTAAACTGTCATTGCACACTTGTTCTGTGCTAAATATCCTATACATAAAGTGCCATATGATTAAAGTGCTATACTTTTACCTTTCATGTGCAATTTAGCAAATGTGGGAACAGATTTTGACAAATTATGTGCAATATTTAAAATGAATTAATGTGCAATATTCCAAAAACAATGAATATAATAAATAATTAAATAATGATTATCATCAACTTAATGGGAAAAATAATAATATAATAAATAAAAAGTAAAAATAGAAAAAAATGGAATAAAAAGTTGAAAAAATAATTAAAAAGAATTAAAGCCCCAATAGGAAAAAACGTGCTTCAGTTCTCAAAGTGCTTCTTCAAAAACGTGTGACTTTTGTGGTCCACATGCCATCAGCCCGCACTCACCAGATAGGTTGGACTCCTATGCCATACGACAAAAGGAGTCTTGCAGGCTTGTAGGTCATTTGAAAGAAGACCTAGACCTTCTCAGTCTGGTGTAGGTATCCTCCACTCGTCCCGCTTCTTCCACTGAGCACCAATCTCCTGGGATTCCTTATGTGCAGGTGGTGTGCTTATTAAGAAGGAGATCTTACATGTGTAAAAGCCTTAAAACTTTTATTGGCATATATTTAAAAGCATAAAACGCTAAATGCCGGTAATTGGTGATAAAACGGCCCGTGCAGTCTCTGAGGACAGTGGACGCCTGGTTTCCTCGGCATGCCTTCCACTTCCTTGGGCCGCTAGTGACGTACAGGAGTCTTCAGCTTAACGCGTTTCGTCACTTCCTGGCAACGTTTTCAAAAGCAGCCTACAACTATTGTCGCTCTCCCCATTGGAGAGATTTCTCCTTACTTCTTGTCCAGGTGACAGTGTTATCAATAAGACAGGAAGTGAGGGAAAATCTCAAACAGGCACACTGACAGCACTTTTATTTAATACGATTTTGGGGAACATTTGAACACCCTTCCTCTATGGTTATGGCTCTTCCTGCCCTTACCGCTTATTGGTCATATTTTCCCCTTTCGATTTATTTCTTTGCTTTGGCTTTAAATTTGTCTGTTGTCATCAGTGGAGCAAACATAAGAAAGATCCCGCGGGTTCCTTCTGTATAAATAAAAAGCACAAAAAAGGGGGAAGAACACCAGCCTTGTGCATTAAGCGAGACATAGAAAAAGTATTGTACTCACAAACAATATAGAGCAGGGGCCTTCAAGCTTTCTAAACAAAGGGTTTACTGTCCTTCAGACCTTAGGGGGGCCGGACATTGGTGTCAGTGGAAGGAATAGTGCCCTATTATTGGTGTCAGTAAGGGGAATAGTGCCCCATGATTGGTGCTAGTAAGAGGAATAGTGCCCCATCATTGGTATCAGTGGGAGGAATAGTGCCCCATCATTGGTATCAGTGGGAGGAATAGTGCCCCATCATTGGTGTCAGTGGGAGGAATAGTGCCCTATTGTTGGTGTCAGTGGGAGGAATAGTGCCCTATTGTTGGTGTCAGTGGGAGGAATAGTACTTAGTCGTTGGTGTCAGTGGGAGGAATAGTGTGCCAAGGGCTGGATAAAGGCATGTTGAAGTCATTTTGTTATTGGCTATTTTAAAGATCCTATTATATGTAAGGAAACATGATTTAAGTGAATATTGATAAACTAACCCTGTCTTAGAATATGGAACGTGCATTAAAGGTGGGATATGCAGATCAACAGCTGTACAGTTTTCTGTCCCTCGGCTTACAGCTGAGCACTTGGCTGTCAACATAGTTTTAATCCCTATTTTTCATGGTTTTCTTTACTCTCTTCTCAGTGCTTTATAAGTTGTGCCAAAGTCAACAGTTCTCTATTATTCCATTCATTGGCACCTGTAAGCAATTCGGAAATTTGAGAAGTCTCTGCCATATGGTGTGACTCCATAGAAAAAGTCATACTGTTATGCATAACTTTTTTATTTTATTATTATTATAATATATATATAGATACACACACACACACACACTATATTACCAAATGTATGGCATCCCAGTCTTACTCCGTAGGGTTTAATATTGAGTTGGCCTCACCTTTGCAGCTATAACAGCTCCAACTCTTCTGGGAAGGCTGTCCACAAGGTTTAGGAGTGTCTATGGGAATGTTTGACCATTCTTCCAGAAGCACATTTGTGAGGTCAGGCATTGATATTGGACAAGAAGGCCTGGCTCACAGTCTCCAGTCTTAGTCACCGTAAAGGTGTTGGGATTGAGGTCAGGGCTTTGTGCAGGACAGTCAAGTTCCTCCACCCCAAACTCACTCATCCATGTCTTTGTGGACCTTGCTTTGTGCACTGGTCCAAATCATTTGGTGGAGGGGGGTTATGGTTTGGGGTTGTTTTTCAGGGTTTGGGCTTGGCCCCTTTTTTCCAGTGAAGGGAACTCTTAAGACCAACTTTGTGGGAACAGTTTGGGGATGGCCCTTTCCAGTTCCAACATGACTGCACACCAGAGCACAATGCAAGGTCCATAAAGACATGAATGAGCGAGTTTGTGCAGGCCAGTCAAGTTCCTCCACCCCAGAGTCCTGACCTCCAACCCAATAGAACACCTTTGGGATGAATTAGAGTGGATGCTGCAAGCCAGGCCTTCTCATCCAACATCAGTGCCTGACCTCACAAATGCTCTTCTGGAAGAATGGTCAAACATTCTCATAGACACTCCTAAACCTTGTGGACAGCCTTCCCAGGAAAGTTGAAGCGATTATAGCTGCAAAGGGTGGGCCAATTCAATATTTAACCCTACTGACTAAGACTGAGATGTCATTAACGTTCATGTGCATGTAAAAGCAGGCATCCCAATACATTTGGTAATATAATGTATATATACCGTATATAGTTTGGAAATTGCAGCTCATAGCAAAATAGGGTGTCTGGTCAGAAAGTAAAAAGATATATATTTTTTTAAGTTAATTAATATTCTAAAAGAAAAAACAAAAACAAAAAAAAGAGATGTATATAAATAAAACTGCAGATTTTATTTATTTATTTCAGGTACTTGTATAGTGCCGTCAATTTACTCAGCGCTTTACATATACATTGTACATTCACATCAGTCCCTACCCTCAAGGAGCTTACAATCTAAGGTCCCTAACTCACATTCATAGATATACTAGGGACAATTTAGACAGGAGCCAATTTACCTACCAGCATGTCTTTGGATGTCAAACAGAGGCACATAGTTATTCATGGCTGAAGCCTGTACTGTTTTTTTTTTTTTTTTTTCATATTTTGTTTTCTGTTTAGTTTCAGATAGAGTAAGGAAGTAGGGAATGAAGACGTTTGGGCTCTAGAACGCATATATCAAACACAAGGCCCGCAGGCCAAATACGGCCCGTCTGGACTTCTCATGGGGCCCTCGCACTCACTTTTGCAGCTGGAATGTGACAGAACTCCATTCCGCCACCTCCAGCTCTCACCCTTCACCTCTCACCCTTCACTCCCGCTTTCACTTGTAAGCACAGAAGACTTGGGGGTTGGGGTTGCACACTATGCATGGGGCACCCCTAAACCCTGCACTTAGTACATAGTGCACTCTTGAACTCTGCACATAGCATATTCCTAAACTCTGCACTCTTTACATAGGGCACTCCTGAACCCTGCACTCTGTACATAGGGCACCCATGAACCCTGCACTCTGTACATAGGGCACCCCTGAACTCTGCACTGTGTACGTAGGACTCTGCACTGTGCACATAGCGCACCGCTGAACTCTGCACATAGCGCACCCCATGAACTCTGCACATAGCGCTCCCCATGAACTCTGCACATAGCGCACCCCATGAACTCTGCACATAGCGCACCCCATGAACTCTGCACATAGCGCCCCCCATGAACTCTGCACATAGCGCCCCCCATGAACTCTGTATTCTATAAAGGGGCGTTGCTAGGTCTACAAAAGACCCGGGGCTAGAGCCAATAGCAGCATATAATATACATGTGTGTGTATGTATACAGTGGGTACGGAAAGTATTCAGACCCCCTTAAATTTTTCACTCTGTTATATCGCAACCATTTGCTAAAATCATTTAAGTTCATTTTTTCCCTCATTAATGTATACACAGCACCCCATATTGACAGAAAAACACAGAATTGTTGACATTTTTGCAGATTTATTAAAAATGAAAAACTGAAATATCACATGGTCCTAAGTATTCAGACCCTTTGCTCAGTATTTAGTAGAAGCCCCCTTTTGATCTAATACAGCCATGAGTCTTTTTGGGAAAGATGCAACAAGTTTTTCAGACTTGAATATGGGGATCCTCTGCCATTCCTCCTTGCAGATCCTCTCCAGTCCTGTCAGGTTGGATGGTGAACGTTGGTGGACAGCCATTTTTAGGTCTCTCCAGAGATGCTCAATTGGGTTTAAGTCAGGGCTCTGGCTGGGCCATTCAAGAACAGTTAGAGTTGTTGTGAAGCCACTCCTTCATTATTTTAGCTGTGTGCTTAGGGTCATTGTCTTGTTGGAAGGTAAACCTTCGGCCCAGTCTGAGGTCCTGAGCACTCTGGAGAAGGTTTTCGTCCAGGATATCCCTGTACTTGGCCGCATTCATCTTTCCCTCGATTGCAACCAGTCGTCCTGTCCCTGCAGCTGAAAAACACCCCCACAGCATGATGCTGCCACCACCATGCTTCACTGTTGGGACTGTATTGGACAGGTGATGAGCAGTGCCTGGTTTTCTCCACACATACCGCTTAGAATTAAGGCCAAAAAGTTCTATCTTCATCTCATCAGACCAGAGAATCTTATTTCTCACCATCTTGGAGTCCTTCAGGTGTTTTTTAGAAAACTCCATGCAGGCTTTCATGTGTCTTGCACTGAGGAGAGGCTTCCGTCGGCCATTCTGCCATAAAGCCCTGACTGGTGGAGGGCTGCAGTGATGGTTGACTTTCTACAACTTTCCCCCATCTCCGGACTGCATCTCTGGAGCTCAGCCACAGTGATCTTTGGGTTCTTCTTTACCTCTCTCACCAAGGCTCTTCTCCCCCAATAGCTCAGTTTGGGTGGACGGCCTGCTCTAGGAAGGGTTCTGGTCATCCCAAACGTCTTCCATTTAAGGATTAGGGAGGCCACTGTGCTCTTAGGAACCTTAAGTGCAGCAGAAATTTTTTTTGTAACCTTGGCCAGATCTGTGCCTTGCCACAATTCTGTCCCTGAGCTCTTCAGGCAGTTCCTTTGACCTCATGATTCTCATTTGCTCTGACATGCACTGTGAGCTGTAAGGTCTTATATAGACAGGTGTGTGGCTTTCCTAATCAAGTCCAATCAGTATAATCAAACACAGCTGGACTCAAATGAAGGTGCAGAACCATCTAAAGGATGATCAGAAGAAATGGACAGCACCTGAGTTAAATATATGAGTGTCACAGCAAAGGGTCTGAATACTTAGGACCATGTGATATTTCAGTTTTTCTTTTTTAATAAATCTGCAAAAATGTCAACAATTCTGGGTTTTTCTGTCAATATGGGGTGCTGTGTGTACATTAATGAGGAAAATAAATGAACTTAAATGATTTTCGCAAATGGCTGCAATATAACAAAGAGTGTTATAGTTATAGAGTCTGAATACTTTCCGTACCCACTGTATATTTATATATATAATATCATTACATATCTGAGTGCAGATTCCCCCTTACATCAGGGTCCCCAGAGCCCCCCTCATTACTTCAGAGTCCTCCGAGAACCCCTTCCTTATATCAGGGTCCCTAGACAGCCCCCCTTACACCAGCGTCACCAGAGATCCCCAGGGCTCAGGAGTTGGCTACATAAAGAATGCAGGGCTCAGCTGTGCCCATCTATGCAGTCTCACCATTGACCAGGAATGCAGCCTCCCTGTGCCCATGAAAGCAGCTTCACGGTGCCCATGAATGCAACCTCCCTGTGCCCATGAATGCAGCATCCCTGTGCCCATGAATGCAACCTCCCTGTGCCCATGAATGCAGCCTCCCTGTGCCCATGAATGCGGCCTCACTGCGCCCATGAATGCGGCCTCACTGCGCCCATGAATGCGGCCCCACTGCGCCCGTGAGTGCAGCCCCACTGCGCCCGTGAGTGCAGCCCCACTGCGCCCGTGAGTGCAGCCCCACTGCGCCCATGAGTGCAGCCCCACTGCGCCCATGAGTGCAGCCCCACTGCGCCCGTGAATACAGCCCCACTGCGCCCGTGAATGCAGCCTCACTGCGCCCGTGAATGCAGCCTCACTGCGCCCATCAATACAGACTCACCATTGCCTGGATTACACACACAGCGGGTATCTCCCGCTGTGTGTCACAGAGCTGGGTCTGTGTTCGGTGGCGATGTGACAAGATCCCGCCTCCTAGACCGGCTTGTGTGATAGGCAGAACACTGATTCAATCAGTGTTCCATAGAGTATCACAAGAGCCGAGGCGGGACCTTGTTAGTGACCGCGGCCGAATACAGACCCAGCTCCGTGACACACATCGAGAGATGCCCGGAGAGATCGAGGAGGAGAGATGGACGGGACCACTGGAGCCAGTCCAGCCCTGCCTAGAGACTTGGGGCTATGGGACCCAGATTCGGGGCTCCAGCCTCGATAGCCAACCCCTAGCGATGCCTCTGATTCTGTACATAGCGCACCCCTGAACGCTGCATTCTGTACATAGCACACCCCTGAACTCTGTACATAGCGCAACCTGAAATCTGCACTCTGTACATAGCGCACCCCTGACCTCTGCACTCTGTACATAGTGCACTCTGCACTCTGTACATAGCGCACCCTTGAACTCTGCACATAGCGCACCCTGAACTCTGTACATAGCACATAGCGAACCCCTGAACTCTGTACATATCGCACCCCTGAACTCTGCACATATCGCACGCCTAAACTCTGCATTCTTTACATCGCATACTCTTTAACTCTGTATGTCACAAACTCCTAATTCTGCATTGTGAGCTTCTCACAGTATGCATTATAAGCTGCATCAAGTCAGGTAGAGACATCATTTCTTGGCTGGAGGGTGTCCAGCATCATCTAGCCTCTTCCTCCCCAGCCTTACTGGCCCTGACACACCCAATTAATTCATTGTGTTTCAGTTATTTCAATCATGGAGGCTCAGTATCGCATGTGGGCATTACCCAGGGTGGTCTGCATGTAAATGTAGTTTGCCTAGGAATGTCCACACCCCCAAACTGAAATGCACTCAAAAGGCATTTTGATATTTACATAACTCCTCCCAAGACCCAGCCCTCTGCTTGCATCAGGGCTAAAGGTTTTGAAGAGTACTGTGGCAGGGTGCTGTGATATTTTCAGGAAGCTATGTACAGCACTTTGCTGGCCCCTCCCACCAGCCATGATCTGCCTGCATTGCATAGAGAAACACAGAGACCCAGTATCAATGGAACTAAAATAAGGTATACATTGAAGGAGAAAAGGTTTTCTTTATGTTAATGAAGGGGGGAAAGAAGAAGAAGAAGGTAGGGCAAAATACCAGCAGATTAAAGTGATTTTAAAGGCAAAAAGGTTTTTTGTTTTTTTTTACCTTAAAGTGGTTATAATGGCTTAAGGTTTTTCACCTCCATGCATTATATGCATGAAGGTAAAAAAAAAGGTAAAAGAAAAAAAAAACTTCTGCGTGCAGCGGCGCCTTCCAATCCTTACTTGAGCCCCATCTTGATCCAGCGATGTACACAAGAGCCTCGGCTCTCCCAGCTATCTCCCTCTACATTGGCTGAGACAGCAGTGGTAGCCATTGGCTCCTGCTACTGTCAACAACCAGTGAGCTAATGTGGTGAGAGCGGGGGAGGAGCCAAGCTGCGCTCCATGTGTGAATGGACACACAGGGCAGCAGTTTGGGAGCAAGCCTACTTGCTATGGGGGCACTAGACAGGAGGGGCAAGGAGCTCCGATGGGGGACCCGAGAAGAGGAGAATTGCAAAACCACTGCACAGAGCAGGTAAGTATAACATTTTGTTTGTTAAAAAACAAGAACTAACAAATACAAACCTAATATGACCCCTCTGCATTATGGTAAAAAGCCTTCTGCACGCAGCTACCCCTTTTATTTACCTGAGCCCAATCTTGATCCAGTGCTGTGCACAAGAGCAGTGTCTCTCTCTCCTTCCTCGTTGGCTCAGATACAACAGCTGGAGCTCCCGCTGCTGTCAGTCATAGCCAGTGAGGAAGGGGTGGGACCAAGCCGAGCTCTGTGTGTCTTATCAATACACAGAGCGGGGCTCAGGAGCGAGCACGCAAGAGTGCCCCCATAACAAGTGAAGTGCTGTGGGGGCATTTGGTGGAGGGGGAAGCCGAGAGCGCCAGCGGGGAACCCAAGAATAGGAGGCTCAGGGCTGCAAAACTATTGCACAGAGCAGGTAAGTATAACATGTTTGTTATTTTAATTTTTTAAAAATCAAGTATTTGCAGTCACGTTAAACTTCTGCTTTAAAAGCTAACTCCACCTTTAAGGCCCATATTTAGGGTGCCAATCGAACCCCCCACCCCTAAAACAGACCCTCCTTTGACAGCATGCAAGGGTTCTTCTCCCCAGTGACAGCTGTCAGGTTTAAAATTGGCATGGCGGTGTGGGGATCCACCTGCACAACCACATCATTCATTCACAAAAAATGAATAAACTTCAAAAGTCCTCTTTACCACTGCAGCAGACAAACTCGTACTTCTCTGAAGAACGCAATGGTGGGGATCACCGCACTGGTGGTCCATTGACCATCCCTTCCTCCAGCTCTCTAACTGGAAGCCTGTATCTCTACACGGTGGTGTATTTAGGTTTTCTGCTGCCCTAGGCCTGACTAAACTCATGCACCCCCTAATTTAAATATGAGCCACCCTTTCCTGTCAAGGCCACACCCCTTCCTGTTTAATACCCGCCCTGAAATTTTCTAGTGGGGATACTAGTTCTGAGGACCTTGGGGGGATTGGAATGGATTTCCTTAAGAGATTTCCTCACACATCCTGTTTGGCTATGGGGCAGCACAACAACTCATCGGCTGTGGCCCGCCACTTGGGCCCCTTGGGACACCCAGGTCCCCTACATATGTATGGGCTGTCCCCCTCTGATGGGGTCCTGCCGGTATTATTATACCTGCAGCAAGTGCAGCCGCTTTATGGGGGGCGCCAGACCGGTTTGTCTCCCGGCCCAGTCCACCCCATAAGACTAAAAGTGTAGTGCAAGACAGCGGTGGCTCTTTTTGTGCTGCCCCCCTGCAAAGTGCCGCCCTAGGCCTGGGCCTTGTTGGCCTAGGCCAAGATACAGAGTTGCCTCTACAGACGTAGAGCTGGAGGAAGAGCCAGCAGGTGCCTGGCATTGCACCCGCAGTCCCACTGATCGCGGTTGCAGTGCTTTGTAGGCTCGGATGCCAAAAATAAGAGACGTAAAATTCTGCAAATATATGTGCATTTATTTATTTTTATTGGCAAAAGGTGGATTGAGCCATTAAGTAACCACTAGAAAGAACTGTCCTGCATAGTAAATCAGTTTACTACATAACTTACATACCTGAGTTTTCCTATAAACAAGTATTTCCCTGTTAAGGTCGTGTTTAGGTGCACACAGCAATCATTGTTCCCGTACAATAAACCTGTGTCAAAGAAAGTTACCTTCTATCTCTACAGCCGGATGACGGGTTGAAAGGAGGTAGGCAGAGTAGTCAAACCCGTTTTGAAAACAGAAAGTCGTGCTGCGATTGGTTAGCTGCTTCCTTGTTTGTTGTGCATTAAAGTGTAGCCTGGCAGTCACAGAGCGATTTGAAGGCCGATTACATTACTCCTAGTGAATGTCGTCTTTTTAGCTTTCTGGGGATCCTGGATTACTCCTCTTTCTGCAGGACGTAAAGAAAAAAGGTATTTTTTTTTTTTTTTGTATTATGTTTCATCGACACCTAGAAAATCTGTGGTTGGTAGCAACGCTTCGGCTTAATCAGTTGTTGAGCGCAGAGGTTTAGATCTAAGCTGAATCTTAAAATGTGGTTTGCGTGCCGTTTTGAGTTGCGTTGACTTTGCATTATGTAGACTTTTTTTTTGTACTATGTGTTCTGTTCAGACATGTTTCTTCTGTTTGGTGGATTGCTGTTGGTTAAAGCATATCGTAACTTAAAAGGTTGGCACGGTAGTGCAACTATAAAACGTTTCTACCAAAATGACGCTTGTAAAGTAAAACTAACATTGTTATCGAATAACTACAAGTGATCAAACCCATCCAATGCAGCAGAAACACAGCTTTGCCTACACACGCCTGTAAGCACACATTCTCCTAGGTAGGTTTGGTTTGTTGGCAACTGTGACATCTGTGTACACAAACCCTTAAAGGGAAACTATGTGGATCAAAATATGGGAACTGCCATTGCTGATTCGTAGTGCAGGCTGTTCTGACATTGCTACCTAGTGCAGCCGTTCTCAACTAGGGTTCCATGGAACCCTAAGGTTCCTCCAGGGTTGGCTAGGGGTTCCTTGAGCTGTGGCTAACTGTCTCCTTCCATCTGATGACACCTGCATAGTTCCAGGTCCAGTGCCACTTGGCAGAGCCAGCAGCATGACTGCAAGGGCGTCATTCTGGCCATCCCCTCTAAGGGTAGTATTCTTCAGACTTACCACCATCAACATAAAGGGCATTTCACCAAATGACTCTTGATTGAGTAATCAAGGGGTTCCCTGAAATTGAAAAATTATTTCAAGGGTTCCTTTGGGTTAAAAAGTGTTAGGCTGATCTAGTGCATCACTGGCCTGGATCCAGCACAGGATTCAACATTCAAATTTAGACCCCATGCACACTATGCAACATTTGTTGTTAGATTTCCTTCAGATTTACCAAAATCATATAGTGGAAGGGCCTGCCTGATGGCATACAAATTGAAACTCCTAAGGTTTGCCCTCATATTATATGGTTTTGGTAAATCTGAAGGAAAAAGCCTACAGAAAATTGGATAGTGTGTATCCAGCTTTAGACTTTTAGGACTTCCCTGCCTGCTTGCTGGTCAGCGACTCAATGAGGACTACTTACCACCTCTAACTTCTACCAACATTTTTGAAATGACCCAACATTTTGGTGGCAAGTTGTCTTGGTCCTTTTGGATGCTTGTTGAATCTGCTTGAAATTGACTTAACATTGAATTAGAGAAATCAAAAGGCTATTTTATCCACACTAAACAGCTGTTGGCTATTGTATTCTGACTGTGACTGACACCTGCAGTCACCTAAATACTGGAACATTGACTGCGTTTGGTTGCAGTCCTTGTTCGCTTGACAATTTTCCACCTGACTCTCAGTTTAAGTTTTTTGGGCCGGGTGGTGACAACAGGGCTACCCATGGCTTGAATATTGGCTGCTTTAGCCTGTCAAATAAGGACTTAAAGGAGTTGTAAAGGCAGACGATTTTTTATTTTAATGCATTCTATGAATTAAGATAAATAACCTTCTGTGTAGCAGCCCCCTCAGCATCCTCTAATTACCTGAGGGCCATCTCTCTCCAGTGATGTCCACGAGTGTCCCGTCCGGGACGCTAATCCTGATTGGCTGAGACACAGCAGCAGTGCCATTGGCTCCCACGGTTGTCAATCAAAGGCAGTTAGCCAATCAGAAGAGATAGGAGGTGGTGCCAGGCCAGAGCTCCTTGTCTGAATAGACACACAGAGCTGTGACTCGGCTCCAGTGCCCCCATAGCAAGCTGCTTGCTGTGGGGGCACTCGACAGGAGGAAGGGACCAGGAGCAGCAAAAAGGGACCCAAAAAGAGGAGGATCCAGGTTGCTTTGTACAAATCCACTGCACAGAGGAGATGAGTATAACATGTTTGTTATTTATTTATTTTTTTTAAACAAGATTTTACAAGCACTTTGAGACTTTTTTTGCTCTATATATATGCATTCCCTGCATTCAAGTGGTTGTAAAGGTACATTTTTTAAATTTTTTTTACATTTTAAAGTTATTTGCTCTCTGTAATGGTTTTTCACAGTGCATCCCTGATCCTCCTCTTATCGGGTCCCATTGACTCTCCTGGCCCTTCCCTGCTGACGAGTGCCAACATAGCAAGCTATTTGCTATGGGGGCACTCATGCATGCCTGCTCCCAAGCCGGCTCTGTGTGTCCATTGACACAGCTCGCCCCTGACCCCCCCACCCTCACTGGCTGTGATTGACAGCAGCAGGAGCCCATAATTCCCGCTGCTGTCTCTCTTTCAAATGAGGAGAGAGAGAACCGTTGCTCTAGTGCACGTCACTGGACCGAGATTGGGCTCAGGTAAGTATAGGGGGGGCTGGGAGAGCTGCATGCAGAAGGTTTTTTTTTAACCTTAATCACTTGACCTACTGCGGTATAGCAGAAAGGCCGCTACAGTGCGGTTGTCCAGTTCTAGAAGGGGGTGTCAATTGATGCCCTCCCAGAGCCCCCCTCCCCCGCTGCACCCCTGGGACTCGCGCTCTGTGATTGCTGTGTTCTTCAGATCACAGATAAAGGTAAAGGGCCAATCACTGTGCCAGTTTACCATGTGATCAGCTGTGTCCAATCACAGCTGATCCCAGGTAAACAAATGCCAGTTATCGACATTTCTTTTCCTCAGCGCTGTCACTGTGTGAGGAAAGGAAAGCTGATAACTGGCTATCCTGTGGCAGCACACATTTACACTGATAACCAGGGCACTGATCATCAGTGCAGCCCCATCAGTGCCAATAAGTGTCCATCAGTGCAGCCTCATCATTTAGGCGCAGTTGCATGCGTTTACTGTTTTTTCTGCCCAAAAGCTCCTCTCCTGAACGTGACTTTGGTATGTTCAGATTTCTGCACCTAAACACCCCTGCCTATAGTTGCCTGTAAGCGACTGTGTGTGCATGGACATATAGGCTAACATAGAGGAGCATTTAGGAGCAGGAAAGCAGGAAAAAAGGTGACAGCTGCAATTTGCATAAGGCCTGAATGTGTTGCCTTTGCTAAATGCCGGGTAGATTTTGCTGCAGGTGCGATGCATCACGACCGCTGCCCATTGCAGCTTAACCCTTTCCCGCCTGCGCTATAGCCAAATGACAGCTACAGCACGGGCCTTAAATGCCGGGAGGGCGTCAATAGATGTCCTCCCGTGCATGAGCTACCTGTGCGCCCCCTGCAGGGCGCGCTCTGTGATCTCTGGGTCAGTGAGACTCGGCTGAAAACAGATCGGATTAAGGGGCAGATCCTGACCCCTTACCACGTGATCAGCTGTCAACAAATGACAGCTGATCACGTGATGTAAACAGAAGATTGGTAATCTGCTGATAGCGTGAGGAGGAAAAAAAAAAAGCCGATCACTGGCTTCTGACAGAGTGACATCGGTCCCGAACAGGGAGAGGCGCTGCTGCTATGCAGTGCCCTCAAGAGCCACCTGCCAGTGCCACCTACAGGTGTATATCAGTGCCGCTCACCAGTGCCCACTAGTGCCACCTATCAGTGCCCATCAGGGCTGCCAACCAGTGCCCATCACTGCCACCCATTAGTGCCCATCTGTGCCACCTATCATTGCCCACCAGTGGCGTCCCATCAGCGCCACCTATTGGTGCCCATCAGTGCAGCATATCAGTGCCAATCAGTGCTGCCTCATCAGCGCTCATAAGTGAAGGAGAAAAATTACCCGTTTTCAAAATTTTATAACAAACTATGAAACAGTTTTTTCTCAAAATTTTGTGGTCTTTTTTAGTTGTTTTTTCTTAGAAAAAAAAAAAAAAAAAAAAAAAACAGCAGTGATTAAATACCACCAAAAGAAAGCTCTACTTGTGTGAAAAAAAATGATAAAAATTTAATTTGGGTACAGCGTTGCATGGCCGTGCAATTGTCATTCAAAAGGTAAGAGAGCTGAAAGCTGAAAATTGGCCTGGGCAGGTAGGGCGTGAAAGTGCCCAGTAAGCAAGTGGTTAAGGAGGCCAGTTAAAAAAAAAGCAGCTCAACTGAAGATTTTTAACAACCCCCCTCCCCCCGCTTTTTTTTTTTCAACCACATGCCTAAACTTTGCCTAACTGCTTTAACAAGTGTTATAAAAACTCAGTTTTTTTTCCCCTCACATGTTGATGTTTACATCATATTGCACGTGGTTCTATATACACACTCCATGTTTACTATACAGCAGTGGTGGACGTGGAGGTCAGAGGCAGTTTTATGTTGTGTAGGGTGATGTATATGTCGCTCGCTGTTTTATGAACAAACATTGCTGTCCGCTATTCTCGTCTAGATTACAGCAGCTTTATCAAGTTCAAACTGCTTCCAGAAATCCCATTTACCCGTCCACACCGCATTGTGTTCTAGTAATAGCAAAGTACTGAGAAGACCATGTAGTAGTGTGCATGCTGGTAAACCTGAACTCCGGGCACTAAAACCTGCTTTTAACCACTTGCCTACTGGGCACTTTCACTCCCTTAACCTTCCCAGGCAACATTTCATAAAGTAATTTTCTCCTTCACTGATGAGTCTGCACTGATTAGTCTGCACTGATGTGCACTGATGAGGCTACACTGATGTGCACTGATGTGGCTACACTGATGAGGCTACACTGATGAGGCTGCACTGATTGGTGGCACTGATAGCCAATGACAAGCATCACTGATTGGCAGCACTGATGGGCAATGATAGGTGGCACTGATAAGCATCACTGATGGACAGCACTGATAGGCAATGACAAGCATCACTGATTGGCAGCACTGGTGTGCACTGATTAGCTGCACTGGTGGCCGGTGGGCACTGTTGGGGCTGTACTGCTAATCAGGACACTGATGAGGCTACACTGATGTGCACTGATGAGGCTACACTGATGTGCACTGATGAGGCTACACTGATGTGCACTGATGAGGCTACACTGATGTGGCTACACTGATGTGCACGGATGTGGCTACACTGATGAGGCTACACTGATGAGGCTACACTGAAGAGGCTGCACTGATGAGGCTGCACTGATTGGTGTCAATCATAGGCATCACTGTTTGGTGGCACTGATAGCCAATGACAAGCATCACTAATTGGCATCACTGATGGGCAATGATAGGTGGCACTGATAGGCATCACTGATGGACGGCACTGATAGGCAATGACAAGCATCACTGATTGGCAGCACTGGTATGCACTGATTAGCTGCACTGGTGGCCGGTGGGCACTGCTGGGGCTGTACTGCTAATCAGGACACTGATGAAGCTACACTGATGTGCATTGATGAGGCTACACTGATGTGCACTGATGAGGCTACACTGATGTGCACGGATGTGGCTACACTGATGTGCACAGATGTGGCTACACTGATGTGCACAGATGTGGCTACACTGATGTGCACAGATGTGGCTACACTGATGTGCACGGATGTGGCTACACTGATGTGCACGGATGTGGCTGCACTGAGGAGGCTACACTGATGTGCATTGATGAGACTACACTGATGTGCACTGATGAGGCTACACTGATGTGCACGGATGTGGCTACACTGATGAGGCTACACTGATGAGGCTGCACTGATTGGTGGCAATCATAGTCATCACTGATGGGTGGCACTGATAGCCAATGGCAAGCATCACTGATTGGCAGCACTGATGGGCAATGATAGGTGGCACTGATAGGCATCACTGATGGACAGCACTGATGGGCAATGACAAGCAGCACTGGTGTGCACTGATTAGCTGCACTGGTGGCCAGTGGGCACTATTGGGGCTGTACTGATAATCAGGACACTGATGATCAGTGCCTTGATTATCAGTGTAGATGTCCCCTGTGTGGATTTGTCGGTTATCGGCTCTCCTCTCCTCACACGCTGTCAGCGTAAGGAGAGGAATGCCGATAACAGGCAAATCCTGTTTACATTGTGATTAGTTGTGACTGGACACCGCTGATCACGTGGTAAAGAGCGTCCATGATTGGCTCTTTACCATGATCACTGTCGATGTGTGGACATCATATGATGACTTCCCGGCAAAAGTGCAGCTATTTGGGTATAGGCGTGGTCGTGAACAGGTTAAATATATTCCTAAATTGCTGCAAAGGATATACATCCACTTTGTATGCCTTGAATGCATTTGCAAACCCAGATATTACCTTGTTAAAGTAGTAGTGACATCATCACCACGCTGTACAAGGCCTGTGTAGAGAGCAGAACTAGGGGAGGGGCACAGCAGGCCCCACCCACTACAGACTGCCTGCAGAAAACGACAGGAGGGTGGCTGTGACAAGACCAGTCACCTTGCACAAGGAGAGAGAGCAGCAGTAAGCAGTCTTTATTACTTTATTACTGTGCTCCTGCACAGAGGGATCAGACATGGATTACTGCACAGATCTGGAAGAAATACACAATGCACACCAAGATTCAAGGAAAAAAACACGACTCTTGTACTGATCCTGGAGTTCCATTTTGAATTGGAAATACAAGCAAAGTTTTTGATTTTCTTTTGATGCAAGGAAGTTGAGGATGGGGGAATTGTTTCTTTTTTGGGTTTTATTTTGAGGAGCCCAAAGTCTTTAATTGTTCAACCGGTTACAACAAGCACGGTAGACGACAGGCAACGCATTTCGGGGGCCACACAATCCCCGTTCATCAGGGCTGAATGAAATGGCAGGATGTTAAATGGGCTCAAATGTACTCCTAAGCCGACTGATCTGCAGGCAGAGAGTTTGTTATAAACAACAGTCACCTGGGAAATGTATGTGTGCCTATCAGGAACTGGTGTGACCAGAAATGTGTGGACTGCACAGAAAATACCAAACACAAAGGTAAGTAAAATAAGAGAATTTATTACAAGGTGAGTAAACAGTGCACTAAACGCACAACGAAAACAGTAGAACGGTGAAGCCAACCAAAATCCCAGAACCAGCGAGAGTTCTGTGTGTAAGGAAATGTCCAAAGCCAGGCCAGGGTCATACACGGGAGATCAGTCAGAGGGAATCTGGAGTAGGACAAGACAGGATTCAGGGTAAGGATGCAGGTTTCCGTAACACCGCATTGAATTAGAAAGGGAATATCTTCTAAACCATACAGGTTTAGAAGATATTCATTTTACTTACAGGTAAGCCTTATTATAGGCTTACCTGTAGGTAAAAGTAAACAAAATGGGTGGACAACCACTTTAAAGAGTTTACTGCGTTGATACAATCTAACAGAGCCTTTTGTGAAAACGCAGAGTAATGTTCAAAAAAATAACTTCTATCATCTTCCAGGAGCCAGACAAGCGACACCACCTGACAGACATCGAAGGGCGGTTGATAATCATCGCCGCCGGTAGGCGTACTTGACAAAGCAAACTCTGCACACACCTGAATCAAAGGCTGAACCTCTCCAAATGTCACACTGCCCTGATCAACCAGGGAATGAGCAAGACGCATACATTCTAATAGCTGGTCACTGGTCCACTCCTTTAATGCCTGGCAGCAATAGTCACGATCCTCTGTCAGCAGCAGAGAAAAATAAATAACCCCTTCCAAACGCATGTTATAACAACCAGCCAAAACAAGATTGCTTTTCTGTGCAGCCACTTCTGGTCAGGATGGCCTTGGTATTATATCAGGAACTGGTGTGACCAGAAATGTGTGGACTGCACAGAAAATACCAAACACTAAGGTGTAAAATAAGAGGATTTATTACAAGGTGAGTAAACAGTGCACTAAACGCACAACAAAAACAGTAGAACGGTGAGGCCAACCAAAATCCCAGAACCAGTGAGAGTACTTAGCTGTGTGTAAGGAAATGTCCAAAGCCAGGCCAGGGTCATACACGGGAGATCAGTCAGAAGGAATCTGGAGTAGGACAAGACGGGATTCAGGGTAAGGATGCAGGTTTCGGGGTGCAGGTGTCAGGATACAGGTCTCGGATACAGGTCTCAGGATACAGAGGCACGAGGAGCAATACCAAGGCAAGCTAGCACAGCACTCCCAGGTTTAAATACACTTCCTGCAAACAGGTGATGCCTAATTGCAGGAGATGATGTCAGGTCCTGACTGCCGAGAGACACCTGCTGGTGGACACTGACACTGCTCAGCCTCCGAATGCTTAGGGACACCCGCTGGTGGACACCAAAACTGTGGCCCCTAGGTCTGGGGCCTACAGTGCCACCCACTGGTGAAACCGTTCCTAACAGTGCCACTAAGGCTCGGTAGAGAGGGGGTATATAGACGGTGCATCCACAACTGCTGCTAGAGTGCTCACAGGGGATGGAGCCCATCTTGGCTCCTGCTAATTTTCAAGGGAAAAAGGTGGGTAGCCCCTGGAAGTCGCACATCTGTAGTATCCTAGAGAGGCGAATGGAGTGGCAACCTGAGCTTGGACCCCGACCAGGCCATGCCCCCAATGCATTTCTCTCCTCCTCCCAGGGCTTAGTCATGGGGGGTTATAAACAACAGTCAGTGCTGGTGTTGGTGTTCACAGCAGAAGTAGCAATGAAGCTGTGATTCCTCCCTTTAATTAAATCTGCCATTAGCATCACCATGGTTCCTATTCAAGCCGTTCCTCTAATAGCGCGACATTGCTCTGTCCCTGTTTACAAATTGCGCACCTTCATTGTCACCCTGTCACACGGCTTCTGATAGAGACTACAAGTGGCTGTTTTAGCACACATTATGCAGACATGTTCTAATGTTGTCACTATCAGGGTACCTACACTGGGAAATACTATGCAGCCATTGCTGCTGTGCATATAGACAGGAGGTGGCTGTAGTAGATCAGCAGCACTGGGATGCAACTAAGGAATGTTAGCTTGTGGCTTCGCATTTAGGGGATGGTAAAAAGTAGAATCAACTACCTGTTTTACTGCCCCCGTGGTCACATGTAAATGGAGATTTATTGCACTCTGCCAATGTTGAACTTCAGCCAGCAGAGCACATTGCACGTTTGTATAGTTCACTACTGTGCTTTATCATTGTGTAGCACCCTTCTAGATAGAATGCTATGATAATTAGGTAAATGTGGTTTTTGCTGGCTCCTCCAGTGAAACAGTTGTTGATTATTTTGGGCTGATCTATGTCTCACAGGCTGCAGGTTTGATTGCTTCTCCCTGCCTTCTGGATGGTTCTAATCTAGAGGAGCAAGTCAAATGAACAGTCCAAAAATGTAAAAGGGGTTGTAAACCCTCACAGTTTTTCACCTTAATGCATTAAAGGGAAAATCCTTTTCTGTTGCAGCTGTCCCCCAGAGCCCCCCTTTTACTTTACCTGAGCCTGATCAATCCCGCACCGGGGACGAGCCTAGCAGCTCCAGCCATGGGCTCCGGTCCTCATTGGATAGATTGATAGCAGGGGAGCCATTGGCTTCTGCTGCTGTCAATCAAGTCCAATGACGCGAAAGCCGGGGGGCAGTGCCGAGTCCTGCTGTCTGTGTCAATGGACGCTGCAGCAGAACACGGGAGCGTGCCCGCATAGGTCCACCTAGGGAAAGCGCTTTCCTGACAGGGCACCTTGAGAAGAGGAGGAGCCAGGAGCACTGCTGGGGGACCCCAGAAGAAGAGGATCGGGACCACTCTGTGCAAAACCGCTGCACAAAGGAGGTAAGTATGACATGTTTGTTAAAAAAAAAAATGGCCCTTTAGTATCGCTTTAAGGGGGCCTCAGCCAATCTCTTGGGAAGTGTGACCAGTAGGCAGCAGAATAGCACATAAATAGTCGGAGGTCTGAAGCAGCTTGGTCTTGTTCAGGAGAAGTCCCCAGCCTTAAGGGCTGCTGCCCTTTTAGGCAGCTCCACTGATGGGCTGCATGTTCTCAATCAGGTCCCAGTTAGGACAGAGCTTGAGAACCTATTTTCCTGAGAATCCTTAGAACTAATCGTGGGAATCTGGTCTGGGGTGCTCATGGGTAAATATCTGGCTGATGTTGTAAGAAGGCACCCAGTTATCCAGGGATATCGGGAGTACAGACCTGAGCCTAGGGTACTAGTGACTGTTTACTGTCTTCCCTAGTGCACAAGTGCCAGTGATTGCTTGGACTGGGACAAACCTTACAACATTTCAGTGCTGCTCATTTTCTGGGCTTTTATTCGAGGGACTATGTTAAGAAGTATTGACAAGAGAGTGTCCTCGTTTTACCATACAGCATTGCTGGGGCCATCAATCCTGCTTCAATTGTGTATAGGGTGATACGGCCATACTGCAGCTTGTTAAATGTACCCCTTAGTGTCATTCATTTGGGGTTTACATCTACTGTAGTTAAGGGCACGTCATATGAGCACCACATCATAAATGAGAATAGTTTCTGACCATGTACACCCCTAATGGTTATTACCAAGGTAAACCTAATAAATTGGGCGCTGAGTTGACATTTGCCGGTATCCTCACTTAGGTTGTGCCAGCTTTGAGATGAAGTTGTCAGGTAGAACTCAGTTGATGAAGGAAAGGATGAGCTCATTCATAGTGCAATATCGGATTCCTCCGCATGTGATTGGAATGACTTAATTTTCTGGGTCTCAGGCCAGTCATCACCTCTGTGAATCTGGTTACCAGCTGAGACGTTTGGGTGATCTTGCGCCTGCTGTCACTTCCCTTCACTGTCAGTTAGGATGCCATCTTGCATGTTAGTGATTTTTTTTTTTCTATTATGAGAATTTTATTGTTTTACAAAGAGAAAATGGTTACAAAGATGAGGATCAGTAAATTAACAAACAGCAGGGTCCTTCTTGCATTCTAACCATCAATGGTTGGTTTTACCAACAGAGATTACAACTGAGGACTGACAACTCTATGTATGAGAGGGTAAACTTCACGGTTCACACTTCTCTGGTTTTGTCCTTTGTATGTAAACATTCATAAGTATCATTCGCATGGAAGTAAACCGCCACAAGAAAAGGAAATTTTGCCCCCCCCAGGAGATTTTTGCCATAATGTGCCTGTATGGACAGCATGATTGGCTCATTATGACAGACATACTGTACCCAGCAAGAGCTCATTTAGGTGCTAAGATAATGTAACTCCAGTGTTCATGTGTGTGAAGTACTTCATCAATGCCTGTCAAATGGATGAGGCAAAAAGACAGTGGACAGCCGACAAACAGAGTGCAGAACAGAGAGTGGACTAATTATTGTGTGTGTGACCGGATGGTGAGCTGCAATAACGCTGGGATTGGTAAGCTGCTGTTTTTGGGATTTACTATTTGCTGCTAGAAGGACTGAGCCCTTTAGGTATTGAATATACAACTATATAGTAGCCTTATTGCTGCCTACAGGCTTGACTGGGACTATTCTCACGTGCACCAATGGTACAACTGGGCCCAAACTCTAGCCGGCTGAAGAATTATGACTAAAGACTGTCCCTATACAGCAGCTGCACAGAGACTTTCATATATTGCTCATACTAAGAGAAATCTCTCAGGGGACATTGCACCATATCCTAGCCATTTTACTAGAGTGCACTCTAGACTAGTTACAGTAATATTATTCACCATGCCGTTAATGATTATATGCACTGTTTATTGTTGCTTTAGCTGATTCATGAGTTAATCTTAGTCTAGTGCAGTGGTTCTCAACTCCGGTCCTCGGGCCCCCCCAACAGGCCAGATTTTAAGTATTACCTTGGGGAGATGCAGACTAGAATATTGCAATCACTGAGCAGTAAAATTCTATCACCTGTGATGTATTTCAGTTATCCTGCAAACCTGGCCTGTTGGGGGGGGCCCGAGGACCGGAGTTGAGAACCACTGGTCTAGTGGTATGGAATTCTATTCTAAGTTAACTTGACATAGTGACTATTTTGTCTAGTAGACTGTGATGGAACCTACCTTCTGTGTGTTCATTTATGCTAAAACCCTCATTTATACTCATGTTCCTATAAGCGCTTGCAGTAACTGTCATTCAACTAGGGGTGTCAGAGGGACTGAAGGTGTTTTTAGGAGTCGAGGTGCAGAACTGAGAACCCAAAATGCCAAACGGCTCCTGCCAGGATATCGCTATATATATATATATATATATATATATATATATATATATATATATATATAGTAAGGGATTAGCTCAGTATCTGGGTGTGCAGGATGGGTCACAGCACAGTAAAGTAGGCACGGACAGACAGCAGGATTTTTGTGAAAGCAAAAACTGTGGTTTATTTACATGTCTGTGGTTTTAAAGTGCAGGCATCAAAGCAAGTAAAATAAACCCTTGCCATGCCAGACTTCTTTGACTACTATTTGGCCTCTCAGGCCTCACACATGTATCATTACATGAACTCAGACCGTAAAAGATACTGGGCACTACTCGGTGGTCCGTCGCCTCATTCCGCATGCTCTCCCATGCAGACCATAGCCAGCAATGCAATGACCCCTTCTGCCCATGGGTCCCACCGGGATATGGGTGCGCACTATCACACCGTCTGGAGGCATATCATGTCTCGGTTGCAGATGCCGGCGGTGCACACCCATACTCCCCTGTGGTTCAATAACGATCTCTCAGAGCTACGCACAATTCCCGACCCGGTGATATGGATAGAGAGGAACATACTATATTTATACCAGGTCCTGACGCCAGATGGTCCCAAAACTTTCCAGGCGCTCAAAGAGGAATATACCCTCCCCAATAACCTATTATTCAAATACCTCCAACTGAGGCATGCGTTGCAGGCCCATTTCTCCAATGGTTTCCCCCAACTAACTACACCCTCCATCCTACCTATTATCACGGGTGACAATCCATCACGATTGATTTCTAATCTCTACTACGCAATACGCCTCCCCGACACTACTACTCGGGCATACAGGATTAAGGTCAAGTAGGAGGAGGACCTGGGTAACATGGAAGATGAGGATTGGGGGGAGATTATGGAAGGTGTGAGGTTGGAGTCCCCCAGAGTATCAGATCAGCTCACACAGCTATACATTATACATAGAGCCTACCTTACGCCCTATGGTATGTCTCAATTTCAGAGGTCCAGAAATTCCTCATGCTCTTGGTGTGGTTTGCCCCCAGGGGCATTTTTTCACCTGATATGGTCCTGTACAGTTACAGTGGGGATCGAAAGTTTGGGCACCCCAGGTAAAAATTTGTATTAATGTGCATAAAGAAGCCAAGGGATGATGAAAACATCTCCAAAAGGCATCAAATTACAGATTAGACATTCTTATAATATGTCAACAAAAGTTAGATTTTATTTCCATCATTTACACTTTAAAAATAACAGAAAACAAAAAAATGGCGTCTGCAAAAGTTTGGGCACCCTGCAGAGTTAATATCTTGTACTGCCCCCTTTGGCAAGTATCACAGCTTGTAAACACTTTTTGTAGCCAGCCAAGAGTCTTTCAATTCTTGTTTGAGGTATCTTTGCCCATTCTTCCTTACAAGAGTCTTCCAGTTCTTTGAGATCTCTGGGGTGTCTGTCACGCACTGCTCTTTTAAGGTCTATCCATAGATTTTCAATTATGTTGAGGTCAGGAGATTGTGAAGGCCATGGCAAAACCTTCAGTTTATGCTTTTTGATGTAATCCCCCGTGGATTTTGAGGTGTGTTTAGGATCAATATCCATTTGTAGAAGCCATCCTCTCTTTAACTTCAGCTTTTTCACAGATGGCATCAAGTTACCATCCAAAATTTGCTGAAATTTTATGGAATCCATTTTTCCTTCTACTCGTGAGATGTTCCCTGTGCCACTGGCTGCAATACAACCCCAAAGCATGATTGATCCACCCCCATGCTTAACAGTTGGACAGAGGTTCTTTTCATTAAATTCTGTGCCCCTTCTTCTCCAAACCTTTGCTCATTCCGGCCAAAAAGTTCAATTTTAACCTCATCGGTCCACAGAACTTGTTTCCAAAATGCATCAGGCTTGTCTATATGTTCATTTGCAAAGTTCAAACGCTGATTTTTGTGGTGAGGACGTAGAAGAGGTTTTCTTCTGATGATTCTTCCATGAAGACCATATTTGTACAAGTATCTCTTTATAGTGGAATAGTGGAGCACAACTCCAGTGTCTGCCAGATCTTTCTGGAGGGATCGTGCAGTCAAATGTGGGTTTTGAATTGTTTTTCTCACAATCCTGCGAGCTGTTCTGTCTGATATTTTTCTTGGTCTTCCAGATCTTGCTTTAACTTCCACTGTTCCTGATGACTGCCATTTCTTAATTACATTCCGAACAGAGGATATTGACATCTGAAAACGCTTTGCTATCTTCTTATAGCCTTCTCCAGCTTTGTGAGCGTCAACTATTTTCAGTTTCAGGTTTCTAGACAACTGCTTAGAAGATCCCATGGTGCTGATTGTTGGGGCAAAGTTTGATGAGTCTGGACATTTAAAACCTTTGAGATTGACATCACCTGGTCTTCCCAGATGATGATTGAGAACAATCCATGTCACTGGCAGGTCTCAGCCTTGCAAAGGGGGCAGTGCATGCTATAAATTCTGCAGTGTGCCCAAACTTTTGAAGACGCCATTTTTTTGTTTTCTGTAATTCTGAAAGTGTCAATGATGGAAATAAAATCTAACTTTTGTTGACATATTATAAGAATGTCTAATCTGTAATTAGATGCCTTTTGGAGATTTTTCCATCTTTCCATGGCTTCTTTATGCACATTAATACAAATTTTTACCTGGGGTGCCCAAACTTTCGATCCCCACTGTATACAATCCTACTGGCTGCAGATAGTCAGATTCCTTCACGATGATATGGGTTCCCCAGCGGTGTCTGACCCTAAGCTATGTATCCTAGGTCTACTCCCTGATGGTGATATGGACAAATATACGGCAACATTTCTGAGAGAGACCCTTTATATAGCCAGAAAAACCATTGCTAAAGTATGAATGCAGCCGAATCCCCCCCCACCCCCCCAGCTTTCGGGACTGGATCAAGGAAGTAAACATGGCATTGCCATACAAAAAATTAATCTATGAGTCACCCAGACCTAATCTCACCATTCAGGCTGGGTTCACACTTGTCCGATAAATGGACTGACATTGTGAGCACAAGTCGCATGACGTCACAAAATCAATGTTTCCCTATGAGAGCCCTCTTAACTGGTCCAACACAAGTCGGTCCAACTTTGATAAAGGTTCCTGTACTACTTTGGTCCGACTTTGGTCCTACTTCAGCCCATAGAATATCATTGAAGTAGTATCAAAGTCGGATCCTTGTTCTAACCATCCGACTTGTGACATCCGACTTGGTGATTACAGCAGCAGTAAAAGGAATTTATCTCACACTGGGATTGTTTTGATTGGTCAAAGTCACTATCTCTATCTCAAAGTCCGAGCAAAATCCTATCTTGTTCATTCAAGTCAGATGGTAGTTGGACCAAAGTAGGACAGAAGTAGGACCGATGTTGCAGGGCAAAGAAGGATCAAAATCTGAT
>BLSH010434102.1:1153591-1167605 GCA_018402905.1 Glandirana rugosa
TCCTGCTGACACCAACAATAGGGCATAATTCCTACTACCGATATCAACAGTGGGGACCTGTTTCTCCCATTGACACCAACGATGGTGCACTATTCCTCCCACTGACAACAATGATGAGGCACTATTTCTCCCATTGACACCAATGATGGGGACCTGTTCCTCCCCCGACACTAATGATGGGGGACTATTCCTCCCCTAATACCAAAAATGCATTGTTAACCCCCACTAATGCCAGGACCCTTTCTACTTCAAATTGCCATAGTCCAGCTCCCTTAACGTCTGGAGGACAGTAAACTGGCCCTTTGTTTAGAAAGTTTGGAGACCCTTGTTAATCTTTGGAACATGTTTTTAGGGTGGAACATATAACATGTTCCCAATGTTGCAGCTCCTGCCCAATCCCCCCTCTCCCTGTGACAGCAGTATGGGGAGAAGTTCCCCGTAATAGCTGTCACTTTTTGAAATCTGCGTGTGTGAATGAACTACAATCCCTGACATCCTTTGCGGTTTGTAGTTCTAAATAAACTACCATGGTGCTGTGGAGCGCTGTGGTAGTTCATTGATACTTCCCGTTAGATTGTATCTGCTTGCCTTTATGTAGGGCACCAGTGGCGGCTGGTGTTTTTTTTTGGGGGGGCAGCAAACACCCTGGTTGGTCGGCCGGTGGCTTCCTTCCCCACCCCACCCCCCGGCACTTACCCCATCGGTAGCAGGTGGCTTTCTGGCTCCTATGGGAGGCTTTCAGGCTCCTATGGGCGGCGGGTTGCAGGCTCCTACGGGCTGCAGGCTGGTTGCGGGCTCCTGTGTCCTCTCTGCATCATCCAATAGGATCGCCTGTCCTTTCAGCCAGTCGGGTGACGGGGCTCAAGACCCGCTTCCTGATTGGCCGGGAGGAGGGTGGCAATAGTGAATATTCATTCGCTATTGTCACACAACTGTCACACACCCTTTTATGAAGCCTTTTAGAGCCTCTGGCTCTAATAATGTGCTTCAAAAAAGCACACCCCGCCATTGGAATCCATAGTCCGGCGCCCTGTATGTAGATCAGGGGGCCGAACGCATTGATGGGGGGGTGGCACCCGTGTGCCCCTAATCGATAGGCCGCTGCTGACGGGCACACAGATGCACTGAGAGGTCTGCAGGAGACTAGCATAGCAGCAGCAATCTGCTGATGACTGGTGCAATGCTTTACAGGCTCCAAAAAATATCAAAACATAAGTGCACATTTTTTTTACCTGCAAAAAATGTGTATTTATTTTATTTTTATTTTTTAAAGTGAACTTCTCCTTTAAGCCTGTGGTTGACAGTCTGTATTAAATGAGTGAACTTCTGTTCAGATTTTGTATCAACCCTGCTTGGCTTTTATGGTGCCTCTTCTGGCTTCTTTCTCGGTTCAGATTCAGACCAAAGGTTAGGCAAGGATAAGCAAATCTGTTTCCCACCTCACCCGCGTTCATATAAAATAGTTTGCTGAAGGTTTACAATCAGGGTGGTGATCTTGTATCTGACGTGAAGGCCTTGCAGTTTATTAACTCACCTTTTGTTTATTTTTCATACTATTTACATGCGTTTCCTACAGTGGTTATGTCTTAACGGGTGGGGGATGTGCACATGGCTCTCTCCACGTCACCCCCTACCCGGTGAATATGAGACTCCGCTTTTAATGAGGGGCAGCTGCCGGATCAGCCTTCTGTTCCTGGCTGCAAAACTTCCACTAAATTCACTGTAAAGGTTCCCAAAGGTCTGCCGTTTCCATCCTCATTTTCATCCCGGAAAAATTTTGCCCGGGAGAAGTATGTGAAAATGACATTTCATTCCAGCTTGGAGCGAGAGCTGCTTGGTCCCACCACATCAAGCATAACTTGTGGTTGAGCTCTTGACATTCCACAGCTCAAGTATTCACACTATCTAAGGGTATCAATCAAATGAACTAAATCCATATGCTACAAATTGTTGCCACATAGTGTAAGCAAAGCGTCGTCAGATGCCCTGAAAATTCTCCTATCCGGACACAATCTGTTGGCGCTGGGCAGCGTTGAGCAAATTGATGATCCGCTTAGCTGCCCGCAAACCTCACCTGTTTGGCAATCTGCCCTTGTTTTGGTTTTCTCTCTGTGCAGACCGGCATCTCTCTGTTTATCAAAACCAGTAACCATCTTTAACCCATTTGTGCTGGCACCTTCCGTCTCAGATGCTGGGGAGCGGGGTTTATTATCATGCGACCTTCGTGATTGGCTGTCATGGTGATCACATGATCGGAAATCTCCCGATTGCTCCTTGCAATCAGGAGCTTTTTGTTAGCTGCCATTAACTGTGCTGGGGGCACACATACTCTGCACAGCTGTGTCTACAAATTTGTGCGCAAATATGCGGCCACTCGGTGCCAAGGCCCACCTGCTGAGAGGCTGTGTATTTGCATACCATCAGGGGTTGGTATCATAGGGGTTAAAGTGGAACTAAATGCAAGTCATAAAAAAAAACTATCAATAAATGGTGTATTACATGCTGTTTATTCTATAATTTGTTTTCTGTATTCTGCAAAAGACCTGGTTGATCCTGCTACTTCCTATTTCCCCCCTTCTGTCCATGTCCCCAATTCAGCTAGGGATTTTGCAGCTGTGGTGGCAGCTCTGCACATGCTCAGTTTTTTGTGAGTTTCTATACTGAGCCTTTCCTCCCTATCACATCTGAGCAGCCCATGTGACTAGAGTCACATGTGTGAGCGTATACACAGTGGTAAATGACAGCCCACTCCCTCCCTCCTTCTCCATGTCCACTTACCAGCTAAACATAATGGGGGTGGGATATTACATGTACTGTAGATTGATGGAAGCTTCATCTCCCTTATTCTAAAACACTGGCTGTAGGGGCGTCACACAGCCTGTGACTGGCAGAAGTCCGCCCGCACCATGTTATTTCCACAAAATCATAAAGATTTTGATTTCAAATATATATTTCTATGACTAAAAATGGTTTATTGATATTTATTTTGAAAATAAAATGTATTCCAAAGGCTGATTTTTTTTTTTCTTATTTTTTTAACATGTGGCCAGCAGGAGAGCACTAGAAGCTCCTCCTGCATAAGTTTCCCTGCCGGCATGCTGGGAAAGATCTAGGTCATGTGACCGCTGTAGATTGATTATGAAAAAGATACTTGGATGTTTTTTTAATGAAAATAATTACAGTGCCGTCACCCACATACAGAAAGAGAAGGGACAATTTAAATTAAACTGTATGTGTGTGTGATTAGTATCACTTTTAATCACATTAGTTACAATAAACAGACAGCACCCTTACTAGCGTGGATCATAAATGAAGCATAGAACGCATTGCCATAGTGTAAGTTCCTCAAAAAGTCTTTAATTGGTTAAAATAAATATATTACACTCACTAAAGTGATATAAAGACACACTTTTCATATATTCACAAATCTCATTGACTAACGTTTGCGCTCATCCATCCATTAGTGCTTCATTTTAACATACCCACTAACGCGTTTCAAGACAACCTCTTCATCAGAGCAGACTCCAGAAGGAGCGTTGCCTTGAAATGCGTTAGCCAGTATATTAGAGGCTGGTCTTCGAATGAGCCACTAATGGATGGATGAGTGCAAGCGTTGGTCAATGAGAATGTACATTACAGTATACTGTATATGTAAAGCAATGTGTACATTGACTATGCTATTTATATAAGTACCTGTAATAAAAATAATAGTAAAATATATTTTGTACATTCACTTTAGCCCCTGCCCTCAAGGAGCTTACAATCTAAGGAGCCTAAGGTCACATTCATACGTACAGTACACATGTTAGGGCCAATTTAGACAGGAGCCAATTAACCTACCAGCAGCAATGGCAGCCCCCTTGTTTATTTCATGATGGTTTTATTTAAGGTACTGAAATGTTATTTTGCTTTTAACAAGTTTCTCTTTTCCTGTGTAGGTCCATCCAACTAATCACCGGCTACTGTTTGAAGTGTTTGATGAGAATCGATTGGTAAGTACATTGCTGCCTGTCTGTTGCTTATATGATTTACCGCATTGAGTTAATCAATCGGAAAGATGGGAACACAATCTAAAAACCCAGGAAAACATATTTACATTCCAAATCTTAACAGCTTGAAAGAAATTGGGTTTTTCAATGTATTCTGTAACTTTAATGTTAGCGTTGTAATATCATAAAGTGAAAGCTATTATCACACTTTTGTAAAATGTCTTTTAAAAGCTTTATGTACTAATGTATTACCTCTTAGCTGCGTACTAGAATTTCCCTTAACCCATGTCACTAGCTCTGTCTTTATATTGGTGCTTAGTGACATCACAGTCCATGGTCATTTATGCAACAGAGTACGAGGAGGATCCTTTAAGCACATCCTTTTGCCACTTTCTTTGTGCCACCCATCTAGATATATATATATCCATTTAGTCATATCCAACAGTAATTCTATTCTATGATCCAGCTGTTTGGCCACCATATTTGATATGCTTAAAACCCTTTTTCCGTAGAATTTACTGACCAATTTTTTAAAAGTTGGTTTGCCAGGTCTTTCCTCAACCCTCTCCGATTGCCCATCTTGGTATCAGTATGTAGAAAGTGATAAAGCATGTGCATAGCCAATTTGTACACACATACCTAGGGCTAATATAGACAGGAGCCAATTTACCTACCTACATGTCTTTGGATTGTGGAAGGAAACCAGATTACCCAGAGGGAACTTATGTAAACATGTGGAGAACATGCAAACCCAGAGGGAACCCACGCACATATGGGGAGAACATGCAAACCCCATACAGATAGTTTCCTGGCCGAGAGTCAAACCAAGGACCCCAATGCTGCAGGCATAACGGCTAACCACTAAGCCAATGAACCACCCCACCAACCATCTACTAACTTAGCCCACAGAGGACACCAGGAGATATAGTCAAGGGATCTCATCCTCGCTGACATGCAAGTGACATGTGGTGATGCTGGACAAATGACAGTGATTGCAAATTGGAAGTCTATGTGTTCCAGCTTCTATGTTGTAACAATTGCTATTAGTATCAGAATGTATGGTGTACAGTGCACATAAATGTGCAGGTTTACATGACCATTCTTGAGTACATTTCTGCATGCTCCTGATATTTGTTTCACACATAAACATCTTTTTTTAAAAATGCTTTCACTGACCTCCATAGCTGCAGGCACCATGGAGTAATTCATCCTCAATTCTACACCAAAATCACTTTCATTTTGAGCAGGTCAGCTACCCCTTGCATTAGTGACTTGTCAGCCTAACAGTTTTCTAATTTGTAATGTAAACACAAAGGAGGTGCACAGGAAGAGGGGAGAGAGCAGAGTGCTAATATTTGAATTGATGGACTTTGGTGCTTCTATTGTGATGCTTGAGGACAAATTGCCCTACAGTACCTGCAGCTGCAGGGATCAGTTGAAGTTTAGACCACAGAGGACACCAGGAAATATAGTCAAGGGATCTCCTTCCCACTGACATGCAAGTGACATGTGTGGTGCTGCTGGACAAATGACAGTGATTACAAGCTGGAATTCTGTGTTCCAGCTTCTATGTTGTTACCATTGCTATTAATATCAGAATGTATGGTGTACAGTGCACATGGACATGCAGGTTTACGTGACCTTTCATGAGTACATTTCTGCATGCTCCTGAAATTGTTTTCACACATAAACATCTTTCTTTAAAAATGCTTTCACTGATCTCCATAGCTGCAGGCACCGTGGAGTAATTCATCCTCAATGCTACACCAAAATCACTTTCATTTTCAGCAGCTCACTTACCCCTTGCATTAGTGACTTGTCAGCCTAACAGTTTTCTAATTTGTGATGTAAACACAAAGGAAGGAGGGGCACAAGATTTGAATTGATGGACTTTCGGTGCTTCTGTTGTGATCTTTGAGGACCAATCGCTCTGCAGTACCTGCAGCTGCAGTGGTCAGTTGAAGTTTATTTTAAAGCCCATGTTATGAATGCTTAGAATATGTAAATGTTTGAATGTCCATAGCTGGGCAATAGTTTTGAACAAAGCAAACCTGTGCTTTGCGAATGCAAATAAGGGGGTTGTTTTAATGCTCCCCAGCAGGACATTCTCTCCTTTCCTTCACTCTTCTGCCGCCCTGTAAATCCATGGGGAGTGAGCAATGGAAAACCTGCGTGAGCTCCAAGTCACTCACAGGTCACTGCCACTTTGTGAAAGTGCTGGGCCCAGCGCTGTCACATGTTTCACCATGCACACGTATTTCTCTTTGTTGGGGCGGCTGAACTGATTAGAGGGGGAAAAAGGCACACAAGTTTGTGTAGGCTTTATAGGGAGGCTAATAAACCAAGGTCCATATCAATCCATGTTTTAGCTCATTGAATAAATCATTACTTATTAGAGTAGCATAGTCTTCCATGGTGTGGTGAAAATGAAAGGTGACTTAACATAGTCTGATCCTTTTAACTGTGTTGCTGTTTGGAACCTATTGACTACAAATATATATATCTATATATATATATCCTAATTTTTTTTAAATTTTTTCAGATTGTGCTTTGCCAGCTATTGCTATTCCTAGGAAGAATTGCGACTGTGTGTCTTCAAAGTGACTTTGATGATAATTCATTCAGAGCACATACTGTAGTGTCTGTAAGCTGTTCCCATAAGGTAGAGGCTATCAGAGTAGAAATGTTTCCGGGTCAGAGGTTATCTCATGCAGCTGTCATCTATTTAGCGCTGTGACATGGAGAAGATAACTGACAGTGTGATAATCTATATGTGGACATTGTTTCTCCCCATATAAGGAGGGAAGCTGGAAAGACTTAGACCCAGGGGGCAGCCGGATGGCAGGTAGGCTGCTATATGTTCCCTTGGGGATTATATCAAACTAATATAAAACCACAGAATTGGAAGAATAGTGCTTGCTGCATTGATGGTTTACCATTTAAGTAGTGGTCTTTGTTGGAACTAGGAGGTCTTTCCAAATGATAGTTTATAACCAAACATTGTAAACACCCGACCATCATATTGACTCTATTGCCAAAAGTATGTGAGCACCCTCCAAATTATTGACTCCCAAGTGTTTCCAATGAATGGTACTGAGCGGAAAGTTTATAAATTGCCCAGGTCGTGTTGCTGGACACCAGCATCCCTTAAATTACAGAGAGAGAGGTGTACCTATAAAGTCTCATACACGTTTGGTTTTCTATTCCAGTAAAGGATGCTGTTAATGCTACAGTATACTAAGACATCATAGATATACAGTGATGTGCTTCCAACCTTGTGGTAACAGTTAAGGGAAGGCCTTTTTCTGTTCCAGCATGGCTGTGCCCCTGTACAATGAGTTGATTCTAGGAGGACAATGTTTGACCAGCTTGTCATGAAGGGACTTGGTAGCCTGCACAGGGCCGTGACCTCAGCCCTACTAAACACCAGATGACCATGTCTGACCACACTGTCATGGAGGCACTTGAGTGGCCTGCACAGAACCCTGACCTAAAGCCTGCTTAACACCTTTGGAATGATTGCAAGCTAGGTCTTCTCATCTAACCTCTGTACATTTCTTGATAGGCTCTTCTCAATATACACTATATTTTCCCAACTAAGATGCTGTAAACGTCTTCCTGCTGGGGATTTCTGTGCAGCCAATTATGAGTTGTACTCTCTTTCCACAGAGAAGGCTGAAATTATCAAACAAGGGACCTGGTTGAATAGTCCACATTCAACCCACTGCGAGAGGGAATTTTAGCATATGGTGCTCATTTGCATTCAGTGGTATTTCATGTATCTACCTGCCAATGAGAAACTTTAGCTGGCCATACATGGATCGAAATTTGGATCGTCCAGCAGGAGCCAGCCAAATTTCGATCCATGTATGGGCTAGCTGGTTGTACACAAGTTGACTTCGGGTTTTTTCTGAATGATCAGTGCTGCTGGCTATGGTCAGCAACACTGGGTCATTGTATTCTGCTGGCAGGGAAATATTCCCGCCGGCAGAATATAGTAGCACAGCGGGTGTGATTCCCCAATCCATATCCAATGTGTGGATAGGGGAATTGTTCATTTTATTTTTCGTACAACCCACTAGTTGAACAAAAAAAAATAAAGATGCATATAAACAAAAAACATATGTGCAAAATCAGGAAGCAGAGCCTGCATATGTATCGAGCGAACATGGCTGCCCTTATGAACTTACATTGCAAAGTACTCATGCAATCTTTAACACAGTAACCAACATTAATAATATGGTTTGCCTTACATGTATACCCATGGATTTCTTTTATTTGATCCTGTTTGGTTTGTTAAATAGAACATTAAATGCATTATTTAAATAATAAAATAGTTGATCTTGATAAAAATCCAATGCTTTACTGTGTACTCTGCAGTGTTATTTTAAGCAATATTCCAGTGGCGGCTGGTGTATATTTTGGGGGGGTGGCACCGATCGACCGCACCCCACCCCCCCAGCGGTCGATCGGTCCCTGCACTTACTCCATCTAGGTCACAGACTTCCTCCAGGCGGCAGGCCTCTGCGTCTCCTCCTTCCTCGGCTTTGCGGTGGCGCAGCTTCCCCTGTGCCTCCTCCTCCTCGGCAGCCAGTAGGATTCCTTCTCCTCTCGGGTAGCCGGGTCTAAGGACCATCTTCATGAGCCGGGATTGGCCGGGAGGAGAAGCAGGAAGACAATAACGAATATTAACTTTTTTTAAGCCAATTAGAGCCTCAGGCTCTAATAATGTGCTCCTAAAAAAAAAACTCCCATTGGAATCTATGTGTCCGACACCCTGCATGTAAATTAAGGGCCGGGCCAATGGATTAGGGGGGCTGCGCCCCTGCATCTCGTATGGACAGACTGCCGCTGCAGTATTCTCTATCCTGGTTAGGTCAGCTCTGTAAACTATAGAATGCATCCCCAATTTATGGATATGAAAAAAGGGGGATGTGTTCTGTTGTCTTCCTGTCCTAGGGTGCCAATGCTGCTTCTCCATATTTATAGTAAAGTTAGTATCTGTTGTCACCCTAGGACAGGAAGTGTGCTATTGATAGGATCACCAGGTCAAAATAAAAGAAAACAAATGCAGTCACTAGATCTAATTACTGGAAGTCCACAACATAGTACATTTTTGTTCTTGGGTATATACTGTATACATTGTAAGGCGAGTCCTTTCACATGTATTGGAGGGGGCCAATATTTGAAACAATTAGAAATGTTCTGATTCCCTGTGTCGTGTGCGCTCTACTCATAAGAGACTCTTACATCTATAACTTTCTTTATTTGAAAAATGAATTCACTGTTTTTGAGAAGGGAATTAAAATTGCAGCAAAAGAAGCCCCACCTGTATGTGCCCTCAAAAGCTTATCCTGAAAGATGTAATGAAAAATTATCTCTGATTGAATGCTGTGTTAATTCATATTTCTTAAATGGGTTTTTGCTATGTATGTGGGACCAACAGCAAACTCAGGTGATGCAAAAAAGAGCAGTCTGTCATTTATCTGTCTAGCGGAATAGCTGGGTCTATGTAGGGTGTCCTTCAGCATGGGTGGCCAAACATCTCGGTGATCTGAGATGCCGACTAGAGTGATGTGTACAATGTAGGATGCCATCTGTAGGTCAGGCTGCATATTCATAGTGGTTAACAGGATGGCTAAGTGGATAGCATTCTAGCCTTACTGCTCTGATTCCTGGGTTCAAATATTGGTGAAACTGCCTCCATTGGGTCTGTATTGTCTTCTTCAATTGAATTCCTTGCAGTGCTCCAGTTTCCTCCCATAATCCCAAAGCTTTCCAAGAATTCTCTTTCAAAGGTTACTTTCTGCCCCGAGCTACCTGACCAACCTTGTCTCAGAATATCAACCAAACTGTCCTCTCCACTCCTCTTAAGACCTCCTGCTCTCATGCTTCCTTTTCTCCTTTTCCCATGCTTGTCTTCAGGACTTCTCCAGAGCCTCTCCCATCCTCTGGAATTCCATACCCCAATCTATCGCCTTCTCTGGCTGCCTTTAAGCGATCCCTGAAAACTCATCTCTTCAGGGATGCCTATCGCACCTCCAACTAACTGAAATTTTATCACTTCCAGCAGCTCATGCCCTACAGTTATAACCTTTTGTACCACTTGTGCCACCCTATTACATTGTAAGCTTTTATGGGCAGGGCCTTCTTTAAACCTCTTTTATTTTATTGTATTCTAACTGTAGTGTCTCCCTTTATATTGTAAAGCGCTGCACAAACTGTTGGCGCTATATAAATCCTGCATAATAATAGGCTGTCTTGGTGATCCGGTGGCTTTAATGCTTTTGAGCTACTAATTTGGACCAGGAATGTGTGCTCTTTCCAGAAAACTGACTCACATTTTTGAGGTCATGGTGTCAGTAAGAGGGGGTCACCAATGTAACCTGCAATCAAGAGGTCTATAACTGACTAATCCCTTGAACATAGTAAAAGCACAAAACATTTGGTTACAAAAAAAAAAAAATCTGTATACCATTGATGAAGGTAAATCTTTCCATGTGTGGTGAGATTAGCTGGACAATCTTACAGTAGTCATAAAGGGTAGACAATATCGCATCTACTATGACTATAGGGGCTGCTATTACCAATCTTATCTGAAATTGCTCATTACCTGGTTGCCTTTTGGCATGGTAGTTTCTGTGCTACTGAGCTAGAGCGGGCATATAGCTAGCAAAGTCAGAACTCTTCATTTGCCAAAATTTACACCCAAACCTTCCTCTTATCTTCTAAAGCAGTGTATCTTATTTATATCTTTATATCTTAACCTTTTTTTTTTGGTCAAAGCACCATTTAAAATGATGCACCCTCTTGAGGCACCCCATTTGAAAATTTAAACACAAAACTAATAGTATTACATAATACAGCAACATCCACACACTTGGGCCACCCATCGTTAAAAGGTGATTTATTCTTGCAAAGCAAATACACCTTTGTACACAGCTACGGACTAGTATTCCAATGTTTCTCTTCTCCCTCAGTTGCTCTCCCTCACTCAGCTAATGTGACCCCAGTGGTGACAGAGAGGTGACAGGAGAGGGGAAAACGAGGATGCTGTGTATGTCCTCCTTATCGACCTATGACATCATTGGTTGTTAGGACACCGATGGCTGGAAGGCTGTAATTATGCACAATGAAAACCTATTGCTTCATGTAACTAAAAGGCAGGTTTGATCCATGCACTCACTTGTAGCACTGTAGTACAGTTTTTGGGCAATTTTAAGGCTTTTTGCCAAGGCACTCCTGAAGAAACCTGACTGAAAACGGCTGCTCTAAAGCATATCCATTTTTTTTTTACATTATTTTTATTTTAATAAACTACTTTTATTACTCCCTGTGTAATCATCTGTAGACTTGTAAAATTTTTGGAGGGGCAGCTACTGGGAACGCAGTCTCTATTAATGTGGGGACACCCAGAACTACATCTCTCAAGAGCTCTTTCTCTACACAGTGTATAGGCAGGCTCTTGGGAGTCACGGCAGTATAATTGTTCTGCTGGGAAAGGTTGACCGCTAAAGTGTTAAAGAAGTCTGGCAATTAGGGCCCATTCACACCTGAGCGTTTTGTAGCTTGAATATGCTTGAAGCCTGAAGCTACTAAACGCTGGAGGGGAAAAAAATCAATGATTCTCTATGGAGATGGTTCACATCTCCACTCCAAAACACCTGAAGCCAAACCCCTGAAGCTCAAACAAGTTCCGGAGGTATTTTTGTTGCGCAAATCAGGCAGATTTGGGCGCTTGTATTCCCATAGAAATGAATGGAAATGCGCGATTTGGGCATTTTTGCGCGAATTTCAGCTGAAATAAAAGCTAAAAAAGCTGTACTACCTAGCAACAAAAGATGCAATAGATAATCGCATTCTCTATTGGCTAACACAAAAACTCCAAAGCCCAAAATCGCTGCATACAATCACGCAAAAATGAGCCAAAGTCGCACGACAAAAAGACGGAAAAAAACTCAGACGCGATGCTCAGGTGTGAATGCAGCCTTAGAGCTGTCAAAAAAAAACAGAGTAGCCTGGCAATGTTTTTCAGCAACCTTGCTCAGCCAGTGAAACAGAAAGGTGAAAAGAAACATTGTATCTTTCTGTTTCTTCATCTGCAGATGAAGGGATGAACTTCAATCTGCAGATAAAGTCAGTTTAAAGCAGAAGTTCCCAAACTTTTTCGCCCCATAGACCACTTGCCATTTTTTTTTTCTGTAGACCCCCTGCCTGCCTAATATTGAGTATTAACTTCAAATATGTTTTTGACATCTGACACAGTGCTGCTCACTTTGATAGGGTTTTTTGTAGAGTGGACAATTGAAAAAAAAAAAAACGTACAATTTTTATTCATACCTTTATTAAAAAGACACAAAATTCAAGTAAATGTTTGGATTTGGAACAAAACAAATCAGAACCTCAACCTAGTAAAATTCTTGCATAAAATGAATACACAAATAATGCTGCTAAAGCAGAGTTCCACCCAAAAGTGGAACTTCCGCTTTAAGGGGATGTGACCCCCTGACATGCCATAATTGGCATGTCATTTTTCGGGGGGTGACCAGGGACCCTGTTTTCAGAGGGTCCCAGGTCCACTTCCTCCCCTGGCGCCGAGGAGCCGGAAGGAAGTTCACCTTCCCTCCCTCCCGGCGATCTTCTGGGACACATCACAGGTCCCAGAAGATACGCCGAGCCATTCACAAGCCACAGCGTGACTCCTGCATGCGCAGTGAGTGCCCGGCTTTTGAAGCCGGGTGCTCACACCTGTGATTCCAGCGCCACCGAGGGGAGGAGGAGATGAGCGAGCCGTCGGGCGGCCTCATTGCTGGAGCGAGCGACAGGTGAGTGGCCGATTGTTAAAAGTCAGCAGCTACATTTTTGGTAGCTGTTGACCTTTAACAGGGTGAAACTCCACTTTAATGGGAGGAATGAGCCTGATGCTCTGATAGCAATTGTTCAATATTTGGCTTCAAATTAGTGAGGTATAGTCTTAAATCTCCACGTTCAGTGATTTGCAATCGATTTCTTTTTTTCGTAAGAAGATTGGCAATCGCGCTAAAACCCCTTTCCACGAGGTATGAAGACTTTCTTGCAATAGTCCATAATGCTGGGGTAAGCAACAGGTATATTTTTCTGATGCCAGAACTGCGGATACACCTTTCTGAACTGCACTTCTTCGTTAGTGCTTATTATGAAATATAATTAATTTATATAAAACATTTCTATGTCTATTATAAGTATTAAGTACACACAATCTGTGTTAGGTGTAATAAGACGTTTACGGAATGCCTAAATGTTGATGATGACCTGCCTAAATGGGGTTCGCTCACGTGGACCCCAATTTACATCTCATGCACCCCCAATTTTTTTTCTCGCTGACATGAACACCCTGCAAGTCGAAATCGACACCTGGGGGTCCATATAGACCCCATTGGGAATCTATGGTTTAAAGCAACCAAGTTAAAAAAATGTGTTTTTTATTAACCACTTCAGCCCCGGAAGGATTTCACACTTTAGGACCAGAGCACTTTTTGCGATTCGGCACTGTGTCGCTTTAACTGACAATTGCGCGGTCGTGCGACGTTGTACCCAAACAAAATTTGCGCCCTTTTTTTTCTCACAAATAGAGCTTTCTTTTGGTGGTATTTGATCACCGCTGCATCATTTCTGATCGCCGCTATAAACAAAAGAAGAGCAACAATTTTGCAAAAAAAAACGAATTTCTTACTTTTTGCTAAAATACAAATCCAAAAAAAAAATAAAAAAAACTTTTTTTTCAACGGTTTTGGCCGATTTATATTCTTCCTCATATTTGTGATAAAAAAAATTGCAATTGGCGTTTATTGATTGGATTGCGCAAAAGTTGCCGCGTTTATGGATAATGAGAATTAATTTCTGGGGTTTTTACATTTTATTTTTTACTAGTAATGGCGGCGATTTGCGATTTTTAGCGGTACTGCGATATTGCGGCGGACATGTCAGACCATTTTGACACTTTTTTGGGACCATTGGCATTTATAGTTTTCTTTCGAGATAAACAC
>BLSH010434102.1:1173443-1208902 GCA_018402905.1 Glandirana rugosa
ATGTTATATTATAACTGCATTTTCGTGTGTGCAAAGGCCAAATCATCTGTGAGAAATAAAGTTCAAAAATATAGTATAGTGATCTAAGCCAAACTTTATCCAATCCTTCACAGTAAAGAAACTCCAAGGTGCCGTGTCTCCACCAATAGCAGAAATGCACACTCACCAGATTATGAAATAAAACTGCTATATGCGCTTGGTATTGTAACTCCTCCATGGATATACTACTCCATTCCTTGTATCGTATATGGACTGTAAAAGTAGTTCTCGCTCCAATCACATGTGCCATGGTAACATTCCCATCCAAATCGAACCACCACCAACAACAAAAACAATGCTCATAGTGCAGTTTTTATTGGTGACTCAAAGACAAGTTACATGGTTACATAGTTTGTGAGGTTGAAAAAAGAATCAAATCCATCAAGTTCAACCTGTGTGTGTGCTTTTACGTCAATATTATATTGTACATCCCTGTATATTGTGGTTGTTAAGGTGCCTATCCAATAGTTTTTTTGAAATTATCCATGCTCCTAGCTGAAGCCACTGCTTCGGGAAGAGAGTTCCACATCCTCACTGCTCTTACCGTAAAGAACCCTCTACGCGGTCTAAGGTTAAACTGCATTTCTTCTAATTTTAGTGAATGGCCGCGTGTCTCTTTATATTCCCTTGCGCGGTCAAGTTCTTTCCCTATTGTGGGGTCACCATTACTGTATTTGTACAATGCAATCATATCCCCTCTCAAGGGTCTCTTCTCCAGAGAGAATAAGTTCTGTGCTTGTAATCTCTCCTCATAACTAAGGTCGTCCATTCCCTTAATCAGCTTTGTTGCTTTTCCTTGGATCCTATCCAGTTCCAGTACATCCCTCCTGAGGACTGGTGACCAGAATTGGACGGCATACTCCAGGTGCAGCTGGACCAGAGATTTGTATAGTGGGAGAATTATCGTTTCATCTCTGGAATTTATCCCCTTTTTAATGCATGCCAATATCCTGTTGGCTTTGCTTTCAGCAGCTTGGCATTGCCTGCCATTGTTGAGACTGTCATCTACTAGGTCCCCTAGACATTATAAGAAAAGGTGCAATGGATAAAATGTCTCCACAAATAATTAACACATATGCCGCTGGTGTAACTTACATCTGTAGCCACCAATCCAGTCAATCAATTTTGGAATCCTACTTTTTCAGGTTGTAGAAGTGACCCTATGGAAGTCATTTAATTTCTTACACTTAAAGCTTTTACAGGAGCAGAGACTTGAGACCAGTGTTGGTGTGTTTCATGTTTGCAATGCTGGTGTTGACTGGAAGGTTGAAGTACAGAAGGAACTGTATTATCCACCATAACTAAAAGGCCTGAATGGAAAAAAACACAGAAATGCTACAGGGCAGAGATAACCAGCTCCTGAAACCTCTACTCAACTGATGGTGCCTGCAGTTTAGCTTTAACAGCATTATCTCATGAGAAAGTCCCTGGGTGTTAAGTCAAAGCCATAGTCCTCATCCAAGCATTTGTGTGTGGCATTTGTGCACATCTTGAAACATGTACCTATGGTCATTTTTGTCTGGCAACATAATCAATCTATGCTCGGATGTTGTCCTTCGAGTGATTGTGTACAGGTGATATTTTCCATTCCAATGTACATTGCTGGTACAATGCTGGTTGGACCTCTAAAGCCGGCCATACATGGGTCAAATTCCAAAAGAATTTTCTTTTGAAAATCATAACGAAGTATTTTCGTTAGAATTTTGCATTAGTGGGCAGCAGCAAAGGCAGATTTTAGTATGGCCATCGAACTTGAGTGATCAGGCATATTGGAAATTCTTTGAAAAACAATCAAATTTCTAATCAATGATGAGAGAATTGTGCAAGGAAATCAAAAAACAAATGTGTATGAGCTGTGACCTGGAATGAAAAGAGAATTCCCAGCCACGAAAATTCTGTTCTGTAGCAACATGAGGTGACATTGAAGACTCGGTTGGTCAAATTTCGTGGTGGCACCATCAGATCACAAAACACTCAATTTCAGATTTTCGAAAAATGAATTTGTCCCATGTATGGCCTGCATTAGAGAGTTGACTGCCAGTTAATCAATTATTGACCAAATGAGCTGCAACCTTTCTTTTCTATAACATATTTTCTAAATTTATAACACGGTATAAAACTATACATGCAGCACAAGCCACTTTAATATAATTTAAAGTGTTACTAAAACCAGGAACCTGCATGCACTATATCTGGTCTCTCGCAGTACACAGAACAGGGAAATGCAATTATTTTAGTAAATGTAAACTGCTAAATACCTTTTCTATCAGTGTCTGGTTAAAGCTTGTAGAAGGAGATTTCATTCTCCCCTGAGTGCCTTATGAGGCTGCAGGACCCCTGGCCCTCTGTCTGGACAGTGTTGATTGGCCCTGTGCTAATCAAATACACCCTCCCAAAAAAAAACTCTCTGGTAATACACACCAAACTGAGCATGTGCAGCTTGTCCCCTAGCCTCTGTACTATCAGGAGATATATCGGAGACTCAGGAAGAGGGGGAGGATCAGAGAAGGAAGGATCAAACAGCCTTTTTACATAATGCTTTACTGCATATACAGACTGATTTTACTGCTGTGGGTTTAGTAACACTTTAATGTTAGTGTTTTTTCTGTTTGCGTTGTCAACCAGCTGTTATTTTATAAAGCTGCCAAAGAATTCAACTATTGCTTCCTAGGAACATTCTCTACATTTTTGTTTTTAGTGTGATTGGCTCACTGCTTTTCCCAACAGTTTTTCTTGTCATTCACTATGACTGGTCAGGTGATCATAGCAGGTAGACCCACTGTAAAGGAAATTTGTAAGTTCTGTAAATAATTGCATTCTATTTTGTATGTATTGCACACCACACTCATTGTGCACACGGCACTAATAATGTTTTCATTATGTTTGCATTCTTTTGAGTCCTGATCAGAATTAACCTGCCTATGTTACGCCCCTTGTTACCATACAAGTACAATTGTAATAATAATGTCATACCTACGTAATCATGAGTATAAAAAACTTAAATTGTATCATAAGGCAGAACAGTTATTGGGAAAGATGTTGAGTGCATCTTTTGTGTCCCCTACTTCAGTAGTTATTATTAATTTGGAGCCACTAATCAATATGAGGATAGGAGTTGCCTATCTATAAAATCCCATGTCACTCACCTACTTAGCAGTCAGATAGTAGGCAGTTACTAGAATGCAAGTTGTAGGTTCACTAGGAAGAAGTGAGGAGTGTAAGTCAGTTTTTTATGACTTTCTGTAAATCCAGTGATTTCATTCTTGCTTTCTGTTCACCTGTCACCCCGATTCTTGAACATAAGAGATATTTTCCCCAGTATTGATATAGACAGTAATGAAAAACCAACAGATCACTAGACTTTTGATAGTAAACCTGGAGCCACATGGGGCCCTTTGACACTTATTGAGCTGTCAATCCCCTCTCTTTTTTTTTTTTCTCTTTGATCTTTTATAGTGAATTTGCTGAGAGAAAGATCAAATGTTGCACAGGTCATCTTTTAAAGGGGCTAAAATAAGCACACCTACGGAAGCATTGACTGGTATCCCCAGCCTATGACTGTCTTGCAGCATGTCATCTGTCTACAACTCCATTCGCATGTACACAGTATCTGACCACCTCTTACACCATGTCAGCAGTCTCTGACCATCCATTTGTAGTATGGCTGTACCCTTGGTACAGAACCCTAGCTCTCTTGTCACCTCCTTCAATGCTCGCCTTCAAGACTTCTCCAGAGCTTCTCCCATCCTATGGAATTTCCTACCCGAATCTGTTTGTCTCCTACCCTGTCCACTTTTAGGTGATCCCTGAAAAGCCTTCCCTTTAGAGAAGCCTATCTTGCTTTCACCGCCTAGCCACTGTACTTTTATTTTCTCCATCAGCTCATCAACCACAGTGAACAAGGTCACCAGTGAACAATGTCCCCCTAAGATGTAGGACAATCCTGTTTCAAACCCCCCTTCCCCCAACCAAACTTTCAAACCATCCACTGGCTGGTGTTATAACTGATCACGTGCAGCATCATGGCAGTTGAAGATCAGAGGCCAAGGTGATTTCCTTGGCTGAAAACGATAGGAGGGTTTACTTCCACTTTAAGTGCTCTCTCATGTGTCAAAATAAAGCATTTGTTTGCAGGCTTACCCTCTAAGCATAAATTCCTCCTCTTTCCAGTACAGATCCATTTCCCCTGCTTAAATTTCTTCAGCACATATCCCTTCCCCCCCAAAAAAATCACCCCTCCTACCATAAAACCTCTACCCCTCAAATCCCTCAAATTCCCTCTCCCCGTACACATTCTGGACCCCCTCCCAGCATAAATTCCCCCTCCTACAACAATCCCCCCCAATTTCCCTTCCTGGCACAAATACCCCCCAATCATCCCTGCTAACACTAACCCCCCCCCAAAAAAAAAAATATTCTTGCACTGTTCTCTTCCCCCGTCTCCCAGATCACCTCTTCTAGCACAGACCCTCAAATCCTCCCTCTTCCCCCATCCCTCCTCCAGAAACAAATCCCATTAAATCACCATTTCTAGCACACACACCCCCAAATTCCCTCTCCCAACACAATTCCCCTCCCCCCAATCTCTTCATGCCCCCCCCCAACCTCACATGATACCACAGTGCCCAGGGTCACCACCCCTCCTGCCCACTCCCTGATCGTAAGATCTAATGAGCAGGAACCTCTGATTCCCCCTGTATTGGATTGTATGGTCTGCCTTCATGTTGCGAAGCCTTGTTCAAACTATTGACGCAATATAAATCTTTTATACTTGTAATAATAATGAATGGTCCAGTGATGGGGTCTCCTTTTAAGAAAGGCAACCATTTAATTTAGATCTGCAGAGTTGTAGGTCTCTGCACTTGGCCATAACTGTGTACATGCACAGTAGCTATGGCTATGGCTTCTTGGAGACATGTTTTTCCCTTCAATGTGTAACCATATTTCTGCTTTGTCTTAAAGGTTTTTCAGCGCCGGTTCTTGCACCTGCCGGTTTCTGTTCACAGGGCCGTTGCTGGGCGTCCTTTACCAGCGCTGATGTCTTTGCTGGCTCGGTATCCAGCAAGAACAATGACCGATTGTGCTGAGCCTTGGCACTTGTCTTGTAAACTAAACTAAACTGAGCTAACATATCTGCTACGGCTCTGTGTTTGGAACTTGGATCCTGGAAGTCTTTAACATAAATAAATAAATTAAACAAAATTGCAAGGTTAATGCCTCGTATTTGCAAAGTCAATCTGCAAAATGAGCAGGGTGTGCTAAGCAATGTGGTAGAATACTTTTTAAATCACAAATTTGTGATGTTAATATTTATAATTTTTCCTTTTTGCGGCAAATACACATTGCTTTGAGGTTTGCGGAAGGCTTTTGAAACATTCTCAAATATTTTTTTTTTAGTTACAGATAAATGGAATACAACTCCTGATCCAGTTCTAATTATTTTTAAAGTAAACCTTTCCTGTTAAAAAATAAAAGAAAAAAATCCATACTGGCCTAGGAGAATACCTGTATTTTATTCCTTTATTTTCTTCTGTGAACTTCTGTTTTGGTTTTCGCACCTCATCCCAAAATATAGTGCAGACCACTATGTACCCAATAGAGAGACACCCAAAAATTGGAGTTTACATTTTCGAGTTGGGCTTAAAGGAAAACTCCATTATTTAAAATAAATTTTAACCTAATCAATACAATTTCATAAGCTTTAATATGTTAATACTGTAGTGCTAAGCTCTTGAGGGTTACAAGATGTATCAATACCCCTCTGGTTACCCTGACCTGGTGGGTCCTCTGCCACCTCTGAAACACTGGGTTTACTCATTTTTTCTGGTTTCCCGTAAATAATGGCAGCAGTAATGAAATATACCAAAATTAGTTGAATCAGTAATGTTTACTCAAAAGATGAATCAAATAAAGACTCAAAGAATAGACTTGACTTTTAACCAAGTAGGCAGGATTATTTACACAAAGTATTATTAGCAAAAGAATAATCATCACACTTTGGTTCAAAAAAATCACTTAATGTATGTTCATTTTCTTAATCCCAACAAATGCATACACTGCCCATGTAAGTGGGACACAGGAGAGCAGAGGAATGACTCCTGTTAGTGTCAGACCTCTCTCTACTGCTCACTCACAAACAGTACAGTAATAGGTAAACAAGTACAACTCCAGCAAACAGTAATTAATGAAAGCAGTGAAATGCAGCTCTGGTAATTTCAGTAAAGTGATATACTCCTAAAGTGAGGAGAGAAGTAGACCAGTGTTACTGTCTGACAATCCAAAAGATCTTCAGCTAGCTTTCTGCTATTTTAATTATCTGCAAGGAGTATTGGTTTATGGGGCAAATAGCTAATCCAAGAGGATGAAGTATGATCAAAGGACAGCACTTTTATTGCAAAATTAAATGTAGAAAACGTCACAGTGATCTTTACTTAGAAACGTTAACTCTGTGGAACTAAAAGCGACAGCAGACTAATGAATAGCATGGATGTCTGTGTACAGTGTCCAAACTCAGTGTGCAGGCAAATCTTTGCATCAAACAATGCTGTCTATACACTGGGCTGTCTGTTAAACTGGGCTTTCACCCGCTCATCACACTGGAACAGAGGATGTAGATGATGATCATCATCATCATCTCTCGGTTTATGGCTCAAGGGATGGTTTCTGGCCCCCACTGCACCACGTCTCACACGGATGCTACAGGAACGGCCTTCAGGCTGTCGCAGGACAGGGTAATTAGGCTGTCTGCCTAATCAATCTGTAGAAGCAGGCCACTACCGCTGCAGCTTCAAGCAACATATTCCCTGCACACAGATCCACGCCGGTCCCGTGAGATCTGTGTGACCTAGATTCTTATAGTCTATCCCAGAAATCTCCTCCTCGTCCAACATCAGTGCCTGACCTCACAAATGTGCTTCTGGAAGAATGGTCAAACATTCCCATAGACACTCCTAAACCTTGTGGACAGCCTTCCCAGAAGAGTTGAAGCTGTTATAGCTGCAAAGGGGGGGCCAACTCCATATTGAACCCTACGGACTAAGACTGGGATGCCATTAAGGTTCATGTGCGTGTAAAGGCCGGCGTCCCAATACTTGCGGTAATAGAGTGTAAATGCGGGTGATTAGCACTGCAAGTTTAGAAAAGGGTCCTGTGTGAGTTTGATCTTCAGCAGAGAGGGATTAGGGAGCTTTGAAACTCGCATGGAACCCACATTGCTGAATCGCAGGTCAAACCGCACTACTGAATTGCACCAGATTCATTGTGTGACCGTTTTAGTAAATCTCCCTCTGTTTCAATGCACACATAGATGTTTACAGACATTTAGAGGAAGAAAAAAAAATAACCCAGGGTCAGTACTTTTAGGAGAGGAGTGTTTTGCCACAAAAAAGGCCCAACTCGCCTAAACGTATTTGAAAAGCATAGCTTTAGGCGTGTTTTTATCGCTGCTCTGTTCTGCCAGAAGACAGGCGTTTAGAAGAATTGCAGCGTGCATGAAGCCTAAGTGTCATCCAGTTAAGCTGTTCTGGTCATAACTTGGCATAGAATATAGTAATTATGTATAAACATAGGTGACTATTCCTACTGATCCTAGAAAAAAATGTGTGCCCAAAAATGACATGGGTTAGAACCGCCTATTTGTCCCTGCTTCTTGTAGACACAAATCTAATGTGCCTAACTGTAAGTCTGACCCTGCCTGGAAAACATCAAATATCACGTGCAGGAAAGGTTCTGCCAAATTTGATCAGATGATTAGTAACAAAAAGTGACAGTTAAAGAAATGCTTCTGTTTGGTGATTTGTATGCATATATGCTGTGCTTGTACATGCAACATACGTGAATGAAATAAGAGTGCTCAAAAATGGTTCTCTTCTTGCAACATTGGCAATAGTAGTAAGCGCACAGCCTCCTAGAATTTCCACCCTTCTGCTTATGTGATTGAATCCCTGATTTTCCACAAGTCTGCACAGAGTGTGAAGTCGAACTTCAGACATTTTATACAGGCTTTTTGGCTTTGGTTATATTCAGAGAATTTTGGACATACAAAGGGATTCCGTTTTTTTGATTATAGCAATAACAGAGCCTTCCGCTCAGAAGTCATTTTTAAGGCCTCCTGCACGCTGTGCATTTTTTAGTGACATCTTGCATTTTTTTTCCCTGCCTGTATCCACTCAATGTTAGCCTATGGGGTTGATTTACTAAAGGGAAAAAGACTGTGCACTTTGCAAAGTGCAGTTGCACTCTGCAAGTGCAGTTGCTCCAGAGTTTAGTAAATGAGCAGAAGCTCTGCTGACTTCCATCATCCAATCATGGGCAAGCAAAATTGTTGTTTTTTTTATTTTCCTTGCATGTGATTGGGTATTCTTGCATAGTGAAACCTTATCTCGTTTACTAAACTCTGGAGCAACTGTACTTGTAGAGGGCAACTGCACTCTGCAAAGTGCACAGTCCATTTGCCTTTAGTAAATCAACCCCATTGTGTCTATGCACACATTAGGAGGCAGAAAACATACCCCACTGCCAGCACATGCGAGAGCAGCAATATTTTGGCAGTAAAAACGCACGAGGCGCGTAAATGCGTCTAAATCAGTGTTGCCAACCTACCAGATTGAAATTTACTGGCATGACACCCAAAGTTTACTGGCACTGCAGAGTTTTTACTGACATTTACAAAATTACAGTTTTAAGTGCAAATTTCAGTATTTAGGCTACAAACAAGTATAATGTGCAATTAGCAATGTAATTTAAGGTAGATAAGGCAAAAAACATATTTCTTGTTTTATCTTCGATATAGTAGGTTAGTAGCTGAGGACAAGGACAAGACATTAGAATGGGCAGCACACACACATGACTTTGATTCTCACAGTAACACTGACAGCACTGTGTAGATGATGATGACACACCTCACCGACAGGACCTCCTGAGTGACAGTGACAGTCTCTTCACACCAGGTGGTCCCGTCAGTCCACTCCAGTCCAAACGGCACTGACAGTCCCGCTCCCTGCTTGCCTTGCTCCCATACCGCAGACCTGTACACTCGGCTCCAGCCACTCCACTCGGGTCCATTGCATCACAACACACTCAGACACTGCCTCTACCAGACAGGTCCCCTGCCAGGGCCGCCCAAACACACTGTAGCAGGCACTCGGATGGTCTCTGCTGGCTCCGAACCAGAACTGCGCATGTGCAGTGCTGAACTGAGCGTCACAACCATATTTTTATCTGGCAAACCTTTCCTTTTACTAGCAGGAGAAAAATGCCTGTTTTTTACTGGCTGGCAGTAAAAATACTGGCGGTTGGCAACACTGGTCTAAATGTGCTTAAGCACTAGGCATGTCAAGCCCTTGGGAGTTCGTTCATTTCAGTGGCCATAATAAATATATATTCTGTCCAATACAATTAATAAAAGCCCAATCGCTTGACACGCTTATAAGCGTTTGAAAAAACGTGGCTTAAGGCAAATTTTTGGTGGTGCTTTTCTTTTGGAAATGCTGGGCAAATGCCCAGTGTGCATGAGGCCTAAAAAGCACTGCCAAAGACTACGGTATCCTATAAACAGAGGTGAGTAAAGTTTGTTACAACATACTGTCCAACTTTACTGAATTACTCAGGACTGTCCCGGAATTAAAACACAATCTTGGCTTCCCGGGCTGTATCCCAAGCGCAGAACATTTGTTCAGCTCTCAGGTCCTGCTCTGTGCACAAACTGTGAGCGGAATGATCTCCTTCTCACAGACTTTGACATAGTCTTGGCAGCCTCCAACCCCGAATGACCACAAATGTTCCACATCAGACACCACTGGCCATCAATGTATCCCATCCACCCCACTGCCCATCATTGTATCCCTTCGGCCCCCACTGACCACCAATGCACCCTTCTAGCCCTATTGACCATAAATGTACTCCATCAGCAACCAGAAACCAACACTGTACCCCTCCAGCTCCCACTGACCACCGTTGGACTTTCTAGACCACTACTGACCTCCAGTGTACCTATCCTGCAACCACTGACACCTGCTTTTTTTCCCTCACCCCCCGACACCATATTTTTTCCCCTTGGTTGTCCTATCTGACCTCCAATATCAGTTCCTTCTTCCTGCCATGGACACTGACATCAAGCATTTATAGTTTCTCCTAGCCATCGATGCTGGGCATTTTTCCCTCCTATTGATGTTGGCCATTGTTTTTCTCCCAAAGATGCCAGGGCATTTTTTTCTTCCCGGGAAACCACTGACTCTAGGATTTGTACCCCAGCTGACAGCAGACCTCTGTCTGAATTCTATTTTTTTTTTTTTAATTAATGATTCTTTAGGTTTAGAAGTATTTTGTGGGTCCATGGACTGTGGACTTTGTATAGTGAATAAAGCTTGGTATAGACTTTATCCAACCATGCCCCTTTAAGCCACTCCTAATTTCGCACCACGTGTCGTTCACAGGATACACAGTTGAGAGATATGCTTACAGTGTACATATTTAATTATAACATTACTTAAATTTCTTGCAGTGTATAGTTGTTTTTTTTTTTTTCAAAACTGGATTTTCATGGTAACCTCAAGACCTGTGTACAAATTTATTTTGGAAACTAACACAAACATGGAAATATAACTATAGTGCCCTTGTGGTCATCTTAAAGTTGAACTGCTAGGTTTGCTTTTGTTTTGTTTTTTTTTTGCATCAAAGAGCTGAAAATGAAACCAGGATTCTGACCCAAGAAGTTTTCCTCCATGTTGGTTTTTTTCTCTCTGGCTTATCTGTTATTTCTGACCTTAATACTGTAATTGTAAACTCCCCAAATCCAATCATCGTCAAAAGCTTGTAGACTTCACCTCCGTAACATCTTTTAATTTCACCCCTTTTTAACAAATGCAACCACCAAGCTACTCATTCACTCCCTTGTTATTTCTCGCCTTGGCTATTGCAACTCCCTTTTCATAGGCCTATCTCTTCAGTCTATCATGAATGCTGCTGCCAGACTCCTCTACCTTACCAACCGCTCAGTGTCTGCACCCCCTCTCTGCCAATCCCTACACTGGCTTCCAATCGCCCAGTGAATTAAATTCAAACTACTAACAACAACATATAAAGCCATTCACAGCTCTGCCACGAGGTACATCACCAATCTTATCTCCAAATATCACCCAAACCGTCCTCTCCACTCCTCCCAAGACCTCCTGCTCTCTAGCTCCCTTGTCTCCTCCTCCCATGCTCATCTCCAGGACTTCTCCAGAGCCTCTCCCATCCTCTGGAACTCTCTACCTCAATCTGTCTGGCTATCTCCTACTCTTGCACACTTTAGGCAATCCCTGAAAACTCATCTCTTCAGGGAAGCCTATCAACTTCAAAAGCAATCACAGCGCCTAAGATTAAAGGTAAAATTTGAAAATGAGGAGCTAAAACAGAGTATATATATGCTGCATAAAAAACAGTTTAAATCAAGAAAGGTTCATGTATAAAGCCAGTAAATGGCAAATGCTAGTCAATAAAAACCGTTAATAGAAAAGGTTCATGTATGAAGCCAAAAAATGGCAAATGCCAGTCTATTTGGTTCGTTTATTTAAAACATGTTCCTAAAAGAAATCCAAATCCTTCATCGATGGTAAGGGTGTCAGACCAACAGAAACTCCTGATGTGGTCTATTGAACAGATGATATGTATAATGGGTGTAAGCTTACCAGATACTGGTAGATCATGCGCAGATGTCAGAAAATCCAACTCGGGTATCTACAATCTGGTGTTATCTGCCGGTAAGGGCTAGGGTATGAAGGGGAAGAGAGGTTCCGGGTCCAGAGATGATGGCTCCAAAACTCTCGAACTGGCGTCTCCGAAAAGGTGTCCGCATTCACCACATGGTTTATATGAGGAAAAAGAACCACAATAGTGTAATACTGTTTGATGCAAGGTTTATTCCAAATAACGGATTAAAAATACTCACAAATTCCATATAAAAAAGAGCTCAAATTTAAAATCAATATGACAGAAGGAGTCTGCCTATCAACTAATCTTTTATCACTTCCATCAGCTCATCCCCCCATAGTTATAACCTTCTATACCACTTGCTCCACCTTATTAGATTATAATCTCTTATGAGCCCTGCCCTCTTAACCCTCTTGTATTTTATTTTATTGTAACTCTCTCTTTTATATTGTAAAGTGCTGCGTAACCTGTTGGCGCTATATAAATCCTGTATAATAATAATACTAAAGTAGCACCAGCTAGCCTATACAGTACTGGTATATATAATCCTAACCCTTGGGTTTGGGTTAAGGTTTTGCCAGTGACACCCTCAACTCTTCCCGTCTTTTTCTAGCTCAAGACAGTGGAAAGTGAGCAGCCATAATCTGGTTGTTAGAGACAACACTTTTATTTCTCCGAGGGCCGGAAGAAGGCAGCCCAGTCGGTGGTGGTTATGGATGTTCTATTTCGGAGAGCAGGTCGCTTGTTCCTCGGAAGAGAAACAGACCACATCATTCTGAGCAGCTGTATTTCATTTTCAGTTTATTTTACTGTGTGAGCAATCTTCTGATCATATAGGGAAGAGGGGCCTTGTCCTAGTTCTAGAAGGCAATTCATAAAGTTTATTGTAGCAGTGAAGTGGCTCTGGGTTTTCTCTCTCCCCCCTTCTCTTGCTCTCTCTTTCTCTCACTGTTGTTTTTTTTTTTTCCTTTCCTTTTTTCCCTGCCAAGAGAGAAGTGCCCAACGAATACGATGCGGTTTAGGCTTACAGCAGCTCTGAATGTGTTTGCTGCTTTAGTCAACTGTGAAAGCTCGCCTGCTGATTCTGCTCGTCCATTCTGATGGAAAAGGAGCAGCTGGGAAGGTGCTGTCTCAAGCTCGCTGGCTCTTGGACACACAAGGGGGGGAAAAAAAGAACCTAAAAGAGAAAACTTTGACTGCACTGAAGACAAGGAAAGGGGCGAACGGAGTCACATGACTTGGGCCACCCTACCCTATGTCACAGTATGTGGAAGCTGTGATAGCTCTTATCCAGTCACGCCTGGAATGCTGCCTGTCACTTAGGCTATTTCGGCTATCTGTCGGTATCAGGGCTGCAGTGCTAACAGTTTGGCAGATGGGACGCTTTTTCTCAGAGTTTATGTTTTTGATTTTTAACTCCTGGCAAAGCTCACAGCATCCCTTTCTGCTTCTCTTTGCTGCCCGTTGTTAACAAACCATGGCCCACCGGCTACGATTTCATTTTGGCTCGGGAAGGAGCAACACGGCCCCTGAGTCCGATGTCGTAGAACAGGAGAGAGAAGATGACTTTTTCATGGCATTCCACACGCTGCCGAGGAGAAATGGCTCCCACCCCAGGCACTGCGGAGACGGAACCCTCCAAGAAGACGGCGCCCTGAAAAGGAGCACCTCAATGTTTATCCCGCAGTTGCTGCAGAACATTGACGTGCGTCCAACCCGAAGCTCCTCCATGCATATCTCCCTGCAGCGCAAAAGCCCAGACGAGTGCGAGAGCTCTGATTTTTCCGATGAGGTGTTTTCTTGTGGTTTTGCGGACTTCAACGAACGTTACATTTCGGCCGTGAGGAAAAATTCCTCTTGCTTAAGCAGCCCGCAGGATACGCCTAGTAATTCTCCTCCTAGGATGCATGAATCAGGGGGGCAGCCTGTTAATGGGGCAACCTCCTTTTTTCCCAGACCTCCCATTCAACATTTTGGGGAGCAGAATGGCAATATTAATTATGCGACAGACGGAGAGGAGGAGATTACAGTGTCAACATGCAGCAAAAATGTTGGCGGGTTGAGAGTGAAAAGCCAGAGCCATGGTGCAGACATCCGACAGGTGAGGTTGCTGCCGCCAAGTCATGAAGGACAGAACGGTTCTACTGCAGAACCAAGACGCTGGTCTTTACAACATCTTCCGGACACCTCAGGAAGCCCTGGAAAAAGGTGTTTTATATTCCAGCTTCAGCAGTCTCAGGCAACTAATTGCAACTTGATGGGAGAGTATAATTTCGGGTTTACAGGCACCAAGGGAGACCGACTGGTTCGATATCCCCGCATCAGACTCGAAAGGAGTACCTCCTATCCACTGCAACCGCGAGCCGAGAGCATTAGCCCTGTAGAGAATGGAACCACTCAAGATGGCAGATCTTGCGGTATAGACTCAAGTGAGGATTTCCCGAATGATTCCAGAGACCTCCCCCCACAAGGACAGGGGTGCTCGTTTGAAATTAGGCAAGAGCAAAATGGAAGACAGCCCCATTTTCGGATTCTTTTGACACGAGGTAGCGAAGAGCAGAATGGAGAACAAGGGCACAGGGCTAGGGCTTCTGGATCTGCTTCCGGAAATGACATGGTAAGATTTTGATACTCTATATTTATTAAAAGCTAATATATAAATTTCGTTTTTTTTATTGTGTTATATACGTGGCATAACCAGGGACAAGGACCATTGTCAGGAAAGCGTTCCACACTTTTTTGGCTAGCCACACAATAGCTATGTCTCCTTGACAAGCACACAATGCATGAAGAAAAATGGGGTAAAAAAAAAAAAAAATGAGTGACAGCAGAGATTTTCCAAAATATTGGCCAGTCTTTCCTTGTAATAATAAGAGCCTTCAACACTTGTGCTTTTAATCCCTTGTGGCTTAACTCCTAAATGACCAGAGAATTGCAAGTTGTGTTTAAATTGCTTACATTGCTTGTCAGTATAAGGCTGTGTCTGGCCAAACCATGACAAGCAAACTGCCTAATAACCCTTTTAAAGTACATTTAGATGCAAAACATTTGCTCTATTTTATTGGGGTTATAACATTTTTTGCGCTCTGTGTCCCATTGGGGAGAATTACCTTAATATTTCCCCACTATTCCTGTTCTGGTGAAAGTTTTGGATTTCCCCTCACTTTCTGTTTCAGTGACCATAGTCAACCAAGATCGATAGAGAAGGTGCATCTCCCCAGTGGGGACACCGAAATTAAAAAAAAAAAAAAAAAAAAGTTTTAGCATAAGTCTTTAAGTTGTTTTGAGGTTCTAACATGCACTGCTGCAAACCATCCATATATGAGAGTATTTCTATACATGCATAAAGGAAATGTATTCACATACAGTGCAATGTACAGATGGCATATATGTACAAATTATAGAGTTGCAGTGCCATTATTCTTGATATAATCACATTTAACAGGAAATGTGCTATATGTGATGTTTGATGTATCCCAAGAAAAATAAGGCTGGGTTCACATATATGCGGCAGTCTGATGCGGTTCTGTTCACCGGGTCAGGTGCGATTCGGGTGCAAATATTTACCTGAAATCACACCTCAACCGGACCCAAAAATGCATAGGACCCTTTTTAAAATGGCTCCGCGGCCACCCCGCACATGTGTGAACCGGTTCCATTGAAAGCTGGTCCAATTCACAGGTTATGCGAATTGGATGCGGTTAAAAAGGCAAGCAATTCACATGTATGTGACCCAAGCCTTGGGCACAATATGGTAGATGTGCCTGCAGGTAGTAGAGACAAAGAAGTTTTTCCCCGCGTTGTGTACTTTATATTTGTATTATCACAATATCCAAAGTCAAGTGACGACCAGAAAGTAAATAAATGTTCCTTGCAGTGGCGGCTGGTGTATGAGGGGCATTTGGGCGCCTCCCCGCCGGCTAAAGAAGAAAAAAAAAAGTCAGCCCCACCCCCTGCAGGTGACGCCGGTACATTGACTTTTTTTTTTTCGGCTCCTTGGCTCTCACATGACAGCCAAGTAGTGAGCCTATTGGTCAGCCATTAAAGTCTGTGTGTGTGCGCTGAACGGGTGCACGCACACAGGCTGATTGGCTGCCCTGAGCCTGTGGCTCAGTGTGATTGAATGTGGGGGAGGGTCACTGTGGCAGCGGACGTGACTCACGCTCCACAGAGACCATGACCGCCCGGTGACCAACGGGGGGGGGCAGCCCGCTCTCCGCATGCCGGATCTCTGCAGACTCGGCCAGCTTCTCCGCATGCTGTACTCTGCAACAATCCTGCCTGCCTATTGGATGGGGTAAGTGCGGGGGGGGGGTCTCTGCAATGTACCCCACCTGTGATACTGGCTGCATAACTGCCCCCACCTGTGTTATTGGCTGCATAACTGCCCCCACCTGTGATACTGGCTGCATAACTGCCCCCACCTGTGTTACTGGCTGCATAAGTGCCCCCACCTGTGATACTGACTGCATAACTGCCCTTACCTGTGTTACTGGCTGGAACTTCCTTGTAGAAGGGGCAATCCTGGCCGGGGAAGGAGGGTTACTTGGAGCATTCATGGAAATCTGGCCCTAAACTATGTTTTTGATAAATATCTGTTAATAAGATTCAGAGGTGTCAGAGTTGGCTGTTAGGCCCCATTCACACCTGAGCGTTTTGTAGCTTGAAGCCTGAAGCTACAAAACGCAAGAGGGGAATAGATCAATGATTCTCTATGGAGATGGTTCACATCTCCACTCCAATACGTCTGACGCCAAATGCCTGAAGCTCAAAAAAGTTCTGGAGGTATCAGCTTCCATCATTTTTTGTCAAAGTTTAATTAAATAAGTTAGAAGCTGATTGGCTACCATGCACAGCTGCACCAGATTTTACACCTTCCAGTTTTAGTAAATCAACCCCAGTGTGTTTCTATTGCCCAGGCATGCATGTTCATGGTGTAGACAGGCAGCCTGCTGGTAACTCCTGATGCTGGCCTTCTTTTGGGAAAGCATAACTGAGCAGACAAAAAAAATCTCGATGATTGACTTCCATTTGTGTTAGGCAATCGTCCTATCTACAGGTACATTTAGTTTCTAAACTAAATATATTAAATGACATTCTGATCCCACGGGACGATACTTCTCTGTACACATCTGACTTCCTGTAAGGACATTGCACATATCATCCTATACCCTAAAATGGATGGTTCCAAATAATGGAAGGTGGTACTAGGAATAGCATATACAGTATCCAATGTCTGTAGAGTTATCTATGGATGCCAGTGCTTAGTACATGATGTGCCTTCATCTGGTTTACCGTCTCTGTAATTCTTGAGAATGTGGATTTTTCTGCTGGTTTGCATGCAATATACAGTATATTGTTATAGTTACTCCATACAACTTGTTCATTTTTAAAAAGAATAATTGTATTCATGTGTAGTTGCTAAAAACTTGGAATCATAGTATTGTACCCCTATGTAGTGAAATGTTTCAATGCCCCCTTTAGTTAGATATGTATTCCAATAATTCTTTGTCACATGATTCAGCTTCCTTCACTGTTGGCGGTGCCACTGTGCCCTTTATTTGTGTTGGCTTCATCACTCAGACATCAGGAGGACTGAGGGCTACAGAATGATGGATGACACATGGTAACCTACAATTACAGTGCATTCACATTTGAAACATACAGCTAGAATAAGTACCTGAAACTGTCTTATTAGCTGCCTTTAATTTACAACAGGACTAAGAAGGTGAGAGGTTGCAGTGTGAACCAATTAGGTTTTTCTTCATTGTAAAGGGCTGTCATCCTAACCCTGGCAGCTTGCTGACAGGATGGAAGCGTGATGATCTCATTAGTGTGTGTAGCGCCCCCAATAGGTGCTGTAGTGATAGATTTTTGCTAGGAGAGTCAAATTTAGTCAGGCTGACTGTTTTGATCTGGGCAGCGGCGTGGCCCAGGGAGAGTTGGAGACTGCAGGAAGGAACACCCCTTGCTTACTCCTTCCCTTTGGGTCCAGAAAATTCTGGAAAAAGAGGATGGATGAGGAGGTGTAACTTTCTGAAGTATGCTAAGGAGCCCTGGCCAGTTCCCAACCTGGAGTGGCAGGGGGCAGGCCTCGTTAAATACTGTGGTCTGTGGGAGGAGAGTGTCTGGTGGAAGAGTGGAGATGTAGCAGAGGTTGTTGAGGCCTCACCTGGGAGCCCCCTTGAGGCCTGGCGGCTCGGGTGCAGCCAGGAGTGAAGAAGAGATCCTGGAGCAGCACAAGGGAGCAGGAGAGCAACAGTGAGGCTTCAGGAAAGGCTCTTTAAAGGATCCACCGATGCGGTGATTGACAGACCCTGGGAGCTGGAGAAGAGGACCGGAGCAAGCTGGGAGGAGACAAAGGACGGTTTGTGAAAGGTGGAGGAGCCAGTCAGGGGAGTGGTGTCACTGGACAGTAAGGCAGGCCAGAGTGGCCTGGAAGAGGATGGGCTGGGAGCAGTAGTCCATCAAGACCTGGCTAGCACAATTGTACTTGGCTACACTCTGAGGGCCCGTGGCTCTTGCCTGTAATGGGCGGTCCTGAGGTCCTGCTGGCAAAAGCGCAGGCCTCACCATGTGCTAGCTAGGGTGGAGGAAGATGTAATGGAGGCCTGATAAATATCCCTTCACGCCTACCAGTGAAGAAACAAGAGTTGTGCAGGAGAGAAGTAAAGGAGTGTAACGGTCAGCATGTGTCAGTGCTGGAGAAAGAAGGAGTGTATATACAGTGGTGTTCATAGAATGGTCCTGTATAATTGATCTTTGGGCATGTCACAGTCGCCCCTATCCTATCCAAATTTACAACAAAATCAAAGTACTGGCCTGTTCTGTTACTCCGGATGCAACGAAAAGTGTGTGATTGAGGGCAGAGTGACAGGTGAACCACATCTACCAGCCACCCCTAAGTGGGCCATTGACTATATGTGGTTAGAATTCTTTATTGCCCAGTCAGGGGCAGGGAAATGATCCATCTCCACCAGGGTTTTCCATGGAACTCCAGGGTTCTTATAGAGCAGGGGTGTCAAACATAATTTCATTGTGGGCCGCATCAGCGATATGGTTGCCCTTAAAGGGCTGATTGTATCTGCGGTGCACTATGTACAGAGTGCAGGGTTCAGGAGTGCACTACTTACAGAGTGCACACCCAACCCCTCTCCCCAAAGGTTTCTTGCATCTCTCTCTCCTACCTGGCCCATCTCTAGTACCTCCCTGTGTAAGCGGCTGTGCCTCACCTTGTAGAGAGATCATTCTCTCCCTCAGATTTTGGAGATCTGTTCCTGCCATGAGTACGTGCAGGGATCTGTTAGATCAAGGAGCCCGCTGAGAGCAAGAAGGCTTCTGTGTCTACAAGTGACAGCAGGGAGCAGGAGAAGAGGGTGAGAGCTGGAGGTGGCGAAACTCCATTCCACCACCTTCCGGCTGCAAAACTGGGTGCAAGTGCAACATGACAAGGCCTGGCAGGCGAATTTGTCCCTGGTCCATGTGTTTGACATGTGTTCTAGAGGTTGCTAAGGGTTCCTTAAGCATTGAGCAATTTTTACCTCTCAGATAAGTTCCCACTGACGCCATTGATCTTTTTAGCCACCTGTAAGGCCCCTTTCACACTGAGGCGCTTTCCTAGCGTTTTTGTGCTAAAAATAGCGCTTCCAAAACGTTTCTAAAACGCTGCCCATTAATTCCAATGTACCTATTCACACTGGGGTGTCGCGCTGGCACCGCGTTTAAAAAAGTCCTGCAAGCATGATTTTTTGTGCTTATTCTGAGCGCTAAAAATAGCGCATTAAAATGCCCATATACATTGAAATGAATGTAAAGCGCTTTAAAAGCGTGTTAAAAGAGCCAGCAAAACGCCCAGAGGTTGTGGAAAGGTCAAAATACCAGGAAGTTAACAGGATGTAATGTAGGGGGCTGTGCTATTTATTTAATGCTAGAGCTTCAAAAGCGCTTGAAAAACGCCTGGGCGTTAGCGCTAATTATATCGCTAACGCGGAAAAACCGCGGCAAAAAGCAGTCATAACACTTGACGTTTTGTGAGCGTTTTTCAAACGCCTCAGTGTGAAAGTAGCCTTAGGGTGTAATTCTTCCCAATGGCCTTAAGTGTAAGGAACATTCTTCCCACTGACCATCACACTAATGTATCATGAGATGTAGATCTAGTCATTTTTAGCATGGGTTCCTTGAGACCCGTACACACGGGCCCGAATGTCGCGAGACAACGGGCGGTTAAAAAAAAAACGCCCAACATTCGGCCTGTTTGCATGTCGGAGCTGTCAGGTTTTTTGGCACCTCAACGTACTAGGGCAATGCTCTATAGTGCACATTACAGGATGTTTATTTAAATTGGCTATGTTAATGCAATGCCTGTCAATGCAAGACTTAATTCACCACACAAATGTAAATGGGTCCCGTAACCACTTGCCACCCAAGCCAATTCTGCCACTGCTCTCCTACATGTAATCATCATTTTTTTGCTAGAAAATTACTTAGAACCCCAAAACATTATATATGTATATATATATATATATATTTTTAGCAGAGACCCAGGAAATAAAATGGAGGTCATTGCATTTTTTTTATGTCACCCGATATTTGTGCAGCAATTTTTCAAATGCGATTCTTTTTTTTTTTTTTTTGGAAAAAAACACTTTCATGACTTAAAAAAAAAACCACAACACAATGTTTACCCCAATTTTTTTATATAATGTGAAAGATGTTATGCTGAGTGAATGGATACTGAACATGTCACGCTTTAAAATTGCGAACAAACATGGAATTGCGCCAAACTTTGGTACTCAAAAATCTCCATAGGCAACGCTTTAAAAAATTTCACAATTTATCAGTTTAGAGTTAGAGGAGGTCTGGTGCTAGAATTATTGCTCTCGCTCTAACTTTTGTGCTGATACCTCACATGTGGTTTGAACGCCGTTTACATATGTGGGCGTGACCTACGCATGTGTACGCTTCTGTGTGCGAGCACGAGGGGACAAGGGCACTTTACATTTTTTTTTGTTTATTTTATTTCTATTTTTACACTTTTCTTTAATTTTCTTTATTTTTTTCTCACTTTTATTTCTATTACAAGTAATGTAAACATCCCTTGTAATAGGAATAGGGCATGACAGGTTCTCTTTATGGAGAGATCTAGGGTCCTATAAGTCCCCACATTTCTCCTCCTATCCTGGAAAGCCCAAGATAAAAAAAAAATAGATCTCGGGCTTTCCAGCTAAAAAAAAAAGGCAGTGTTTTAATCCGCAGTGGTGGCTAACCATAGAGGCAGTGTCTACATCTGCTGATGCCAGAAGTGACGCCATGATGGTGCTTCCGGGCCTCTGAGGGTCATAAAGATGGCCAGGAACCAGATGACCCTGGGAGGCCGGAAGCAACGTCATGACATCACGTCCGGCGTCGGCAGATGTAGACACTGCCTCTATGGTTACCTGCCACCATGGATTCAATCTCCAGCTCCGCGATCACACAGGCGAGCCAGGAGAAGCACCAGAGGTGGACAGGAGCCGAGGAGGAGCTAAAGAGCCGCTATGATGGCTTTTAAAATGCAGGTTATTGCGGGCTGAAAAAAAGATATGTGGATGATGCCTGTAGCTGCGGACATCATCCAAATATCTCCACTTCAAGTCCCCAAAATCATATAACTCAGGGGAAATTGTTAATATTTTAAATACCAACAGTTTGAATGGGGGATAAATCTACAGGTAGAGTAAAATACCCCTTTTAAATGCCCCTTTTTATATTTGATTTGTTGGGGTCCATGCCATCCATCCTGCCCATGCTCCCTGGTGCAGAATTGAAAGCTCCTCATGATAAATGACTTCTGCTCTGACATTTGGACATCCCGCTTGTGGTGTTTACTTTCCATCCATCTGCTGCGGTGTAAAACTAAAGAAGGAGCTTACCATTGAACAAGTGTTTATGCTCTGCGTGTCTGGAGAAGCAGAGCACAGCTCCTTGGAAAGCCTCTTATATAGGCAAGAGATGGAGAGACGATAAAGCAAAGAATGTTGCTGTGAATTCATGTTACTTTTCAGAGTCACTGTAGGTGCACGGCTAAGTGTGATTCCCAGTGAAAACAGCCGGACCTCCTGCCACCAGCAGCTGCATGCCTCCACGTCCTGCCAAATGTATCACCTTTGTATAATCTACCATGGACTGTTCTGTCCTGTTTTTGCCTTACAATGGAAATGATGGTATGAATATATCTAAATTATATGCTGATCAACTATAACTTTATGACCACTGACAGAGTGCAGAACATTGATTATTTCATTAAAATGGCACCTGAATGTCAGTGGGATATATAAGGCAGCAAGTTAACATGTTGTCCCTGAAATTGATATGTTGAAATTGTTGTGTATGGGGGTGCTTAGTCACAGACCGGTCAGTATGCCCATTGTGACCCGTGTCCATAGCCAAAAAGTGCCTACAGTGGGCGTGTGAGCATCAGAACTGGACCACGGAGCACTGGAAGAAGGTGGCCTGGTCCGATAAATCACATTTTCCTTTACATCATGTAGATGGCCAGGTGCATGTGCGTCACTTAACTGCGGAAGAGATGGCACCAGGATGCGCTATGGGCAGAAGGTAAGCCGGTGGAGGCAGTTTGATGCTTTGGGCAATGTTCTGCAGGGAAACCTTGGGTCCTGCCATTCACATGGATGGCACCACCTACCTAAACATTGTTGCGGACCAAGTGCCCCCCTTCATGAAAACGGTATTACCTGATGGGAGTGAGCAGGATAATGCCCCGCCACACTGCAAAAATGGTTCACAAATGATTTGAGGTATTGAATTTGCCTCCAAATTCTCCAGATCTCAATCCAGTTGATCATCTGGACAAACAAGTTGGATCCATGGAGGCCCCACCTCGCAACTTAGAGGATTTAAAGGATCTGCTACTGAGGGCTTGGTTCCAGATACCACAGCATACCTTCAGAGGTCTAGTGGTGTCCATACATCGACGGGTAAGGGCTGTTTTGGTGGCAAAAAAGTGACCTACTCAAAATTAGGTGGGTGGTCAAAAAGTTATGGCTGATCAGTGTACTGTATATGGATATTAAATGTGCTCCAGTGATGGCTGCATGGCCTTTCTCAAGGCATGTCTTTTAAAGACAACAAAGTGGACCATTCCTGCACATTGGGCACTTTAAAGGTTGCATTGGAATCTGACAACACAGGAGAGCAGTTGGGAGACTGGGGCAGAGTGTTGTTGCCTCATAACTGGAAGTGCGTCAACAAGCACTGTCATAGCAGGATCACCAGCCATGTATTATTTTAAGGAAAGCTGCAGGTTTAATAAATGCGAATGTTAAATGGCTTTCAAAATTCTATTAACATGTGAAAAGTAGTATGCGCTTTTAGTGATTGGGTTTACATCTACACTATATTGTCAAAAGTATTGTGACACCTGCCTTTACATGCACATGAACTTTAATGGCATCCCACTCTTAGTCCGTAGGGTTCAATATTGAGTTGGCCCACCCTTTGCAGCTATAACAGCTTCAACTCTTCTGGGAAGGCTGTCCGTCCACAAGGTTTAAGAGTGTGTCTATGGGAATGTTTGACAATTCTTCCAGAAGCGCATTTGTAAGGTCAGGCACTGATGTTGGACGAGAAGGCCTGGCTAACAGTCTCTGCTCTTATTCATCCCAAAGGTGTTCTATCGGGTTGAGTTCAGGTTTCTGTGCAGACCAATCAAGTTCCTCCACCCCAAACTCACTCATTGATGTCTTTATGGACCTTGCTTTGTGCACTGGTCCAAATAATTTGGTGGAGGGGGGATTATGGTGTGGGGTTATTTTTCAGGGGTTGGGCTTGGACCCTTAATTTCAGTGAAGGGAACTCTTAAGGCGCTAGCAAACCAAGACATTATGGACAGTTTCATGCTCCCAACTTTGTGTGAACAGTTTGGGGATGCCCCTTCCTGTTCCCACGTGACTGCACACCAGTGCACAAAGCAAGGTCTGAACTGTGCATGCGTGAGTCGCATTGTGAATGGCTTGTGTATCTTCTGGGACCCGTGTCTTTATGGACCTTGCTTTGTGCAGTGGTGCGCAGTCATGATGGAACTGGAAGGGGCCATCCCCAAACTGTTCCCACAAAGTTGGGAGCATGAAAATGTCCAAAATGTCTTGGTATGCTGACGCCTTAAGAGTTCCCTTCACTGGAACTAAGGCGCTAAGCCCAACCCCTGAAAAACAACCCCACACCGTAATCCCCCTCCACCAAATAATTTGGACCAGTGCACAAAGCAGGGTCCATAGACATGGATGAGTGAGTTTGGGGTGGAGAAACTTGACTGGCTGGACCTCAACCCGATAGAACACCTTTGGCATGAATTAGAGTGGAGGCTGTGAGCCAGGCCTTCTCCTCCAACATCAGTGTCTGACCTCAGAAATGCGCTTCTGGAAGAGTGGTCAAACATTCCCATAGACACTGCTAAACCTTGTGGACAGCCTTCCCAGAAGAGATTAAGCTGTTATAGCTGCAAAGGGTGGGCCAACTCAATATTGATCCCTACGGATTAAGACTGAGATGCCATTAAAGTTCTTGTGCGAGTAAAGGCAGGTGTCTCAATACTTTTGACAATACAGTGTACTTTGACATACAATGAAATTTCAGCGAATACACATCTGTATGTGAATTATTTAATTTGCCAAAGGTTTTCTAATTCTGGCCATCCAGTTTCGCAATTCACATACCACCTGCTATATTGCATGGTCAACAAGGTGCCAGCACAATTTCTTATGGCAGATTTACAGCTTCCTGTGTCACCTACCTGCCTGATCATTGGCCTATTGATGAGGTTCCGAACCGGACTCTTCTCCTTTTGAAGCAGCCTAAATAGCGCCCTCTCCAGCTCCCAGTGCATGAAAGCATATTACATTGAAAGTACAGTGGATAAGGGCTTGGTTGGCTTAGAGCACAGGTGTCAAACACAAGGCCCGCGGGCCGAATCCGGCCCTCCAAGCCATTTCATGTGGCCCTCGCACCTGTCCTGCAGCTGGGAGCTCCAGCCCACCTCCAGATAGTGTACTTTCTGCTTTCCAGCAATGCATCCAGCTTCTTCCCAGCAGCAGCATAAGGTAAGGGGGTGCACTTTGATGCAAGGGAGGGTGGAGGATTCAACTTCTGATGGTGGGGGTGACTCTTGACATCTAATATAAGGGAAGGGGATGCTCTGGACATATAGTCTTAAAGAAACAACCGGCCCTTTTATGGGCAATCATAATGCTGATGTGGCCCACAATGAAATTGAGTTTGACACCACTGGCTTAGAGTGTAGAACCTCCAACTGCGTCAGTCATGTTTTGTACAACTGACGCTGGATTGAGTGGATGTTGATCAGAAGTTTCTAAAAGAGGCTTGAGGAGATCAGCAGCACTGAGCTGCATAAATGGATAAAAAAAGCATAGAAATTTCACAGGGCTTTAGCAAACTAAATGTGATGAAGTCGGGGTTTAGATCTTTTGTTCTTTAAAGTTGGTGTATTGCTAAGCCTTCCAATGCCCCGTGGGTTTTGTGCTCTTTATTTTATTATTTGTTGAGTTCTTTTTGTTGCTTTTCATGACTAATGCATCATCATAATCATTCTGCTTGTGGTATTATGATTTGCAGCAAAAAACATAGTGTGAGCTGTCATTGTAGGAGAACCAATGCCATTCTTCTGCTCCACCTAACAAGGCAGTCTGACCGTAATGTTCCCTGATTTACATCTTGATTAAACAGCGTAAGCTCCAGAGAACAAAATTGTTTGTACAGTTGTGATTACAGATAATGCCAAAGTGATAAAGAAAATGGACTTAAAAGTCTTGATTAAAAAAAAAAAAAAAAAATATTGAAAAGTGTAGAAGAGAGTAGGCAGTTAAATTGTTCTTTTACCACGATTTTCTGTAGGTTTATATCTGAAGGCGGATATGATTTTTGTTTATTAAATTTATATAAGCTACAGCCGTTATTCTCTTCTTCCTACTCCAAGGAGCAAATTTATCAAAATAATAGAAAAGAAACATTTCCATAAACTGTGCCAAATATAGCTAGTCACGATTATCTTCTGTTCTCCGTAGTTCCTCTCATCTGTCTTAAAGCGGAGTTCCACCCAGTTAAAAGTCAGCAGCTACAAAAAGTGTAGCTGCTGACTTTTAACAGTCGGACACTCACCGGTCCCTCGCTTCAGCAATGCGGTCGCCCGAGGACTCGCTCTTCTCCCCCACCCTTCGGCGGCGCCAGCTTCACGAGTGTGGGCACCTGGCCTTGGCTTCAAAGCTGGGTGCGCACTGCACATGCGCCTTGTGAATGGCCAGCGTATCTTTGGGGACCTGTGACGTGTCCCAGAAGATCGCGGGGAGGGGAGGTGAACTTCCTTCCGGAGTCGCGGCTGTAGGGGAGGAAGGGTCCCTGGTCCACCCCCAAAAAAATGACATGCCAATCGTGGCATGTCAGGGGGTCACCTTCCTTTAGCCTCCTTTCACACCAAGGTGTTGGAAAAAAGCCTGTAAAATCCTGTAAAACGCCATGATTTTAGTGTGTGTTTTTGACGCGCTAGCACTATAAATAGTGCCCCTCTAATGGTGTTTTTTAAGTGCTTTTCAAGCGTTTGTGCTTCAATCATGTGACCTTTCGACAGCCTCAGTTCACGTTTCATGCACTTTTCAAGCGCTTAACCATTATTTTCAATGGACATGGGCGTTTTAGAAGAGCTATTTTGAGCGCACAAAACAAGCTGAAAAGATGCTGCTTGCAGGACTTTTAGCAATGCCTAGCAAGCGCAACGCCTCGGTGTGAAAGCATCCATTGAGATGCATGGGGAGCATTTTTGATTCGCTTTTTATGTGCTAATTTTGGAACAAAAATGCCTGAAAAATGCCTTGGTGTGAACGGAGTCTAAAAGCCGAAGTTCCACTTTTGGGTGGCACTTCGCTTTAAGGCCTGTTTCACAAGGACTTCAGCTTGTATAAGAGCAGTGTGAACACCAGATTCTGTGTTCCCCAGTTTTGGTAAATTTTCCCCAATGTCTTTTCCACCACTGCTTATCTTTTATATTGATGATTGAAAATATCAAATACAACCCTTTAGGCCAAGTTTTGTCAACTAGGGATCCTCCAGAGGTTGCTAAGGTTTCCATAAGCAGTGGTACATTGATCCCTGACCACACATGTAAGGAGGCACGATGTAAGGCCAACTTTTTTTACAGATCAACAATGTAAGGGGGGCCCTTTCTCCAGAAACCAACAATGTAAGGGAGCCCTTCTCCACAAACCAACAATGTAAGGGGTTTGTGTAGAAGGGTTCCCTTACATTGGTGGTCTCTGGTGAAGGGCCCCCTTACATTGCTGATCTGTGGAGAAAGGCTCCCTTACATTTGTTTGTCTGTGGAGAAGGGCCCACTTACATTGGTGGTCTGTGGAAAAATTTGACCTTACATTAAGGGAGCCCTACTCCACAGATCAACAATGTAAGGGAGCCTTCTCCACAGATCAACAATGTAAGGGGGCCCTTCACCAACGACCACCAATGTAAGAGAGCCCTTCTCCACAAAGCCCCAACAATGTAAGTGAGCCCTTCTCCACAGATCAATAATGTAAGGCTTCCATAAGCAGTGGTACATTGATCCCTGACCACACATGTAAGGAGGGACAATGTAAGGCCAACATTTTCCACAGATCAACAATATAAGGGGGCCCTCGCCACAGATCAACAATGTAAGGGGGCCCTTCTCCACAAACCAAAAATGTAAGGAAGCTCTTCTCCACAAACCAACAATGCAAGGGGGTTCTTCTCCGTAAACCAACAATGTAAGAGGGTCCTTCTCCACAAACCAATGTAACGGAGCCCTTCTCCACAAACCAATGTAAGGGGGCCCTTCTCCACAAATCAATGTAAGGGGGCCCTTCTCCACAGACCAACAATGTAAGGGGGGTCTTCTCCACAGACCAACAATGTAAGGAGTCCCCTCTTTACAAACCAACAAACCATTTTGTTGTATTGGGCAAGGAGGGTGTTTGAAAACGATCCTTTTTGGATGTCAAATAGTCTTAATAATTTCTTGTTCTTTAAGATAAAACTTTCCACAACTTACTGATCATGCTAATGAACCATTAGCTCCTACAAATTGTATTTTTCAGCAGAGGGTTCCCTCGTTTTGATTGGCTACTGTGGACAAGGTTATAAATTGTCAACCCTCATTATAAAGTGTCAATCCAGAAACTGCTACCCTCCTCAACTGCTTACAGCAGCTATTTTTAACCTTTGAGTGAATACTTGAAAAACTGGCCATGATCAATAATCATGAAAGTAATGATAATGCCTAAGAAAAAAAATGTAGACAATGCAAATTTTAATGCGCCTTTACGTTGGTAATGAGCGGAAGTATTCCCCACATATGTTGGTGGTCAGGGGAAATATGTCTACTAAGGGTCCAAAAAAGGAAGGAGAAACTGCTCACCATACTAAAAGTCTCCAAACAATTTGAGTCATCCAACACACACACTACTCCATCCAATGTTCACTCGGTAAGGAGCTTACTCATAGGTTACCCTGTACAGACTGTGCTAGCGGCCGACGACTATAGGAACCATAGTCAGTGGTCAGTAGAGATTTGCCCCATGTACATTGATGATCAGTGTAAATATGCCCCCATATATTGGCAAGAGGGAATCATTCCCCTGTACATTGGTGGTTTGTGGAAAAGAATACACTGGGGTCGATGAGAGAAGAACCCACTTTGCATTGGTGGTCTTTGTAATGCCTCTTTACATTGACTGTTAGTAGGTAGCATTCCCTACTACTTTGCAGGTGAATGTCATGAGCCCCCAGTTATACGCTGCTAGAGATGTCAATAGTGTCAGTAGATACATACCTTACAGAGAAGGCTTGTTGTATTCTGTTGGTTCTACTGAGTGATTTCAGTACAGAAATTATGCAGTTACCAGAAGAGAAAAGTTCAAACCCCCCACTTTTAAGGAACCCCTATCAACCCCCTGCAGGAATCCCAGAGGTTCCAAAGAACCCTGGTTGAGGAAAGCTAAATTACATTCCTTTCATACCGTCACTCCGTTTGGTCAACAGAACCCTGTGCAAGCTCCAAGTCGTGACTTTTCCCAGTGAAGTAAACTCTAACAAACTGGGAACTGCAATAAAAAACCTAACCCTACCCTACACTACTTAATGGTTCCTGGAATTTTTGTACTACTTTTTCAGCTGAAAAAATGATTGTAGTCAGATCTTTTTGTTAACCTCCAGCTCTAAATGTATGTAATGGCAAGGGGTGTGCTGGACAATCTCTTGTTGCTAACTGCTGGGGGATCTAATGTTGCTGGGGGGGGGGGGTGTCTATGTTTCTGGGAAGGTCTTATGTTGCTGGAGGGCCTTATGAGGAAGGGGTCTGGCTGCTGGATTGTCTATTGATGCTGGGAGATGTTGTTGTTGCTGGCAGGTGTCTATTGTCGCTTACTTGGGCCTATTGTCACTGGGGGGTCTATTGTTTTTGCTGGGGGTTTGTTTTGTTTCAGTGGGGTCTGTTTTTTCTGGGGTAGATCTATTGTTACTAGGTATAAGGGATAGAGCATGGAAGTATAGGGACTTTAAAGGTGCTGATTCATAAACAATATCAATATCTGTTAAAACATGATTGTTATTTGTACAAAATAATTGATTAAAAACAGGTATCCATACAAACAGAGCTTGGTTATCCATCAGAGAAAAATTGCTACACATATTCACGCTCTTGTTACATGTTTCGCCATACAGGCTTCTTCAGACAAGATACGTGGTACATCAACTATTGAATGAATGCATAAACATGCACATGTTAGATTCATAAATAGAATTTATACAGTTTATTCCTCCACATAATATGGAGCAAAAATGGAAAGAGTACACAATTAAGCAACAACACACAATGATATAAAACTATAAACAAAGAATGCAGCACCCCCCAAAAGACATAGGTTAACACAAGTGGCTTCTTACCTCTGATGCTCCGAGGTAACAAAGCCTATTTATTGGATATGATGTGAAGAGAGAGTCTGTCCTAGGGGCCATCTGGGCATAGCCTGCCACATACACCAAAGTCTCCCGCAGAGAGGGCTATAATGATCGCTGTGTGCTCACAGAGATATCGCGAGCACACAGTCGCTATTCACACTAATTCTAAGAAAGGTAAAATAAACAATAATAATGACTGCGGGAGACTTTGGTGTATGTGGCAGGCTATGCCCAGATGGAGGTGTATGGCCATTCGGAGCATCAGAGGTAAGAAGCCACTTGTGTTAACCTATGCCTTTTGTGGGGTGCTGCATTCTTTGTTTATAGTTTTATATCATTGTGCATTGTTGCTTAATTGTGTACTCTTTCCATTTTTGCTCCATATTATGGGGAGGAATGAACTGTACAAATTCTGTTTATGAATCTAACGTGTGCATGTTCATTCATTCAATAGTTGATGTACCAGGTATCTTGCCTGAAGAAGCCTGTATAGCGAAACATGTAACAAGAGCCGTGAATATGTGTAGCATTTTTTCTCTGATGGACAACCAAGCTCTGTTTGTATGGAGACCTGTTTTTAATCAATTTTTTGTACAAATAAAAATCATGTTTTAACAGATATTGATATTGTTCATTGAATCAGCACCTTTAAAAAGTTCCTATACTTCCATACTCTATCTTTTAATCTCAACTCCAATGGGATGTCTCTGGACATACCCACACAACTATCTATACTATGGTTACTAGGCAGTATTTTGTTGCTGGGGGGGGTGGGTTCTAATGTTGCTGGGGAGTCTAATTTTGCTGCGGGGAAGATTTTTTTGTTGCAAGGGGGTTCATTGTTTCTGGGGGCATCCATGGATCTATTGTTGGGAGGTCTATTGTTGCTGGAGGTGGTCAATTTTATTGTTTTTTTATGTTATCAAATTACTTAGCACCACAAAATGAATGGTTCTGTATTCTCCGGTACTGGGAGGTGGGTAAGGGTGGAACCAATGGATGGTGCTTGGATATGGGTAGGGGACAGAGACAACGGGTGATTGAAGTGGGGAGTACCTGCAGCTATTCTCTGAGAAAAGAAGCCCTGATCATGGTATTTACCGCTTCTTTCTTTGATATCCACTGAGGCATATTGCAATAACGATTAGCCCTGTATATTCATGACAACCTGCCCATAGATGTGATTGGGGCCATCATGCACACACAAGAGCACTTCAGAGCACTGTGCATCAAGCTTCATGTCTTCAGTTGTGGCTCCACAGTCTCATGCCTGAGCAACTAAGCTTCCAGAGCTGGAGCTGGCTCGTTGAGCTTGTCCTGTTCACAGCGTGACGTTCCTGGGCTCACTCAATACGCTAACCAGCAGCTGCTTCTGTAAAAAATCCACAGGGGCGTCTCGAGTCCTGCAACTTCCAACTATTTATGACCTTTCAGATACCTTCTGTTTTAGTCAGAGGCGAAACAAACAGGCAGGATAAGTTAATTTATTATTGAATCAACGACAAGATTTTTTCTCAGCATGTTCATAAAAAAATATAGAGAAAAGGCCCACAACTGCAAATGGTGCCTGACAGCAAAAAAATCAACAAAACAGTTGGAGAACTCAACTGGCAACACTGCTTGTAGCGGAGGCAGCGTTGTCAGTCCAGTACTGAAGGTCAGGAGCTCACTGTATTTCTGGCAGAACAAACACATACTTTTCTGTGCTTGCAGAATTTTGAGGCCTCATACACACGGACATTTTTTGACGCCAGCGTTTTCTGGCATTTTTTTGCAGCTCTCCATGTTAGTCAATGGCCCCATAAAAACGCCGATGTTTTTGAGCTGTAGAGGGCGTCTGCGTTAGTGAGCTGAAACTAGAACCCACGGCCAGTACGTTCTGAGACTGTAACGTTTTGACGTTTTTTGACGCAGACGCCGCAAAACGCCAACTAACTTTGACGCCGACATTTTTAGGTTGAAAAATAGCAGAGGGATGATTTTTTTTTTCAAAAAAACGCCTATTGACGCCGACGCTCACTAACGCCGATGCATAACGCCGAAAATGCCGTTTTTTTTTTTTTTTTTCCTTGACGTCGGGTCCGACGTTTTGTTTATTTTTTAGAAACGTCTGTGTGTATGAGGCCTTAAAGACAAACATGGTGAAATGTGGATATAATGAAAACAAATGGCGAATATGTTTTTTTGTTTTTTTGACCAGACATACATTTTAGGCCTCATACACACGGACGTTTCTAAAAAAATAAACAAAACGTCGGGCCCGACGTCAAGGAAAAAAAGTCGGCGTTTTTCGGCGTTATGCATCGGCGTTTTTGAGCGTTAGTGAGCGTCGGCGTCAATAGGCGTTTTTTAAAAAAAATCATCCCTCTGCTATTTTTCAACCTAAAAACGTCAAAAAACGCCGGAAAACGCCAGTATAATAATAGGTGGCATTTGTTGGCATATTGTGGCGTATTGTGGCGTCAAAAAATGCCAAAACGTTACAGCCTTAGAACGCGATGGCTGTGGGTTCTAGTTTCAGCTCACTAACGCCAACGTCATCTACAGCTCAAAAACGCCGACGTTTTTATGGGGCCATTGACTAACATGGAGAGCTGCAAAAAACGCCAGAAAACGCCGGCGTCAAAAAACGTCCGTGTGTATGAGGCCTTAAAGAGGAACTTTACCCTCCCGTTGAAATGATCTTCTTTATCCACGCTTACCTTTGGTGTTCTTTATATGCTGTAATATACTTACAAGTTTACTGAATCCAGCAATGTCCGATTTTCACACCCTGCTGTTTTATTCCAGGTCCTGTTCTTATTTATTTAATTTCGAGAATATTACTGAGAATGATTTTGAGAAAAGGTATTAAAAATGATCTCCCATGGGTGTCAAATATTTTACACATTCTTTTATTTAAAACTTTGTATAATTTATGGGTTACTTTAATGAGACCTGAAACTTTTTTCAAGAGTTCCTCAGGGCTAATAAGGTTGAGGAAGGACTCTATAAACCAGGCTTTCTCAACCTTTTCAACACAAATGAACCCTTGAATTCACTTTCCGGTCAAATAATTGCTATATCTACAACTTCTGATATATTAGTGTGATAATCAGTGGGAGGAATGCTCCTTACACTGGTGGTCAATGGGAAGAAATACCCCCTTACAGATAGCTAAAAAGATCAGTGGTGTCACTGTGAACTTATCTGAGTGGCAGAAGTTGCTCATTGCTCAAAGAAGCCCTAGCAAGATCTGGAGGGACCCTAGGGTTTTTATGGAACCCTGGCTGAGAAACCCTGCTATAAAGCAGCCTTTTTCAACCAGGGTGCTCTGGCACCTTAAGGTGCCTTGAGGCTTCTTCAGGGGTGCCTTGGCAAAATGCCTAAAAAATCATCAAAAATGTATACAGGCCAGCAGGTGGATGAAGCCTACCTTTTAAGTTATACAAAGCCACAGGTTTTCATTATGCACCATTACGACTTTCTAGACACTGCCATCCTAACAACCAATGATGTTATCTTTGATAAGGAGGATGCCTGTTTCCTCCACAGTCCTTGTTTGACCCTCCTCTACCCCTCTCCCTCAGCACTGGGGTCATATTAGATGACTGATGGAGAGAAATTGAAGGAGAAGAGAGAAACATTGGAATACTAGTCAGTACCAGTGTGCAAAAGTGTATTTGTTTTTTAAGAAAAAATCACCTGTAACGTGGGGTGTCTTATGTGTGGACGTTGCTGCGTTATGTAAAACTATTACAATTATTTTTTTACATTTTAGAATGGGGTGCCTTGTGACTGTCCATAATTTTAAAGGGTGCCTTGACTGAAAAAGGTTGAGAAACCCTGCTATAGAGTGTGACTTAAGTGAGTCTGCTGGAGCTGCTGATATCACATCCAAGATGGCAGAACCCAGCAGCAGTCTTGGAGCTTTTTGGATGTCTGCATTTGGAAGGCTTATAACAAGATCTCTAACATGTTTAACTCTTGGGGGAAGCAATGGTGGACGTGGATCTGGGGGTTTTGGTAGATCATAAGCTTAAAGTGATTGTAAAGGCTTGTTTAAAAAAAAAAAAAAAATGTTATACTTACCTCCTCTGTGCAGTTGGTTTTGCACAGAGCAGCCCAGATCCTGCTCTTGGGTCCATCTTTGCTGCTCCTGGGGGGGGCCCCTCCCCTTCCTATCGAATGCCCCCACAGCCAGCAGCTTCCTATGGGGGCACCCGATCCAAGTCAGAGCTCCGTGTATCCACTCAGACACAGAGCCCCCCCCCCCTCCCTTGATTAGCTGACTGACTTTGATTGACAGCCGCGGGAGCCAATGCACCCGCTGCTGTGTCTCAGCCAATCAGGAGGAGTGTCCCGGATGGCTTAGACATTCGTGGTCATCGCTGAAAAGAGATGGGACACAGGTAAGTAATTAGGGGGGTGCTGTCAGGGCTGTTACACAAAAAAGGTTTTTTTTATCTTAATGCATAGTGTAGCCAATGGCCCCTGTAGGGGTGGCTGGTAATTGTGGTTCACCTGTCACTCTCCCCTTAATCACACATTTTTCCTTTCATCCAAAGTCACTGAACAGGCCAGTACTTTGATTTTGATGTTTTATTGAGGTAATAAACTTGGATGGGGTAGGCACAACTGTGGGACGCCCAATAGATCAAGAGATAGGACCATGCTATATACACTGCAGTATATACACTCCTCCTTCCTCCAGCACTGACACTTGCAGACCGTTACACTCCTCACACTTCTCTCCTGCACAACACTAGCTTCTTCACAGCGAGACCTGAAGGGATATTTATAAGACCTCCATTACATCTTCCTCCACCCTAGCTAGCACATGGTGAGGCCTACTTTCCTGGTGGCAGGACCTCCGGACCGCCTGTTATAGGCAAGGGTCACGGGCCCTAAAAATGTAGCAAAATTCAGTTGTGCCAGCAGGGTTTTGATGAACTACTGCTCCCAGCCCATCCTCTTTTAGGTCACTCTGGCCTGTTTTACTGCCCAGTCACACTACTCCCCAGACTCGCTCATCTGACCTCCACAGACTGTCCACTGTATCCTCCCAGCCTGCTCCAGTCCTCCTCTCCAGTTCCCAGGGTCTGTCACTGCCAGACACCGGTGGGTCCTTTAAAGAGCCTTTTCTGTAGCTTCTCTGTTGCTCTCCTGCTCCCTTGTGTCGCTCCAGGATCTCTCTCCCCCTGGCTGCACCCAAGCTCCCAGGCCTCAAGGCCAGACTGGGGGCTCCCCGGTGAGGCCTCTGCAACCTCTGCTACATCTCCTCTCCACTCTTCCACCTGAGGGACTGGTTAGGGGTTGGACCTAATCGTCCCCCGTCCGGAGGAATTTATGACACCAGACGGGTCAACCCCCCCCCCCCCTCGCAGTCCACCTTCTCACCTCTCCTCTACATCGTCTCCAACGTCTCCGGAGTGGCCCCTCGGGGGTCAGACCGGAACTCCGGACCCTCGAACCCACGTCGGTCCCCCTCTCTCTAGGACCTCGCTGTGTTCCCTCGTCCTCTCGTTGTCTCTTCGATGTCTTTTCCGAGAAATTTCCTGGGTGGCCACAGACCGTCACTGTCTGGGACCCTTGACCTCTCCTCCTGACCTCGTCCGACCCTCCTATGTCACCTGTCAGACACCTCCAGTCTACTCGCTCAGACCCCTCATCACACTGACCCGTCATTTTGTCCGGTCTCACTGGATTTTCTCCTACCCGACCCTCGTCATCAAGTAGTTTTGGGACGACCG
>BLSH010434103.1:3761-14049 GCA_018402905.1 Glandirana rugosa
CAATCTCTTGGTTTCACCCCCTACTCACCTCCGAGCACAATCTTGGTTCCACCCCCTACCCACCTTTGAGCACAATCTCTTGGTTCCACCCACTACCCATCTCCAAGCACAATCTATATGTAATATGTACACTCTGTAGGAAAGAAGGGAGAGGGGAGACATGATTGAAACCTTTAAATACCTCAAGGGGGTGAATAAGGTTCAGGAGGGCAGTCTTTTCAATATGAAACCAAAATCAAGAACACGGGGACATGACCTCAAACTAACTGGGGGGAAGTTCAAAACTAATCTTAGAAAGCATTATTTTACTGAAAGGGTGGTTGATGATTGGAATAAACTACCAACAGAGGTTGTGAGACAGTCAACAGTAAATGGCTTCAAACATGCTTGGGATAAACATAAATCCATAGTCAGACAAGGTTAATGTAAAAAAAATAAAAAATAAATAAAAAATAAAAAGGGGCAGACTCGATGGACTACTCAGTCTTTTTCTGCCGTCACTTTTCTATGTTTCTATGTTTCTATCTCTTGGTTACACCCCCTACCCACCTCCGAGTACAATATTTTCGTTACATCCCCTATCCTCCTCTGAGCATTATATCTTGGTTCCCCCCCTACCTACCACCGAGCACAATATCTAGGTTCTACCCCTTACCCACCTCTGAGCATAATCTCTTGGTCGAACCCCCTACCCACCTCCGAGCAAAATCTCTTGGTTCTACCCCCTAACCACCTCCAAGCACAATCTCTTGGTTGCACTACCTACCCACCTCTGAGCATAATCTCTTGGTTGCGCCCCCTACCCACCCCTGAGCACAATCTAGTGGTTCCATCCCCTACCCACCTCTGAGCACAATCTCTTAGTTCTACCCCCTACCCACCTCTGAACACAATCTTTTGGTTCCACCCCCTACCCACCTCCCAGCACAATCTCTTAGTTCTACCCCCTACCCACCTCTGAACACAATCTCTTGGTTCCATCCCCTACCCACCTCCCAGCACCACCACTTTTAGAGAATAAAGAACCAAGTATCATTTTGTGGTGATAAGTAATTTGTAGTACATTTTTTAAATAATAACAAGAAAAGCAGTAAAGTAGATCCCTCAGCCAGCAGCAATAGACCCTTCCCGGCAACAATAGACCCCAACAACAATGGCCCAGCCCAGTATCAATAGACTCTCCAGCAGAAAGCAACAATAGACCTCCCCCCCAACAGTGGATCCATTCCAGCAACAATTGATACCCCACAGCAACAATAGATCCACACCAGCAACAATAGATCCCCTAGCAATAATAGACTGTTAGCCAAAAATAGATTCCTTCCAGCAACAATAAATCCACCATCAGCTAGCAACAATAGAACCCTCCCTCAACAGTAGATCTCACCCAGCAACAATTCATCCCCCAGCAACATAAGCTTCCTCTACCAGCAACTATATTAGACCTCACCAGCAACAATAGACTACATGCAAAAATAGATCTCCTCCAGGAACAATAGATCCTTCAGCAGGCAGTATCAATAAACCCTGCAGCACACTCCACCACCCCTTGCCATTACATACATTCAGTGAAGGGGGTGCCCGAACTGCGTTACCTCGCGTTTCCGCTAAAAAAAAAAACCCTGGTTGTGACCATACAACAGCAGGTTACAAGTTCACTGGATTTCTGGCAGGATCAACAAATATTTTTCAGTATTTTACATCATTTTTAATGGGCTAAAGCATGGTGAAATGTGCATGTATAGTGGAGACGTACCCTTTAATATTTGTCTTGGATGAATGTTATCACCGCGCCGCACCTTCGTCTTGCAGTCAGCCCTGTCACGTGCCCGTGTTCGTTCAGGATCTCCGCTTGCGTCTGGTAAACGTAAGCCACCGGCGCAGAGGCTGGAATGGTTCCCACTTAACTCTCCAGTGTGGGTTGCAGAAGCCGGGGTCAGCCTTTTGTTAAGGCGTTTGTTTAGTGCGCTCGCCGTGTGATGATGAGAAATGCAGATTGTATTGGTCACAGTGAAAATGACTGCGGTAGATTGTGTGCATTAGTAGAAAACCTCGGGAGACCTTCCATGTGCGCTATTCACTGCAGAAGCGGCTACTTATGTGTAATTCACAGGAGCTCTGTACTTTGTGGACAGCCTATAAGCTGGGCGGTTTAATGTGCCCTGCATGGTGGGTAGAAGTCATAATGGGGGGGCGTCATGCTGCACGTGGTATTTATTTATAATCCACGTGTATGCCATTTTCTGAGCGTTTAATGCTGAACTGCAGGCGGATATAAAAGAAACAAAAGCATGCAACTCTGATAATTAATATATTATTACTACAATAGGTGTAAGAATTCAACCTGGTGTCAGCCCCTGTACAGCAGAGCCCAGAGTGGGAAAGAAAGAAGCAGCACACTGAGTTCAAGAATCATAGGAGAGAGCAGAGTGACTGAGAGATGAGCTTATCACTGAGCTGCTTTTTCTTTCACTGGCCAGTCACAGGCTGGGGGGTAAGGGGCCAGGGGCGTTCAGAATGACCTGGGCTCAGAGGAAGTGGGTTGAATAATGCTGGCCATGAGATCAGAGTGAAAGAGGAAGCATCAGCCCACTGAGATAGTCAGTCAGTTCAAGGAACAAGCGTGACAGAGAGATGAGATCATCACTGAGCTGCTTCCCCTTTTACTGTTCAGTCACATACTAGGGGGTGGGCCAAGGGTGACCTGGGCTCAGAGGAAGTGGGTTGAGTAATGCCGGATGTGAGGTCAGAATTAGAGAAGAAGCAGCAGCCTACTGAGCTAATCCATTCAATGGGAATGCTGATAGGAAGAGAGAACAGAGTGACTGAGAGATGAACTCATCACTGAGCTCCTTTTAATGGCCAGTCACGGGCTGGGGGTGGGTTCAGAATGACCTGGGCTCAGAGGAAGTGGGTTGAATAATGCTGACTGTGAGATCAGAGTGAAAAAAGAAGCATTAGCCCACTGAGCCAATCAGTTGAGATTGTCACTGAGCTGCTTCCCCTTTCACTGGCCATTCACAGTGACCTGAGCTCAGAATCACCTGAGCTCAGAGGAAGTATGTTGAATAATGCTGTTGTGAGATCAGAGTGAAAGAGGAAGCATCAGCCCACTGAGATAGTCAGTTCAAGGAACAAGCGTGACAGAGAGATGAGATCATCACTGAGCTGCTTCCCCTTTCACTGTTCAGTCACAGGCTGGGGGGCGGGTCCAGGGTGACCTGGGCTCAGAGGAAGTTGGTTGATTAATGCTGGCCATGAGACTGAGGACATCTAGTGTAAGAAAAAAAGTACTGCAGTGGAAATCTCTGCATTGTGAGTTGAATGTTTCTGGACTTCAGACTGGAAACCTCTAGTAAAAGAAAACCCTGCAGGGGAAATCTCTGAATTGAAGGTGCATGTCACAAGGTACAGCTAACAGATGTCTAAAATACGTAAATTAAAGCCGTATTGAACCCAAAAGCAAGCATTATATAGCATTATTCTATTACAGCTTACCAATTCCTAGATGTGATGGCTGCATTAGTTTTATTATTTAGGCTTTCTTGCTTCTATTTTCATCTGGTGATCCAGCCTGTAAGTCTGTTGTTTTTCAAAAGAACAAGCTCCACTGCAGAATGTTTCAGTTACAGAGATGAGATGAACCATTTACCACAAGCAGGGGTGCTTACAATGATCAGCTTTTATTCATTTATGTAAAACTTTTATCCCAAAAGGAAAAACACTACTAGAACTGCTTATAAAGTATTAGCTGGAGTTTGGCTTCAATTTGCCAGTCCAACTAACACTCCCCTCCCCCCAGACTGACAGTGCTGCTGTCCAAATGTGCCCCCTGTGCTCCTTCATCCAGACTGGTGGCTCTCCAATACAGGAGGTGTGTTGCTGGCCAGGTCACCAGGTGAAAACAGAGGGGAAAAGAAAAGAATGCAGCCATTACATCTAATGATTGGCAATCTGCAATATATTACATTTTTGGTTTTGGGTTAAACACCGCTTTAATGCAGCTCTGTAATCATTAAAAAATAAAATATATTTTTAATGCAATCAGTTTAAGTATTTCAATTTAAATTGGTATAAGCCTGTTGCAGTCCCTGTACAGTAGAGATCAGAATGAGAAAGAAGCAGCCCATTCGGCTAATCAGTTCAGGTGGGCGGAGCAGAGTGACAAAGAAATGAGCTCATCACTGTGCTGCTTCTCCTTTCATTGGCCAGTCACAGGCTGGGGCGGATCCAGGACAACCTGAGCTCAGAGGAAGTGAGACTGAGGACATCTAGTGTAAGAAAAAAGTACTGCAAGGGAAATCTGTGGATTGAAGGTGAATATTGCACAGGTCACCTAACAGACGCAAACTCATTTTAATTAATTTAGTTTACACTGGCGCCAGCTAGCATGCTGGGCCTTCTAATTAGAAAACTCACATTGCTTTGCTAATTTAGTCTTATGTTAAATTAGGTGTTTTTTTTATTAATGTTTTGTTAATGAGAAAAAATGGTTTACAAACATGTACATGTTAAAGTACAAAGAAGCAAAACTTGTCATTTTGGACAGAGTATGGGAGGGTTATATCTTCCTGTTACTTTTAACCACTTGAAGACCAGGCTTTTTCTGGCACTTTTAGTTTACACCTTTAAATCAGCATTTTTTTGCTAGTAAATGAACTATAACCCCCAAACATTATAAATATATATAGATATATGTATATATCTATATATATATATATATATATTTTTTTTTATCTATCTATATATGTATATATATATATAATTTATTTTTTTTTAAGCATCAGAGACCCTAGGGAATAAAATGGCAATCGTTGCAATTTTTTATGTCACACAGAACTTGTGGAGCGGTTTTGCCTACGCAAGTATTTTGGAAAAAATACACTTTAATGAATTAAAAAAAAACACAATATTTACCCAAATTGTTTTGTATAATGTGAAAAATGATATTACACCGAGTAAATGGATACCTAACGTGTCATGATTTAAAATTGCACACGCTCGTGGAATGGCGACAAACTACGGTGCGTAAAAATCTCAATAGGCAATGCTTTAAATGCCTTTACGGGTTACCTGTTTATAGTTAGAGAAGAGGTTTAGTGCTAGAATTATTGCTCTTACTCTAACGTTCCCAGCAATACCTCACGTGTGGTAAGAATACCGTTTACATATACGTGCACGACTTATGTATGTGTTCAATTCTGCACGAAAGGAATGGGCGGGGCATTCTTTTTTTTTTTTCTTATTTATTTTATTTTTAATTTTTACACTCTCTTTTAATAATTTCTTTTTTATCGCTTTTATTCCTATTACAAACACCCCCTGCAATAAAAATAAGGATGACCGGTCCTCTTTATTGAGAGATCTGGGGTCAAAAAGACCCCAAATCTCTTTTTTACCTTTTTAAATGCAGAAGATCATACAAACAAAAAATATATATTTTTTGATTATTTGCTTTAAAAAATAAAATTTGAAGTGACGTCATGACATCGCTTCGGTCCTCCAAGGCCATAGAGTTGATCAAAGAGTATCTACTGAGGACATCTAGTGGCAGAAAAATAATAGACCCCAGATCTCTTCATATAGGAGACCTGTCGCTGGCCATGTTATCACAGGGTATTTTTGTTCATCCCTTGTGCTAGCAATGACGTTTATCAAAAAAAATAATTAAAGGTTACAGTATAAATAAATAAGGAAATTAAAATGTAAAGTGCCCCTGTGCTCACATGAAAAGGCAAATGGGCACACAGGTCCCATACACATATGTGAGGTATCACCGCGAACGTCAGAGTGAAAGAAATTATTTTAACGTCAGACCTCCTCTGTACCTCTAAACTGGTAACCTGTAAAGGCTTTTAAAGTGTTGCCTATGGAGATTTTTAGGTACCATCGTTTGGCGTTGTTTCATGAACGGGCGCAATTTGAAAGCACGACATATCGGGTATTTATTTACGCAGCGTAACATCATCTTTTCTGTTTTACCAAAAAATTGAGTATTGTGCTTGCGTGCACTAAAATTCATCAAAGTGTATTTTTTTTTTCCTGAAAGTTTGCATTTGATAAACTGCTGCGCAAAGATCATGTGCCGTAAAAATATGCAACACCCACCATTTTATTCCCTGTAGCCTCTGCTTAAAAAAATATATATATATATGTATATACACACACACACAGTATCTCACAAAAGTACACCCCTCACATTTTTGTAAATATTTTATTCTATCTTTTCAAGTGACAACACTGAAGAAATGACACTTTGCTACAATGTAAAGTAGTGAGTGTACAGCTTGTATAACAGTGTACATTTGCTGTCCCCACAAAATAACTCAACACACAGCCATTAATGTCTAAAACGCTGGCAACAAAAGTGAGTACACCCCTAAGAGAAAATGTCCAAATTGGGCCCAAAGTGTCTGTTTTGTGTGACCACCATTATTTCCCAGCACTGCCTTAACCCTCTTGGGCATGGAGTTCACCAGAGCTTCACAGGTTGCCACTGGAGTCCTCTTCCCCTCCTCCATGATGACATCACAGAGCTGGTGGATGTTAGAGACCTTGCGCTCCTCCACCTTCCGCTTGAGGATGCCCCACAGATGCTCAATAGGGTTTAGGTTTTATGGGTTTATGTCTTGGCAATTTGACATTTAAATTGGGTGTGAGGAGGCGACACTGTGCCCAGTGATCTTTAACTTCTCCCTTGTTGTGCAGATAGATCTCCACCTCTTTAAGGTTGCCTACCCCTGGTTTAACCACTTGCCGACCGCAGTCTGACGGTGACGGAGTGGCTCGTTATCGCAAACCGCCGTCATACGACGGTGGCTGCGATAACTAGTAATATGAGCGCACGCGCCAGAGGTGCGCTCACGGTGTCTGCGGGGCCAGGGAGCGGGTGCGGTGGTCTCGATGGCCCCCCCGCAGTGAGAGAACGGAGGTCCGTGTAAGTAACCACGGATCTCCGTTCTCATACAGGGGGAAGGGCGATGATGATTACAGGCTTCCTATATATGAAAGCCATGATCATCCCCTTTCCCCAGCTAGGGCAGTCCCCCCACAGGTAGAACACGCCCAGGGGACACAGTTAACCCTTAGAGTGTCCCCTCCGGGTTAACCCCTTCACTGACAATGGCATTTACACAGTAATCAGTGTATTTTTATAGCACTGATCGCTGTATAAATGCCAATGGTCCCAAAAAAGTGTCAAAAGTGTCCGACATGTCTGCTGCAATATCGCAGTACTGCTAAAAATCGCAGATCGCCACCATTACTAGTAAAAAATGTAAAAAAAATAAAAACCCTAGAAATGAATTCTCATCATCCGTAAACGCGGCAACTTTTGCGCAAACCAATCAATAAACGCCAAATGCGATATTTTTTTACCAAAAATATGAGGAAGAATATAAATCAGCCAAAACTGATGGAAAAAAATGTTTTTCTATATATTTTTTTGGATTTGTATTTTAGCAAAAAGTAAGAAATTTGTTTTTTTTTTTGCAAAATTGTCGCTCTGCTTTTGTTTATAGCGGTGATCAGAAATGACGCAGCGGTGATCAAATACCACCAAAAGAAAGCTCTATTTGTGGGGAAAAAAGGACGCAAATTTCGTTTGGGTACAGCGTCGCATGACCGCGCAATTGTCACTTAAAGCGACGCAGCACCGAATCGCAAAAAGGGCACTGGTCCTAAAGTGGGAAATCGTTCCGGGGCTGAAGTGGTTAATAGATATTTAACTGCCACTCATACAGTGCTATCAAATCCGAGGGGAAAGTGTAATTTCATCCGGAGAACACGCAGAGCGGAGAGAGATGTGTCAGAGAAATACAGAGTCTTCCTGACAGTTCGGCAGACACAATAGTGATCGGAACATACTGTCCTGAGTCATTACATCTGCAGAGCGTTCTCAAATTTATTCCTGTAAGAAGACCGTTGCTCAATGTAGAACATCGCTCTGCACCATGAGCTCTCCCTGCGTGTCTCCATTAACTACTTCCAGTCCGGGCCAATTCTGACTTTTCTCTCATACATGTAAAAACCTGCAAATTACTTCAAACTCCCAAACATATAATATAATATATATATATATATATATATATATATATATATACACACACACACACGCACAGTATCTCACAAAAGTGAGTACACCCCTCACATTTTTGTAAATATTTTATTCTATCTTTTCATGTGACAACACTGATGAAATGACACTTTGCTACAATGTAAAGTAGTGAGTGTACAGCTTGTATAACAGTGTAAATTTGCTGTCCGCTCAAAATAACTCAACACGCAGTCATTAATGTCTAAACCACTGGCAACAAAAGTGAGTACACCCCTAAGTGAAAATGTCCAAATTGGGCCCAAAGTGTCAATGTTTTGTGTGGCCACCATTCTTTTCCAGCACTGCCTTAACCCCCTTGGGCATGGAGTTCACCAGAGCTTCACAGGTTGTCACTGGAGTCCTCTTCCACTCCTCCATGAAGACTTCACAGAGCTGGTGGATGTTACAGACCTTGCTCTCCTCCACCTTCCGTTTGAGGATGCCCCACAGGTGCTCAACAGGGTTTAGGTCTGGAGAAATGCTTGGCCAGTCCATCACCTTTACCTACAGCTTCTTTAGCAAGGCAGTGGTCGTCTTGGAGGTGTGTTTGGGGTCGTTATCGTGTTGGAATACTGCCCTGCGGCCCAGTCTCCGAAGGGAGGGGATCATGCTCTGCTTCAGTATGTCACAGTACATGTTGGCATTTGTGGTTCCCTCAATAAACTGTAGCTCCCCAGTGCCAGCAGCACTCATGCAGCCCCAGACCATGACACTCCCACCACCATGCTTGACTGTAGGCAAGACACACTTGTCTTTGTACTCCTCACCTGGTTGCCGCCACACACGCTTGACACCATCTGAACCAAATACGTTTATCTTGGTCTCACCAGAGTTGAAGCTGGGTGAGCCAACTCAATATTGAAGCCTATGAACGGGATGCCATTAAAGCTCATGTTCATGTAAAGGCAGGCGTCTCAATTTGGTAATATAGTGTGTGTATGTATGCATACAGTATCTCACAAAAGTGAGTACACCCCTCACATTTTTGTAAGGAGAAAGAGCTCCTAACTTTCATGTGACAGATGAATACTTACTCATATTTAACCTGACTTTAAAACAAAAAATATTTTTAAAATTTCTTTTAATACATCAGTGTGGCTTTATGAAAATAGATTCCCTTTTTTTTCCTCAGAGCAGTATCACCCATATTAAGCAGATCTGTGCTAAACTCTGTTGCCCATGGAGAATAAAATGTAGCAAAATACCATTTGTGACCTTTCTGACTATAGCTCCCTTTGTGTGATACTCTGGCCCAGATTTGGATCAGGCTTCATTTACTGATTCCCATCACTAGAACAATTACTCTGTTCGATGAGCATAGCTGAAAATAGCACAGAGATATCTCATTCATATCTCCTTGCTGCCCTTTTCAGTGGGTCTCTTGGAGCAGAACGTCCTCCTACTTTACCAGTAAAAGCTGTAAAAATCTGACGTCTCCATTCGTGTGATCGCTCATCTCGATTGTTCAGGTACACTGAGCTTACTATACTGGTAGACCCCTCTAGGCAGAGACATTGGTGTGCCAACAAATGCAGGACAGATCTACATCTCTCTCAGCATTAAAACTCCCCCATTAGTAGGACTCAACGTGAACCACAAGATACATATGTTTGCTGTTTTGCATGCAGAAATATTGTGAACTCTGTTGAACCAGTCTTGTGATTCACAAACCACTAGACACTCCATAGCCAGGCCTGTGACACCAATCAATATTTTTTCTGTGGCTATGCTGCCTCCTATGTCACTTGCCTGCTCATTGACAGAGTAACACCACACCTATGAGGTCCTTTCTCTATTCTCCTTCTGGCATGAAGACATGGAGCAATGGGTTGCAGGAAAGAAATGTGCCAGATTCCCTCATCAACGCAGTGTTGATGCTGGAATCCCTACTGCCGACCATTGTCTTATCTCAGCGGGGGAAGCCGCCCCCGCCAGGAGAAGAGTGATTATTGCTAGCGGCTATAGCAGCTGCTAGCGATAATCGCAGATAAAACCCGGCACGCTGGTAGTACCCAAATTGGTCTATCAACTTGGTACATTTAGCCTGACTATACACAGTTCAAATCTCAGACTGGTTTTGCTGAACCAGCCAAGTTGGGGGATGTGGGGGAAACGATGATGGGGATACAGATGTGGGGGGAGCTATGATGGGGACACAGATGTGGGGGGAGCGATGATGGGGTCACAGATGTG
>BLSH010434103.1:29081-41217 GCA_018402905.1 Glandirana rugosa
CAAACGTGACACTTATTCGAAGAAAACCGGTTATTTTGAACTTTGTTCACTATGCGCTCGTGATTCATTCACAGTATTTAAGTGATGGTGAAAAGGTAATAATAATAACTCAGGGTATGGTGCCCTGCTTACCAGAGGTCTTTGACTCTCACACCGTACGGTGTAGAGAAGTCAGGAATCGCTTTAGGTCTACAATCCGACCTATGGATGTGGTTATCCTCTCCCTTGTCTCGCTCCTTTCCGTGGTCAGAGTATCATATAAGGATAAAAAGAAGGAAACCTCATCGCGTATCACTTGTTTCAAGTTTTATTGGCCAAAAGAAGCTTATTCACAGTGCAAACATAGGCATCAAATTTGCATGATACTGTGACTGCTCTATACTAGTAATGCTCGCGTTCAGTGCTGACACTTCCTGCTAACAAGACTAGTGGGCTTGGCCTCTCTCACCGTGTGGTCAACTGACGCGTTTCGTCACTTCCTGTGACGTCACAGATTTTCACTAAAGAAGTTATTTTGGCACAGAGCACAGCACTTATCCTTGGACTCATACTTTTAACCTTTATTTTATATATTTTTTATTTCCATCTTTATCAATTTTTTCGCAGTATATTTTTTATTCTATTTATTTAAAAATTGTATCTCAGTATATAATGTATAATATGTATTGCACTATTGCACCTATGTGATATTTTATTTATGAGAAGAGAGAACACACTGAAATTTTATCTAATCACCCAGACTAAAATACTTTAGATCACACTGCAAGCGCTGTTTGAACACAAAACAACAAATTGTTCACACACACTACATCAGTGATTTCATGCCTAGGCCCATTGCGCCTCATCAGTCAAGCATTTACAACTGACAGGGGTGCTTACATTGAGAACAAAACACCACAAGGATATAGTACCTTGTAAAATCATTGTTTTTGATAGCCTTAGTAGGTGCTATATCCTTGTGGTGTTGTGTTCTATTCTTGGTTTTAGGAAACACCTTCCCTTACATTTGAGAATAGGCATCATCCACATACCGTTTCCAGGATCTGACAAACTAGGAGGGTTTAGTGAAGGTGCTTACAATGATCAGCTTTAATTCATTTATGTAAAACCTTTATCCTGTGACCAGGTTAGATCAGAGCTCACCGCCATACTTAACCTCTTACCCAAAACTGTAGGGAGGTAGGCCGGAGTAGGCTGGGCGTAGTAATCCATCAAGACCCGGCTAGCACATTTGTACTTAGCTACACTTTGAGGGCCCATGGCCTTACACCATGAGGGCCCGTGGCCCTTGCCTGTAACAGGCGGTCCTGAGGTCCTGTTGACAAAGGAGAGCAGGCCTCACCATGTGCTAGCTAGGGTGGAGGAAGATGTAATGGAGGCTTGATAAATTTCCCTTCAGGCCTAACAGTGAAGAAACAAGTGTTGTGCAGGAGAGAAGTGAAGTAGTGTAATGGTTAGCAAGTGTCAGTGCTGCAGGAAGAAAGTGTGTATATACGGTGGTGTATATAGCATGGTCCTGTATCTTTGATCTTTGGGCATCCCACAGTCGTCCCTACCATATCCAAGTATATTCCCTCAATAAAACAACAAAAACAAAGTACCGGCCTGTTCAGTGACTCCGGATGCAGGGAAAAGTGTGTGATTGAGGGCAGAGTGACAGATGAACCACAACTACCAGCCACCCCTAAGGGGCCCATTGGCTACAAACATAAGCTTATTAATGGCAAAACATAACAATAAACATATCAATCCAGATAACAATGGTTGCAGGTCCTTGGTGGTACCATGTAACTAAAACTTCATGGCTGTTGCACATGTTAGCTAAGTTATGATCCCAGCCACCAAACACCACCTCGGGACTAACCCAACTGACCTCAGACACCAACAGACTTACCACAAACCTGGTCACTATGAACTGAACTGTGCCAACTAGAAGACACCATACCTAAGATGGGTCTACACCGTTTTACCAGTAACACCAGATTTAGACCCCGTCAAGGACCCCAAACCACCAAAGATCAACAAAAGAAGTATAATAGTACTACCCGAAAAAAAAAGGACGGGCGGTAGGGATGGTCTTTTGACCGTTTTTCCTCTGCAAGTGATCCTAAACCACTTCTCCCCAGCACTATACTCTCCTGCTCCAGGACTGAGGGTCCAACCAAGCGTCTGACCACACCACTTGATATAGTTAATCTCTTCTGCCTTGTTCCCCTTCCACCCGGTCATGTATGCCCTCTGCCTATTCCATTCCTTCTCGGCTCCGGGCATACCTGAATTTAAAAAAAGCTGTCGCTGTAACTGCTCGAAATAAAACTAAAGTCCCACTTTCAAAAATTGTGACCTGACAAGTTCTTCACTGCAGACAAGACATGTACTTGCTCAGTCATGCAACAATGTACTCAAATTAAATGTATATCTTTTTTGTTTGTTTTTTTTTTTTTTTACACAAATTGATTTTTCTTTTGATGTTATTTGATCACCACTGGGTTTTTATTTTTTATTATATAAACAAGAAATATTTTCTACTTTCTTTTATAAACATATCAAATAAAATCAATTTTTTAATATCAATATACACTTATTAGGATTTTTTTTTTTTTTTTTTACCAAAGACATGTAAGTGTAATAACTTTTTATTCTGTAATAAGTGTATATTGATTGGTTTTGTGAAAGTTATAGCGTCTACAAACTGTGGTATATATACTGGAATTTATGCAGCTATGGACGCTATACTAATAAAGGTGGTGATCAGCGATTTATAGTGTCGTGGACAATCTAGTGCTGAAGATGACTGGGAGGGATACTTGCTGAGACTGAATTTGCTAGTGACACTAATACAATAATTTGTGATAATACTGTGCACTGTACTAATGACACTAATGGGTAACAGGTGAGCAGAAGGGCAATCAAGGGGTTACCCGTGTGCCTAGCAAGTGTATGCATGCTGCTATTACTCACAAGATCTGGCTGTTTTTTTCTCCCTGAATTCAGAGTTGATTTCAGGGATAAGAAACAGATCACTGTTCTGTGTGTTTGTAAACACAATGTAGAACCCTCTAGTGTGCTAGAAGTTAAGTGCTGGCAAATTTATTGACTCGTGGTAAGCGTGAGTCTGAAATCTGGGTCAGGGTATATTGCAGGTCAGGCTGGATGACTCAGAGGCAGGTCTCTGGTGCCTCCCCCTCGTTCTGGGAATTTGGAAAAACTTCTAGAAGTTAGAGGGTGGAGGCCAGGAGGGTTGATCTGCATACTTGGGAAAGCTTGGCCAAGCTCCAGGCAGTGGGCCTGGCAGGGTGGCTGAACCAGCCCATAAATATGGATGAGTCATGCCAGCAGGGGAGTCTGGTGGAAGGTGGAGTGTTGAAGAGGTTGTCGGTGGCCTAGGTGGGTTCTCCTAGGTCTAGGTGAGATTCCAGCTCCGGGCTGGGCCCTGGCTGGCTCCGTTGGACCCATTCAGCAGAGCAGTTTGACATGGAATCCTTCCTGAAAAAGCAGTAGGAGCCAGGGGGGGACAGTGTGAGTACATCGTCACACCCAGGGACATTTAGCCTGGGTTCACACTATTGCGAACATGGACATTGCATGTGATTCACACCGCATTGCTGTGGCGATCACATGCAATGTCTGTGCGATGTGAATTCAGCCATACAGTTTGTATGGCTGAACTAGCATTGCATTCGTATGCAGTATGCAGGAACCTATTTTTTTCCCCGCACTGGAATCAGATTGCATTATCACACCCATGCAATCCAATTCCTGTACGAATTCACAGTTTGCACTGCGATCTGCAAACCGATCTGGAGGTGTCATTAACTTTGTATTGATACCCGCAGTGGTTCTGCCTGTGAGGGAGATGTGATGCGGGAACGGCACTGGAATCGGGCTGGTTCCCGCATCACAATAGTGTGAACCGGGGATCAAGGGGAGGGACTGCCACATGTAGCAAGCTTTCTTAAAGGACATCGCTATGCTTAAAAGGGAAGTATGGGTCCGGTGGGGCCTCCCCAATCATACTTGCCTAGGTGGATACAGCATCGGTCCCCCGCCACCTCTGCTCTGAAAACCGAGCGATCGAACACCACCGATCACTCTGTTTTCAGAGCTCTGTGAGCAGAATGCTACAGACTGTCAGTCACAGCTCTCTGCTCATCTCTCTCCATGCTCATTGGACCACTGGGCCTTGGAGGGGGCGGAGCGGGCCGTCTCAGATGAAAGGCTGAGCGCGGATGACAGTCCAGGCACCTGGCGGATCCAGACTCCCATTGTCGGGATGACGCGGTGCCTGGATGGACATTGGTGATGTCAGCAGAGAGCGGACTTCAGCCCGTTCTCTGCTGAAAATGGGCCACAGGAGTGCAAAATGAATTGCACTCCTGTGAGCCATAGGAGAAGCCCAGCCAAACTAGCTTTGGCTAGACTTCTCCTTTAACTCTTTCATTACCTTAGCCTGGGAGATCTTCAGTGCAGCAGCCAGGAGGGCTTGGTAGTGACTGCAAACAGTGTAGCTGGGAGCAGATCTTCACAAGGAGAGAATACACTCCTGCATGCAGTTTGCCTCAAGTTTTTGTTACCTCCTAATAAAACATAAAAACAAAGCCAAAGGACTGACTTCTTGTGTTTGGATGTAAGCAGAGAATGCACGTTGCCTGGCTGTGCAGGAGTAGGGGAACCAGTTGCGAGCAGCCCCTGCAGGGGAGGTTCTAGAACAGAATTCTTCGCTGTGATTGGCCACAGCCGATCAGCGGGTATACAGCCAGAATCATTGGTTGTAACCTGCTGACTAAGGATGGGCCCGGGCGTGTTCGCAACCTCACGTGCCCAAGCCCGCCAGGAAGCTGACACTGTGCCGCGCTAATCACAGGCAGTGAGACATTTCCCGATCCGCGGCTGCCGATGTCTCACTGCTTGTGATCAGTGTCAGCTTCCTGGCGGGCTTGGGCATGTGCGGTTGCGAACACGCCCGAGCCCATCCTTATTGCTGACAAACTCATGCTATGTCCAATCACAGCACATATCAGCAGGGGGCGTGCGCACAAGCACCTGAAAACCAGTAAGTGGATTGCGCCGTACCTGTATGTTGCTGTGCCATGCAACATTTAGCAGTAAGTGTACTGTTAGTGGGCACATAATGGGCTATAATAAGCAGAAGGGGTGGCTCATCAAACACAGGTATTTCTAGCTTGTTTGAAAATCAATGCAGTTGGCTGAATCTCCCTTCTTTGCACCCGGTAAGTATTGCATCATATGGGTGCTGTTGGGGGGTTCTGGCGAGAACCCCGCCGGTCTGAGATTTCCCCCGTCTGCAGCTACAGTCAGAGGACAGAGAACAGGGCGGCCTTTTCCTGAGCTATTAAGCCTGTTGTAATGTCTACAGGCAGATCAAGTTCCTTGATAGCAAAGCCTGTAAAATAATGCACTTCCGCTGAGAACAATGCTTGCACCTTGTCAAAGTTTAAATCCCTAGAGAGAAAGATGGTGTTAAAAATTAACTTTGTGTGTTCACAGACGGAAGATCCCACAATGGAGAGACCGTACACTTTCAAAGACTTCTTACTCCGACCAAGGAGGTGAGTTTTCCTCTCCTCTCCTTCCACATCAACTCCGGAGGCATGGTGTTTATTTTCTATATGTGTGAGCTTTATAGTATATAGAATAGATCCTTAGGATTTCCTCTGATCGCAGAACAGCACTAGTATTTAGGTTGAGTCATTTTTCAGTGGTAAACACAGTTTACAGGCTAAGGCTGGCCATACATGTTCAACTATCTTGTACAATTTTCCTTAACCCCTTGGAGACTAAGCCTTTTTCTGACATTTGTTGCTTACAAGTTAAAATCAGTATTTTTTGCTAGAAAATTACTTAGAACCCCTAAACATTATATATATATATATATGGTGGTCGTTGCAATATTTTATGTCACACTGTATTTGCGCAGCAGTCTTTCTATTTTTTGGGGAAAAAAATACACTTTCATGAATTCAAAAAAAAAAACAATAACGGTAAGGTTACCCTATTTTTTTGTATAATGTAAAACATAATGTTATGCCGAGTAAATAGATACCTAACATGTCATGCTTTAAAATTGCGCACGCTTGTGGAATGGCGACAAACTACGATGTACTTAAAAATTTCCGTAGGGGACACTTCAACCAATTTTAATAGCTACCAGTTTTGAGTTACAGAATAGGTCTAGCACTAGAATTATTGCTCTCGCTCTAACGATCGTGGCCATACCTCACGTTTGTTTTGAACTCTTTACATTTGTGGGTGCAACTTGCGTTCGCTTCTACGAGTGAGCACGGAGGGATGGGGCGATTTACTTTTCTTTTTTTTTTTTACTCTGTCCCTTTTAAAAAAATATTTTTGATCACTTTTATTGCTGTCACAAGGAATGTAAACATCCCATGTGACAGTAATAGTCACGTGTCGGGTATTTTTTTGGAGGGAACCTGGGGTCCTTCCTTTGCACTTAAAGTGGTTGTCAGCTTGTGACAACCACTTTAACCTACAGGTAAGCCTATAATAAGGCTTACCTGTAGGTGCACTGCATATCTCCCAAACCTGCACGGTTCAGGAGATGTGCAGTGTATTTGCCGTGCCGACGTCATGTCGGCACATGCGCAGTGAAGGAACGGCCTCCGTGCCGTTCCTCCACTGCGACCGTACCGTGACTGGCGGCTCCTGCACGCGTGCGCGGGAGTGACGTCACGCGACACAGGCCAGTCACAGCGCCGGAGTTGCAGCCCCGGAAGGAAGAGGGGCAGAAGATGGATGCAGACAGCGCTGGACATCGCAGGCTTCGTTTGCAGGTAAGTGGCACATAATGGGCTACAATGCAATGCATAGTAGCTCATTATGCTTCTACTTTACAGGGGTATGTAGAGGAAAGTAAACCCAATCTGGGTTTACTTCCTCTTTAAAAGCATTAAAAACACCAAGTTTGGCTTTTTGAATACTTCCATTTTTTAAAAAATTTGGTGCCTTTAAGGCTCCAGTAAACCGGAAGTGACATCACTTCTGAGTTACTAGATCCGAGACCCGATCAAAGCCGATTCCGGCTTTTATCGGGTCTCTGGCCAGCCGGGGGACGTGCCGGCTGGTTGCTTGGGCCTTGTGGGACGGGAGAGCCTGGGCGAGCCGCGAAAGGTGGCAGGAGGAGAGGTGAGACGTCCCATCCCACTGCTTGTAATAACAGCCGAGCGGCTGATTAGTCGCATCGGTTGTTATTACAAGATAGCCGACCACAGGCTATAAAAAGACGGTACCGGGGTGATGCTTGTAGCTGTACGTATCACTCCGCTACAACCACTTAAAGCAGAAGGCTACATAATTGCATTAAGTCAGCGTGAAAAGGGTTAAACTATGTAGTGCAAGGGCCTGCCTAATTGGATACAATTGAAAGTTGTTTTGTTTGTTTGACCTCATATTATATGGTTTTTGGTACAGCTAAAGGAAAATTGAACATGTATGGCCAGCCTAACCAAAGCCATCTTTAAAATTGATTGGACCCTGGGCAAACATTTTCTTGGGCCCTCCCGATTCATTTTATCAACTATTTGGGGGCAGTGCGGGCTCAAGCATGGCTGCATTGGTCCCCACAACAATGACTGGGCCTGGGGCAGCTGCCCCTTTTACCCTGTGTTAAAGACGGCCCTGAGCCTAACTGTGCCTGCGTGGGTTAACTTTTCATTTATTCTAGGGGAGAGTAAAACCTGTTTGCTTACCCAATCCTCTGCTCCTCAGGCACATGCTCCTTCAATGCTTTAGCGGTGGACTGTGCCTCTGCGTCCTCACGTCCATCACAGGGCTATGGACCCTGGGCCAGTCTTGGTGACATCATGGGGGAGAAGATGCTGCGGGAACTGATCAAGCAGTGCAAAGGATCGGGAAAATAGATCTTTGTTTCTACGTCCCGTAGTCAGGGTTCACACTGATGCAAATTCTATGCAGATTAGATCCAAACCAAAAGGCATATAGATTGTCATGGTATCTGACAAACCATTGTTTTACATGAAGGCCGTACAGATCTATGTGCTGCGATTCTGATCCACTTAAAAAAAATGTTTAGTGTGAATTTGGTGCAAATTTTATCTCCAGCTCTGACATATCCCCCCCAGAAATCGGATTAATTTGCATCAGAGTCGCACCTCTCACAACAAAAATCATACTGTGAAATCGCATCAGATTTGCACTGCAGCAGTGTGGACCAAGACTTATCGCCTATTCACACCGGTGCAATTTGTAATATGATTTGACAGTTTCAAATGGCATGACAAATGGCATGGAACCGTTCAAATAGCTGTGACTCAGAAAAAGGTCCCTGCACTACTAGACTTCTGTTGTATGAAGTCGCAAGCTGCAATGAAATCGGCAGTGCAGATCGCACTGATGTGCAGCTTTGAAATGAAGCAGCGCAATTTCAAAGCCACATGGGATTCTGAACTAAACCCCCTTTTCCCACAGGATAAGAATGGGCAAAAGCTTTGGCCATACTTCTCCTTTAACCACTTCAGCTCTGGAAGTTCTACCCCCTTCCTGACCAGGCCATTTTTTGCGATACGGCACTGCGTTACTTTAACTGACAATTGCACGGTCGTGCGATGGTGTACCCAAAGAAAATATCTGTTCTTTTTTTCCCCATAAATAGAGCTTTCTTTTTGTGGTATTTGATCACCTCTGCGGTTCTTATTTTTTGTGCTATAAACAAAAAAAATACCGTCAATTTTGAAAAAAACAAACTAAATTTTTTACTTTGTACTATAAAACATTCCCAATAAAAAAATGTAAAAAATCTAATTTCTTCATCCATTTAGGCCAATGTGTATTATGCTACATATATTTGATTACAATTAGACTTATGGAATTTTTATTTTTTTCACTAGTAATCAGCGATTTTTAGCGGGACTGAGACCTTGTGGCGGACAAATCTGACACCAAGTGAAACTTTTTGGGGACCAGTGGCAACAATACAGTGATCAGTGCTAAAAAAAAAAAAAAAAAAAACACTGTCACTGTACTAATGACACTGGCGGGGAAAGGGTTAACATCAAGGGTGATCAAAGGGTTAAATGTGCTCCTAGGGGGTACTTGCTAACTTTGGGGTGGGGTTTCTTTGACTGGGTTAAGACCGAGATCTGTGTTCCTGCTTAGCAGTAACACAATAACTCCATCTTCCCCTCTGACAGAACAGTTATCTGCCTTGTTTACATAGGCAGACCACCGTTCTGTCTGCCTCGGGAACGATCAGCAGGTCTGAGTGGACATCGGGTCTGCCGAACCCGCTGTGTCCAATAACATCGGGAGCGGGTCTTCAGAGAACAATGGAGAGGCCCCTGGAAGTCGCACATCTAAGTGACTTTGAATGGTGAGTAGAGTGGCAACCTCAGCCTGGACTCCAACCAGGCCATGCCACCAACGCGTTTCACTTCACCCCCAAAGCTTAGTCATCGGGATCGGGTCGGCGGCGGCGCACATGCGCACCCCTGACCAGAAGAAACAACGTACAGGTATGTGATTTTGCGCTGAAGGGCCGCCCTGCTGCAGTATATATGCGTGGGGCGGTTAAAGTGGTTCTAAAGACTGAAGGTTTTTTTAGCTTAATGCTTCGTCTGCATTAAGGTAAAAAACCCTTCTGAGTGCAGCTCAGCGATCGGGCTCAGGCTTATAGGCTTATATCGAGATCGGGCTCAGGCTTATACTTGCCTGAGCCCGATCTCAATCCAGCGATTTATTTTAATGGCAGTGATCAGTGATTTTTAGCGGGACTGCGACATTGCAGCGGACATGTCGGACATCTAACTGACATTTTTGACACTTTTTTGAGAGCCAGTGACATTATTACAGTAATTGGTGCTAAAAATATGCACTGTTATTGTACTAATGATACTGGCAGGGAAGGGGTTAGCATCAGGGGCGATCAAAGGGTTAACTGTGTTCCCTCAGTGTGTTTCTAGCTGTATGGGGGATGGGCTGCTTGGGACAACACACAGATCCATCTTCCTGCTTAGCAGAAAGATAGGATCTGTGTGTCATCCCGTCAGAATGGAGATCTGCTTGGTTTACATAGGCAGATCCCCGTTCTGTCACTGCAGGGAACGATCGCGGGTAGCTGGTGGACATTGAGTCCACCCCACCCGCTGATTGGCTCTCCCGCTGGCCAGTGGGCACGCGCCCACAACACTGAGTTCCCAAGCCAAAGTACAGCTACCGCGATTCGCGGGAACGAGCTGACCTGCCGCAGTATGACGATGGTGGCTGGTCGGCAAGTGGTTAAGTATTCAACTAACTGATATCCAATTATCTGTGTGTTTTCATTTCCAGCCATAAGTCTCGGGTGAAGGGTTTCCTGAGATTAAAGATGGCTTACTTGCCAAAGAATGATGGACAAGAGGAGGAAACCAATGAGCAGAGGGAAGAAGCAGAGGTAAGGAAAGCGTGTTCAGTAGAGTACTTGAATATATTCTTGCTTTAAAGAATATGTAAACTCATTTCATATTCCTGATATGTGCCTGCTGTATCATGTACTTGTATGGAAAATGATCCTGTTCTCTTTGTATGTCTTCCTTTGTGTAAAATCCCTGCCAGTCCCTCTGCTTTCCTGTTAAAAACTGACCACACTAGGCATGAGAGCAAAGTGTGGTCAGTTCTCTAGCTATGCTGGGAAATCAGCCTGCTCTCCAATGATCAGACTTGTGCTGACATGACATCCACCGCCACCCCCCCCCCCCCCGGCACAGCCATTCACTGGGAAGACCAGTGTTTTGCAGTTTCTCCTCCCCTAGCTCTTATGCAGCAGCTGAAAATAGAAGGTATGTGATCACTTATTATTGAAAAAAAAAAAAAGTGAGGAAAAGGTATATGTAATTGCTTATTTTTTTGATCTATACACAAATGTATTGCCTCTCATTTTTACAGGTGAGGGTTTACAAATACTTTAATCCCCCTTTACCTGGTTACCCTGGTTATCAAAATACATACTCACGCCCAGCGAATCCAGCGTTGTCTTGCAGCAACTTGCTGCCACATGTTGGCTTCTGCACCACCATTTTTTTTTTTTTTACTAACACCATCAGAGGACCGCTGTCCGTTCCAGGTTCTTGCAGCCTTACCCCCTGATGACAAGTATGCTCTGAGGCTAGTCATCGGGACCATCTGCATGAACCCAGAAAAGACAGTGGGCCCCCTGATGACGTACATTGGAGCATAAAATTGGCTGATTGGCTGAGGCACAGCAGCAGCGCTAATTGGCTCCCACTGCTGTCAATCAAAGTCATTCAGCTAATCAGGAGAGAGGGGGGATGGGGTCGGGTTGCAGCGTCGTGTCTGAATGGACACACGGAGCTGTGACTCGGCTTGGGTGCCCCCATAGCAAGCTGCTTGCTGTGGAGGCACTCAAGAGGAACCCGAGAAGAGGAGGGCCCGGGTTGCTAAGTGCAGATCCACTGCAACAGGGTAGGTAAGTGTGACATGCTGAGTTTTATTTTAAAAAAGAGACTTTACAATTGCTTTAATATCAGTCTTTAGATGTGGTGGCTGCATTAGAATTCTTTTTTTCAGGTTTTATTCAGTTAATTTTCACCCGTTGATCCTGTGAATAAAACTCTTCCTGTCCCTGGGTGTCCACTCACTTCACTGGAGGCAGCCATGGTTGTCACACACAATGGACTTTTTTCAAAAGAAAAATAACATTGTTTAACCACTTCAATACTATGCACTTAGAACACTTTACTACCAGACCAATTTTCAGTTTTCAGTGCTGTTGCGCTTTGAATGAGAATTGCGCGGTCGTGCGACGCTGCACACGTCGCAGCGTGCTGGCGCGTTAAGAGTAAGTTTCGCGTTGTCGTGACTTTTGACTTTTAACCAGACCATCATTTCACAAGATTCACGTATCATAACTTCACCAATTTGTTACAATAAAAAGAAAACTTTTTTCAGGTAACACACACTGTTGGTACCGACGGAGGTCACTTCACTCACCTGTGGGTCCCTGTCCTTCTCAAAATAAGTGTCCTAGTTGCCCACTTTTAATTGACTTATTTTGGACTTTTTTTCTTAAGATTACGTCGGTGGTGTAGATTTCTGACTATAATTTCGTTAACATTTCAGAGAAAAAATTTTATTTTGAGTCGTA
>BLSH010434103.1:47115-71669 GCA_018402905.1 Glandirana rugosa
TGATTTTAATTTATTTTCCCTCTCCCCATTTTTTGTAGGGCACTTGCCCTAGTTTGAAGATGATTTTAGAACAGTTATATGGCTTCTACCGTTAATTAATACTTTTCAGACACAGTTTGAAGATGATCCACATTCACCTCCATTTTTGCATTTTTTAAGTTTTTATTTTTTTAAAAATATTTAAAGTTATTTCCCTGTCCCCATTTTTTTGTAGGGCACTTGCCCTACCCTTACTCCCATTTTACTTCCTTTTGCAGCCCTCTGGGGCTTTCCAGGACTTTCCTACAGCCATTTTTGTGCCTAAAAGTTCGGGTCCCCATTGATTTCAATGGGGTTCGTTGTCCGTGCGATCGTTCGGGTTCCGTCCGGACCCGGACCCGGACTTTGTCCCGAAGTTCGGACGGACCAGCAGAACCCGAACGTCCAGGTGTTCGCTCAACTCTACTCTCGGATTAAACGCTTGAATGATTATTGCTAGGAAGGAAAACATCATAAAGGAATAACAATTGTCAAGGCTTGTTTGCCATTACCGAGGTGACAATGGGAGGTTCAGGCTCTTGTAATTTGTATTTATTCCATTGCTGATTGTAAAAGGGAATGAAAACACATATTACAGGTCAGGCTGGAAGTTGGGCAAACAATCATGGAATTTCCATTCTTAGAAATTCCATTCCAAAGGTATCTATAGTTATAATATAATGGGCAGGTTGGATGATACTCTATTGTGAATAGGAGGTCCCCAACTCAGCCACCAGCTGTCATAGGGAATTAGTGAGCCCCCATGCAAGGTGTATATATACATATACACAATATATATATATATTAAATCCACAACTCACTTTTCTCAAGGCAATTACACTAAACCAAACTAAATTATATAGCACCGCATCCCCCCATCCCACCAATGGTATTCACACCCTTCACCATGACACCCCAACCCATCATCTGTAAAAAACATATATAAAAGTTATAAATATAAATATCATGTTATTATTTACCCTGGCTGGGGTAGTAAGAAAAAAATCAAGCAGAGCGTCATTAAACCTGTTACCCACCCACCTTACCAATATCTGTGCCAAAGGCATAGTTAAGCAATGCAAAAAGCTGGAATTGACATGTTGGGCTTCATCCCGCTGCCTAGTAAACACCACACCTAACAGAATAGGGTGGCATCAGGGCTGGATTAACATAGGGGCTATTGGAGCTGTAGCTCCAGGCCCCTACCTCAAGATAGGCCCATGCCAGTGAGTCATTAATGCTGTTTAGCTCTGTGTGTGTGCACCATTGTTATGTAAATGGTGCCAAAAGGTGTTCTATTGGGTTGAGGTCAGGACTCTGTGCAGGCCAGTTAAGTTTCTCCACCCCAAATTTGTTCATCCATGTCTTTATGGACCTTGCTTTGTGCAGTGGTGCGCAGTCATGTTGGAACAGGAAGGGGCCATCCCCAAACTGTTCCCACAATGTTGGGAGCATGAAAGCCCCACCAAAATCCACAGCACCAGGCCCAGGATGCTCTTAATCTGGCCCTGGGTGACACTGGACAGAGCCCACAAATCGAAACATAAGCTGTGAAACTAGCCATATGCGGAAAGATTATCTCTCGCTCAGTCCTGTGTGGCTGAATGAGAGAAATCAACCGATTATCCCATCCATGCTAATAACACGGATGGAGGCATCCCAACCATCGGCTAGTGCAGGTGTCTCCAAACTTTCTAAACAAAGGGCCAGCTTATTGTCCGTCTGACTGCAGGAGGACATTTTCCTGGCATCAATGGGAGTAAACGTCACCACATTTGGTATTGGGGGGGGGGGCAGGAATAATGCCCCATCACTGGTATCATAGGGAGGAATAGCGTCCTATTATTGGTGTCAATGGGAGAACCGGTGCCCCATTGTTTTTGTCAGATGGCAGAATAGTGTCTCGTATCAGTGGAAGGAATTATGCCCTAAGGGCCAAGTAAAGGCAAACAAAGAGCCTGCATCCGGTTCCCGGGCCGTATTTTGTTGACCACCGGGCTGGAGTATTCAGAGAGCCGCAGCACCCTGACTACCCAGCACTGAACAGTGACTGCATCTGAAAGAATTTACACCCAGCTCAGTCAATTTTTGGATGGACTTGGACTTGTCGAGCCATGGTTGGCCCTGATGGCAACAAGAATCTGACAAAATTCATGGCATGTATGGCTAGCTATAACCCTACTTGAGTAAAATACCACATAAATAAAATCAGCAGATAAAAACAAACACAAATGGTAAAAGAGAGGAAAAAAAGGAAAGATTTAGGTTTGGTTCACACTAATGCGGTGGGAATCTGCGATTTCACAGTGCGATTTTTGTTGTGGCAGGCGAAATTCTAATGTGAATTAATGGCGTTTCTGAGGGGATTTGGCATAGCTGGAGAAAAAAATTTGCACTAAACTTGCACAGGACCCTTTTTTTAACCTGGATCAGAATCACACTGCATAGATGTGAACAGCTTTCATAGCAAACCATATTTTTTCAGATAACATACGAATCTATGACTTTCAGATCGGATCTAATCCCCATAGAATTTGCATCAGTGTGAACCGGGACTAAAGAAACATTGGATTCAAGTAAAGACTTGATTCATAGCTTCATTGCTCTGCATAGAAACCAATCAGCTTCCAGGTTTTATTGTAAAAGCTTAAAGTGATTTAAAGGCAGAATGCATTCTATGCATTAAGATAAATAGCCTTCTGTGTGCAGTGGCCCCCCTCAGGCCCCCTAATACTTACCTGAGCCCCCTCTCTATCCAGTGATGTCCACGAGTGCTTCGGTCAATTGGCACTCTCCCTCCTGATTAGCTGAGACACAGGTGCCATTGGCTCCCGCTTCTGTCAATCAAGCTCAGTTAGCCAATGAGGAGAGAGGGGTCCGAGCCGAACCGCGGCTCAGTGTCTGAATGGACACACAGAGCTGCGGCTCGGCTTGGGTGCCCCCATAGCAAGCTGCTGGCTGTGGGGGCACTCAACAGGAGGGAGGGGCCAGGAGGTCTAGACAGGGACCTGAGAAGAGGAGGATCCAGGTTGCCCTGTGCAAAACCAACTGCACAGAGCAGGTTAGTATAGCGTTTGTTATTTTAATAGAAAAAAAAACAAGACTTTAAAATCACTTTAATTGAACAAGCTGAATTGCCGACTAATCTGGACCCCCTACAGTGAAAGAAAGGTTGGCTAGAATGGGTGATAAACTCCGGTTGGAAAAACTGCTTTACCAGCATAGGGGTACTAGTGGTAAATTTGAAAGACTGTTGTCTCCTTGGTTGAATCTACCGGGCTTGGCACCAGCTGATCTGACCATAAACAGATTACTCATGTAAATGGTCCTTTGAGGAGGGGGGTGCAGAGGAAATCCCAGGGCAGTTGACGGAAGCAGATCCCATATGTGCCTTTTATACTGGTCTATGCTCCAGAGTATTGGCTGGAATCCTTATTGTTTAAGCTGACAAATCTTGTAGAATGTCTCTTTTTATATTATTGCATGTTCACCTGGCATATATTGTTGATTCTATGATGCTCTGTGGGTGCATATGTACTTTTTCAGATGTACAACAAAAACCTTTTTGTTGAAAAAAAAAAAAAAAAAATTTCTGACTAATATTCCTCTTGTTCTTCAGCGGGCCTGGAATGTTGCAGATTCCAATGAGAATACCTCTTCACACCAGCAAGAACTGCCAGTCCCTCCTTTACCCACAGGATGGGAGGAAAAAGTTGACAATCTTGGGCGTACATACTACGTGAATCACAATAACAGGACCACCCAGTGGCATCGGCCAAGCCTAATGTATGTATGAAGATTGTATAGCCTTGTTCTATGTGCTCTTTACCAATAACAGCCATCATTAAAGGGATTATGCGGAAAGCTCCCTTATTCGCTGTGCTGTACTGATCAATTGGGGTAGTACGCTAATCCATTTGGTGATCAACTGTTTCAGATTTTTATTCAAAGGCTTTCGGAAGCTGGCTGGGTCTTGGCGGAAAGGGAAAAGCTGTTCTAAGCGATTGTAATCTCACAGTTTTCTGAGACTCTTGACAAACAGCAAATCCATGGAAGAACTAGCTATGTTACCCCTGCTGGTCATTACTACACGTTCAATTGGACAGGGGTGGGGGGGTGGAATTCTACCTAATAGACAAGTGATGTGACAAGATGGGAATCCCCTATTAGCACACATACCTTATTCTCACGAGGACCTTATAATACACACAATGCCTTGTTTATAATGATGGAGGTGTCTACATAATCCTTAACGAACAATCATTATTTTTCCTTTTATTTCTAACTTACTGTAAAAAAAAATACTACTGGAAGCTTATATATATGTTGAAAGGGAATAAAGTGTGGTTCTGTACATATTTTCTTTTTGATGTAGCAGCCTCCTGAATAGATTGCTAGGAAAGCTCGGCACATTTACTTTTTTTTGGCTCCACTGTAACTAGTGGAGCAGTGTGTGATTGCTTTGGACTGTTCTGGGCTGTGCAGGCTGCAGGTTTGATTGCTCCCCCTTGCCTTCTTGAGTATTCCAGAATATAGTGGGTTGAGAGGATGCAAACCAGCCGTCTATATATTTAGTCTTAGCCAATCCCTGGGGAAAGTTGCCCAGTAGGTGGCTGCAAAGTGCATAAATAGTCTGGGGCTTGAGGCAGACCTGTTTTTGTCCAGGAGGAGACGTTCTGAGTCTAAAGGACTACTGCCCTCATGGGCAGCCCAGCTGAAAAATACACTCGTTGCCCAGCTCATCGAGGTCCCAGCTGTGGCAGAGCTCCAAGTATCCAGAGACATTGTGAGTACAGACCTGAAGGCAACATCCTAGTGAATGTTGCTGCTGATATCCCTAGCATATCTTTAGTAGTGCTTGCCTGGCCTGGTGCACTGCTGAAGGTGTCACAGCGCTGATCAGTTTATGGGCTTTTATTGGAGAGACTGTTCTGAAAAATAATATTACACTGGAGTGTGTCCTCAATTTTTTGCTCAGTATTGGTGGAGTATCCCACAACTTCCTATGCCCTATTTAAATTAATCAGTAATACATTTTTAAAAGGCAATCCTTAGACTGTTTATTGAGCCAGAAGAGTCACTTGCTGTGTGCTTGGCTGCTATTTCACTGATCTGGGAAAGGAACCTGGGACAGATCAGCAGTCCTTTCGGGCGGAGTGGGGGGGGGGGGGGGTTGGGGTGTAAGGTACATATATTTTGTTCAGGAACGTTAAACAATTACTCAAAGATATACAATATATATATATATATATATATACATATATACATATATATATATATATATATATTTGGAAAATCTGAAATACTGCATATAAATATGGCTTGTGTTTTTATATATACAGCCAGCTGATGGAGCTGTTGGCTCCTTTTAACATGTTTTACATCTTCTTCTCACCTCCTGTAAATAGCTTATTGTTTACAAAGCTATATACCTCAGGCTGGCATTTTTACACAAAAGTGAGAAAGTCAGAGCAGTGTCCCCTCCACCTACGGCTCAGTTTGAGAGTTCAGTCTGAGAGAGAGAGATAACAAAGTTGTCTGTGCTGCTTTTTAGAAAATCCATAGATCTGTAGGAGTTTGCTGTTAAGTATTAAATAGATATTCACAATCTTAATAATTAAAATAGAAAATACATGCAGAGCCACTATATACACAATTTAAATACACATATGTGAACCACTTTGGTGATTCATATTCCTATGCCAAGACTGTATAGCTAAGAGGGTGACATCACTTTCTTTGTTAGGGCTCATGCACACCACAAACCGCACATAACTGCCTGTTTTTGACTGCATGTTTATATGCATTTGAAGCACGCTTAAATGCGTTTTGCATGTGTTTTGCGCTGTGTTTAGCACAGTTTGCAGTGCATTTTTCTATATGTTTTTAGGCTTTGCCTTCTTGGCATAAAGGAGCCCGATGCAGTGCGTTTATAGCGCTTTCCCTACATTTGATTAATAAAAATGCAGCATGCTCTACTTTTTTTTTTTTTTTTTTTAACTGCACCGCAATGATGTCAACTATGCCTATAGGATTACCTTGATTTTGGGCTGTGTATGCAGTAGGAGTGCAGTTCAAAATGCAGCCAACTGCGTTCTGTGTGAAAGGGCCCTTAAGCCCCGTACACACGGGCAGAATGTCGGGAGACATTTGCCGCTACGACCATATGTCGTTATGTCGATCTGTCTGACAAAAGCTGGCCGAATGGAAAACCAGCAGCCGCCCGACTCCCGATCAGCGCTCTCAGCCAGTGGCAGAAAACGGTAAGCGGAGTGTTCTGGGGGGGGGGGGGCCGTCCCCCTGTCAGAACACAATTTAGTGGGGGGAGATTGCTGGACTAACTTAGCATGGTTAGTACAGCGGCTCCCGACCGCAGCTGTCAGCTTGTTTTGTTGCACGAAAAAACAAACTGTAGTGTGTACCCGGCTTTAGATTTAAAGAATACAGTTGTATCGCCTACCCACCCACTGCCTGATGATTGTCCAATAAGGAGCAGCAACACACTGATGAGTCATCACCTTTGCTCATTCTGCTCTCTCCCTCTGGCAGTAAATGTGTTTGCAGCACAGCCTGATTGGCTCCCAGTGCTGTCCCTCCATCTCCCAATCTGAGTGCTTCTATGCAGGAGATGACCTCAAGACAGATTCCAGCACTTATTCTAGTTTTATGTGAAAACACATTTAATTACATTACGGGAATAAATGCTGCATCAAAGGGTGTTTTATACCTGCTGGGGTTCAACTATAATATGAATATTTCATAAGATCAGCATTACACCTCTGACTTATTTCCACCTATTGCAGGAGTTATAATAAGGCAGCAGTCTGCTGGAGGGCAGATGTGAACAGTAAAAGGTTTCAACACACATGTAATTCATTACAATAGGCCTGCACTGTCTTGTCTGTCGGAGCACTTATGTGAATGATATGGGAGAAAATGTATTCTATAAAACAAGACTACTTATACAAGTGCATTACGTTAAAATATGGAAAGTTACTCCTCCAGTGAAAGGCCATTTCAGTCTGTGTTACTAGCAACTTATTTACTGCCTCAGGCTTAAAGGCATTTCAATTTGTATTAACAGCATGTAGACCCAACAGTAGAACTGCAGATTATTAATAGCTCTCACAAGGGAAGCATATAGGCTGGCATTGCTGGCCTTGTGCTGAAAATGCTGGTCACATTGGACCCTTTTCCTGTCAATATTTTGAGCTATTGGTCTTCCTGCCATAGAGTAAAAATATAGATTTCTCATCCATTGAGACACACTGAAGTTCTTCCACCTTCGGGTTATACTGCCCCCACAGGAGGATTGGACACTCGCAAGCAAAAAACGATATGCCAGCTCAGAGTAACCCTCCCACTACCATCATGTTTCATGCTAGTTTCCTAGGAGGATAGATGTCTTTTCTTCAGTTCTACAGTGTAAAAGACTATCTTGTTTTCATTTTGACTTTTTTCTTCAATCAGTACTTCTTTCAATATTACTGCTAGAGCTTTGTCTCTTCGATTGTAGTTTTCCATCATAGTCATCCTCAGCCTGGTTTTTAGTGTACCACGTCCAGGCACTGCTGGACTTGACACTGTGGGGATAGTTTGGAAATGACCTTCAGGCACTGGGTACTGGCATTGCCTCTGTTTCTGAAGGCTCACCTAGACTCATCACAGGTTTCCCATGGAAGAGTTTTTTGCTGCGTGACTGAGCGCTGACATTACCTGCTGGGTGGAGTGTCGCACGCACATGCTCTTTTCTGCTATACAGCACTGAGAAAGCATCTCCCTGCTGCTGGTCCTGCTTGAAAGAGCCACATGGAACTTCAATCTGTTCCTGTTGCCCACTTACTGTGACCTTGGTCTCCTATGGCTTTACTCTTACCTTGAGCCTATACATTGCCTTACCACCATGCAGCCGCAATATGTCTCAGGTGGCCCCAGCTCACATTCTCTTAACGGTTCTGGGGCACCTTGCAATGCTCCTACTGAGGGCTCTAATGTCTGCAGCCTGGAATCATGTTATCCTTTGCTCTTAGCATCTGTTCCATCTTAAGATTCCTTGTTGGCTCATTTGGGTGTGATTTGATCCTCTCTCTCCTCCTGAGGATTTCACCACAGCCGTGCAAGATTTTGACCCAAATCACCCAGTTGCAGAGACTTTGTCTGATTCTGAGTTGCTCCAGTTCCATAGAACAGACTGCAAAGTCATCTTCTCTGTCTGTAAGAAATGTCATTTTCATTTTTTCACTCCCTAAACTTCCACGTTAAGGCCACCCAAGCTTGGCTCCTTTCCTACCTGCAAGTCCTAGCACTCAAAGTCTGCCAAATCTTCAAACATGCCTTCTTGTGCATTAAGATGCACCCCACTTCCCAGTGGGGGCAGCTTGCATCTCAGATGCTTGGTGCACCCAAGATGGTTCTCTGCCTCCTCCTTGGTTTCTCACCTCTAATCTTCCCATGCCCCGCACAGATTAGCATACCTTCATGGAGCCCTCTGTTTTTTATCAAGGTGTCCTTGCCCCAGTTCCTGTTCCAGGGATTTTATCTCAACCTGTTCACTGTTCCCTAGCCCAAAGAGGAGATTCAACCCCATTCTGGGTCTCAAAACTATGAGTGGCTTCATTCAAGTCTAACAATTCTGTAAGGAATCTGCCAGGTCTGTCATCGGTTCTTTTTACTAGGGCAACATTTTGTTCAACATTTGATAGTTTTCTAAACAGGAATAGTAAGTAAATCTTCCAATGGGAGAACAGGTTTTGGTGGTCTTTTTTTTCCCTAGGACAGGAGGTGATGGGAAATCTACTTAGTGAAGCACAAACGGCAAAAAAAACTAAGACCAAAAAAAAAAAACAAGCAGGGGTTTTAACCAACTTGTAGTACATCCCACAAAAGTTTGGGAGTTAGATATTCGATATAACGAGTTTAGTAACTTCATAGCTGTAAATACTGTATATAATGTATCTGAAATTACAGTTCTAAAAATGTTTTTTTTTCCTCCTACAACTTGATTGAATTTATAATGTTCTATTATGTTTTCTTGACGTTTCCCAGAGATGTTGCATCTGAATCAGATAACAACATCAGACACATACAGCAAGAGGCCCACCGAGTGTTCAGATCAAGGAGGCACATCAGTGAAGACTTAGAACCAGAACACCTGGAAGGAGGAGATGCACCAGAGGTGAGTGGAGCAATATATTTGATTACCCTTCTAATAGGTCATCATTTGTGCCCATCAAGAAAACTTCCATCAAGATCTGAAAAATCTGGTTTAGTTTGAACATTGCAGCAAAGTTGGGATGTGATAGATGGAATACCTAGGGGTCCAGTGTTTCATCCTTCCAAATGAAGTGTCACTTTCTCCATAGAAGGTGCTTGAATTATTTGATTACCTGAATAGCTGTAAAAAAAAAATTGTGATATGCTGTAAACAGGAAAAAGAGAAGTTTCAATTTTTTGTACACATACACTTTAATGGTACAGATGTCAGTGTTTGCTTGAAGTATTGCTTAGCATCACCCTTTATAAATACCTTATAGCCTTCATAATATAAAGGAAATCCAGCACAATCCATACCTGCCTTCTTTAAAGCATAGCTTTCTCTCCAAAAACACACACTGATTTAGATGTTTCCTGGTGTATTTCCATATATGTAGTTGGTTTGTTGTTAGCAAATTTCCTTGGACTTCTGTTAGCGTAATTTAGGTCATTTCAGGGACACATTGGTAGGCTTGTCAGTGGTCCTGTTGTTCACCGTGGAGACTATGTGTTTTGATCTGTGCACCAACGTATCAAGTACCAAACTGGCATGTATGAAATCCATTTAGAGACTCGGAGTCCTGGCTGATTCCTTGTTTACAGCCTGCAATATCACTTGGAGGTTATTACAGAGCAGGGCAGCGGACCCAGCAGCGCACAGCTCACTAATCTGTGCAGTCTCCTGAATACAAAACACCTCCATTGCTTGTCTTATACACAGAGGGGTGCGCAAAGGAACTAGGGGGATGGGAGTGGGGGGGTTGCAACTGCAATGACAATTAATAGGTAACCTTCTTTACCTAGTTCTGCCAAGCATAGATAAATCTTACAAACACACAAAGCATAGCATGCCAGATTATCAGAAAGGCATCCTTTTTCCAGTACATTGGCTCAATGTTTGCAAGCTTTGTTACCAAACTGGGGTCGCTGCATCTGCAACAGTCAGGAGCACATGGATGAATTTAATCAATCTGCATATAAAGCTCAGAGGACAGTCAGGCATGCCAGAACAATCTCATTGCCCTTTGATGCCTTTCCTGGTAGTCTGCTGTATTGACATGAACACGGGGCACTTGGGAGACTGGTTGAACAAAGTGCACAAGCACTGGTTGAGACCGATGAACAACAGGACCATTGACAAGCCTACCAATGTGTCCATTTCTGTTTAGCCCATTGGGAAGAGGAGAGGTTGCATGCACAGTGCCCATGGTGCCAGCTTATCTTGGAGGCTACAAATGTGATCAGTCAAGATTTGTGACATGTAGAGGTATGACCCCCCCCCGAACTATTGGTCTGCAGTGTCCACAGGGCACCCATAGAAATTTGATTATTATTGGATATGACTTTTCAAAGAAAAGTACCATAAAGTTAGCTTGTTAGTATAAAGGAAATGTGGTAGCCTTGTACCCCAAATCCCTTGCATGCTCTCTATAATGCACCTTATTACTATACAGTTTGTGCAGAGTTTCACATTTTGTCTAGAAAAGAACAAAATTTTCTTCTAGGCTTCCCCTTCCCCAGTGACTTACTTTCTGTAAGGCCGTTCATCACATTGCTGGACTAATAAGGTGGGAAAGGGTCGTTATAGAGTACCCTAGGTTTCACAGCTCGCTTAATAATAGAGACATGAAGGTGTGTGCAAACACCTTCATGTACCTACATTTATATGACTAATTCAGCAAGTTTTGGAATAGTCATATTTGAAAGTACGGGGTACCAGTTTTGATATTAAAGGAGTTGTAAAGGCAGAAGGTTTTTTATCTTTATGCATTAAGATAAAAAACCTTCAGTGTGTAGCAGCCTCCCTAGCACCCACTAATTACTTACCTGAGCCCCTTCTCTCTCCAGCAATGTCCACGAGTGTCTTAGCCATCCAGGACACTCCTCCTAATGGGCTGAGACACAGCAGTGGTGCCATTGGCTCCCATGACTGTCAATCAAAGTCAGTCAGCCAATCAGGGGAGAGAGGGGCCGGGACGGGGCTCCGTGTCTAAATTGACACACAGAGCTCTGACTTGTCTCGGGTGCCCCCTGTAGCAAGCTGCTGGCTGAGGGGGCACTTGATAGGAGTAGGGGCCTGGAGCTGCAAAGAGGGACCCGAGAAGAGGAGGATCCAGGCTGCTTTCTGCAAAACCAACTGCACAGAGGAGGAGAGTATAACATGTTTGTTATTAAAAAAAAAGACTTTAAAATCACTTTAAGGATAAAAATCCACAACTTCAGCAGAGAAGAGACTTCTCCAGGTGACTACATGGTGTATTCTACCAGTTTTTCCACAGTATCTCTGAAACACAGAAGACTCTTACACAATTGACTTCAGACATGGGCTGGCGCTTTGCCCTGCCACCTCTAATACTTAATATTTGGTCTGTGAGGGTACCTATCACGGTTACGGGCCAATAGTGAGGCACTGGATGGGGAGAAAGCTTGCAGGAAAGCAGAGCAGGGTGCAGCCACTTAAATATGCATCCAAGTGGAGTATCACCCAGCACAATTTCTGGTGAAGTTGTTTAAGGTCTCCTCAGCAATCCCCTGCTACTCTGTGTCTTTGTTACAATGAAAAATATAGCAGCTACAGACTTCTGGGTTTTCTGAACACATGGCAATCCCAATGCTTAAATCATGAATTACACTATAAGAGCTTTATAAACAAAAAGTTACAGCGCTCAACCTAAAAAAGTGACAATAGTTCTAAATCAAAAAACCATGATGTCAAATGTAAACTCATACAATAATGAATAGTGATGTGAAACCCTTCAAGAATTTCAAAAAGTCAAAAAAATCAATTCAGAAAAGTGACAAAACATTCAGTTCCAATGTGATGTGGTATATATGTGGATAAAGTAAAAAATAGAAGTTCATCCAGACACATAGGTAAAATCTTTACAGATTTGAGCCAGTTAAGAGTCCTGGGAAATATGAGGCCAGAAGTAAAAATTGGGAAGACTTGAGAGGATCCTAACCCAAATAAATGGGAGGCTTACCGGACCAAAGTTGAATTGCGATCAAGTGTGTCAAGGTAATCCGAGGAACTCCCCTTCTGGAAGCGCACGTCACACAATCCAATAACGACCCAGGTTGGTCTTGCTTGAAAGACTAGCAGCCCCTCAATGGTTGTTCCTCTTTAGGGATAGCGTCTTCGTCCACGGAGGGAGGATATCTGTCATCCAAGGTCCCTTCCTCACAGGCAATCCCAGAATTGGGGGTGTACCAAAGGAGGAGAAAAGGCTCCAAATAGTATAAAACCCCAATAATGAGGTATATTTATTGATATAAAACGTATAAAAAAGGTATAAAAAGTTCCAATAAAACAGTAATTAGAGCGCAGCAGATTGGGGTAGGGAATTACCATGGACGAAGACGCTATCCCTAAAGAGGAACAACCATTGAGGGGCTGCTAGTCTTTCAAGCAAGACCAACCTGGGTCGTTATTGGATTGTGTGACGTGCGCTTCCAAAAGGGGAGTTCCTCAGATTACCTTGACACACTTGAGCACAATTCAACTTTGGTCCGGTAAGCCTCCCATTTATTTGGGTTAGGATCCTCTCAAGTCTTCCCAATTTTTACTTCTGGCCTCATATTTCCCAGGACTCTTAACTGGCTCAAATCTGTAAAGATTTTACCTATGTGTCTGGATGAACTTCTATTTTTTACTTTATCCACATATATACCACATCACATTGGAACTGAATGTTTTGTCACTTTTCTGAATTGATTTTTTTGACTTTTTTATATTCTTGAAGGGTTTTACATCACTATTCATTATTGTATGAGTTTACATTTGACATCATGGTTTTTTGATTTAGAACTATTGTCACTTTTTTTGGTTGAGCGCTGTAACTTTTTGTTTATTGAGTTTATTACCAACAGGTTTAGTTGTGGTTTGGCAGCTCACTATATATATATTTTTTGCTCACTTTTTAGTTATATTTGTATTGGTGCCTTAGCGCGGTATCATTGGTCTATACTATAAGAGCTTTGAATCTTCAGATAACTTAGGCCTCCTGACGTTAACTCATTTATGTTAACAGAAATGACTGATTGCGTACCCCCTCTTAGACATACGTGGTGGTGTTGACATCTCTTTTGCTTCACTGAGCTGCTGTCAGTCATCCTGCCACTTAGACAGGAGGGCACAGACACTAAATCTAATGCCAAAGAGCTGATTTGCATAAGATTAGCCCTCCCATTGCCAGGAAGCCAATTAGCATTAGTACACATTTAATTTAGATTTTTTAACAGATCTCTCATTGCTGGGAATGTGACTTAAGTGGTGCAGGTGATGACATCATAGTATGTGTATGTACGTGCCCATGTTTCCTTTCCAATCAGCCATCCAGCTTCTCGAATGGAGTGAGCCAAGGAATGCCATTAAGCAGCGCATTGCTGCGATGCCTTCATAGGGGAGACAGGGTAAGTGGGGAACGTCTCTCCCTTTGAAGATAAATGTGTCCAAAGGCAGAGACTGGCATTCAAGCCGTTTAATCCCTCAAAATGTTAAAACACAAGTAACTGCAGACTACATATAAATAGGCCAACCAGCAAAGTAGCTGACACCTCCGAGTGGGCTGATGTCACTTAAACTATAAAACGCCACCGTCATGCTTTTGGGGGCTCTGCGGATAAAAGCACTTGCTTCCTAACAATGACACAGTGAGATATATTATACTGCTCAGTTTAGAATTCCAGTGTTGTCTTCTTGTGACCTTGAACATGTTAGTCAAGTCTCCATGGCCTGCTCTTCAAAAATAGATGTAAGCTTGACTGGACAGAGAGACAACACTGGGCAGATTTTGTATATAGTACCACCCTAAAAAAAAAATAGTGTTTGCACCCAGCCTTGAAGGACGTGTCATGTATAAATTATTTCTGCATAAATAGCGCGTTCTGGGGTGTGAGCATGTTTTTTTAAATGAACAAAGTGCATCTATTTTGCTGCTTATATTAAAGTGAAACTAAACCCACTGATTTATCGGTTTCCCGAAATAAAGCTTGAATTATAAAAGCTCAATAAATGTTATTAAAGCTCTAGTTAAATATATCAATGTTGTTTCCTGCTTTCTTTCAAGCCTGCCTACTAAGCTCCAGCTCATGCCTCTCATGTATCACATGCCTCTGGTGATACCTGTTGCCACTGTGCTTATGTCAGTTCTCTACCAGTCTTTCAGCCCTCAAATGGCTGATGTCATAGCAGGTCACAGCTAAAATGGCCCCATCCTTGGCAGATAGAAAGGTTTAGTACTTCTTTAAAGTGGATGTAAACCCTCCATATACCCAGTGAAGTGAACAGCCTCAGATGATACACAGAGATTAAATAAATCTCCCTATATACATTTTACATGTATATCTTCTGTCTTCACCTAGATATACTGTTTAGAAAGTGCACGTTCTGTAAAGCCTCGTACACACGGTTCGACGGTCATATGCAAGCAGTCGTACAACCGCTCGTTGTATGATCATCTGACCGTTAGATCATTGCTAGACACTGTGAGACAGCTGATTGGAGGAAAGGCACATGCCCCCTCCCCACACATGCATAGCTTGCCTGTGTATAGTTTAGCAGTCTGCTAATCTATTTATAGCAACCTCCTCCGACACACACTCCTGTTCTCGGAGAGCTTGGCAAAAGTTACCAGGCTGATAACACAGGAATGGAGCAGGGCAAAGCTACGAGACATAGGGCTTTGAAGAGAGATAAGAAAACTGCAGATATATGTGCCCAGCTCAAATTTCATGAATCGAGTTTAAATCCACTTTAAGCATCAACCAGTATGACAGATCCTGCCATCCCTGCCTTAACATTGCCCAGTTTCAAGAGACCACTTGTCTATAAAGTAAAGTGGGTTTGTGCTCATAGCCTACCACCCCAGGAAAATGACTCTTACATATGTTTTTATCTATCTCAGGTGCATTAAAAATCTATTTGTCAGTAGAGCTGGCCGTAGACTTGAAAATGCTGCCATTTTCTCAGGCACAATCCATAAACTCATTGGTTTGGTTTTGCTGATCTTGCACATTTATGTTAATAGGGTGAAGTGTGGCGAGAATGAGGTTAGAACCAATTTATCAAGGGGAAGAGTAGCAATTAGGATGGATTTTCTGACCTATCCAAGCCATGGTTCTCCCCAACAACTGTTGGTTGCCTCATACTATAAATAAGTAGAAGAAATGTATTAAGAATAGCGTTTACCTTTTAGAAAAATCAAGTACATTATTTAGAATAATACGTTAGTTCATATGGACTTGCATGGCCAACTTGATGTTCTGATAGCACTCACCATGTAGTATTTGTTTTTTTATGGTTTTGGACCTTCCCATTGACTTGTAAACTCATGTAAGGTGTTCACTATCTTCTATAAATTCTCTTCTATTTTAGTATATGAATTAAAAAGCAAATATAGAAGCACCTTCTGCTGCAGTAAATAAGGCAATGAATATCAGATTCCCCACAGCTTCTTTAGGTAGATCAGCATCTCAATTCAAAGAGTTTAGCAAATAAATTTTTTTTTCTCCTTCCAGCCATGGGAGACTATTTCGGAGGAAATGAGTTTAAGCAGCGACAATCTGAATACGTCTCTACCACCACCTGCATCCCCTGTCTCTCGGGCCAGCGCTTTGGAACTATCGGAGGAGCTCAACCGGAGGCTACAGATCAGCTCTGAGTCCAATGGGGAACAGTTCAGCTCACTTATTGTAAGTAATGAAACTGCATTTGGCAGAGATTCTCCTCTTTACCACGACATGCCCAGCCTGCAATTAGCTCTGTGTCAACAAATTACTAGTAATTAGAATCCTGGAACTTAATCTAACAAAGATCCCAGCTGAGTGTCAGATGCAACTTCCTTGATTCATGAAAACTGGTGCACAGGAAAAATAAGGTCTTTGTATGCATCCCAGGATTGGCAGGTAAAAACAAAAACAAAAAAGGGCACTCTTCACCACACCTTAAATCCACCCAAGACCTACTTGTTTTTACCATACCCACCTATACTTTTGACAGTCCCACTACCATCTCCACCCAAACCTTTCCCCTGTCTGTGGTTTACCATACCCACCTCTACTTTTAACAGACTGCCTTTGGGACTTCAAGTCTTTGACAGTCCCACTACTATGTGGGCTGTCCTTAGTTCATTATATTATGTGCACTGCAAAATTGAAACAAGGGGTGAGATTATACAGTGACTTCTGAGTTTTTTCTGTGTGCTCTGGTTTACTTTCACTACCCAAAAACTAACAAACTATTAACTTTGAACCCATTTGCCCCTTGAACTTGAACACTACTTGGCCATCCTATCCTATATGAGCTGGTTGACCATTATATTTGATTCTTCAGGGTCAGTAATTGATGCAAATATTTTGGTAAAACACTATGTAATATATAAATAGAAGATAAATAGGGTAATCATTTTTTTTTTTAGTGTGATGAATGTATGAATCCGTTGTGTAGACTCAGAAAATATGGAGTTTCAAGACAGGTGGCGGTAGCTTGAGTGGTTTTCAAGGAATTGATGGGTTGAATATTTGATCTGCTTTGTCTTCCACACTATAATATTTTATAGGATGTTTATAACATGCCAGCCGCTAATGGAATGTCAGATAAGTTCTTAGTTGTCAGGATTGATTTAGTCCAAATATATTCACGGTCAATTACAAACTACATAGGACCATTCACATCAGTCCCATTTCTGCAAAATGTTGTCAAAATGTCATTATATTGGTAAAAATGCATTTGAATCAATAGAGAAAGCAATATTGAGGCGGCTTTGTTTTTATGTTGTTTTTTTTTTTAAAGTGCAGTAGGTTTCAATATTTCCTGAAGGTTTCAGAAGCTCTTTTCATCTATGCTGCAGCTGTTTTTGTGCCGAAAAACAGCCCTGCATAAGCCTCATTAATTTACCTTTTCTTCTTTAAATAGTAAAATACAGTAAACATTTAATAAAATAAACAAAACTACTGTAAATGCACCCAAAAAGCACCACGTCCTGTAAATAAAGAAGTGCTCAAGGGCCGTGAACCCCGGGGTTAAGATGTGTTTTTACCACCCCTCTTCTGCTCCCCCTTTAGATGCAGCAGCTGGGGGTATACACATGCGGTGGCAGGAATTATACTATCTGTCACTTTCGACGGGCATAGTGCCCACCTTGTGTGGCCCATTCAAGGGAATGGGGCTATTGTGTAAGCTAGTGGGGGTTTCAAGGGGTTTAAGCAGGCAATGAGAAGGCGATACAAGGCCTCCTCATCATCTGTCAAATGCTCTCTAAAGAGTTATCATAACCTGGTTTACTCTTCAGGGAATAAAGCAAGTGTGACCAAGCCCTAAAAAATTTAAGGCTTTTTCAAACAAATTTTGCCTCAAAAGGAACAACTTCAGGGAACTTTAGCTGCCAGTGAAATCAATTTTCAATGGAATCACTCTGCTCATCCCTCATCCCTACCATACTTATATATAAATGTCAATTCAATTACTAGTAGGTTCCTGAATTACAAGGAAAAACCTGAAACACTTGCAGGAAACATGCAGTTGTTATTATTATACAGGATTTATATAGCACTGACACTTTATGCAGCACTTTACAACTGGAGGGTAGACAGTACAACTACAATATACTTTAATACAGTAGGAATCAGAGAGCCCTGCTCATTAGAGATAACAATCTAAGAGGGAGGGTCAAGAGATACAGGAGGTAATAACTGGAGGATATGCTGATGGAGAAAATAAATGTGCAGTTGTTAAGGGGGGCCAGATGGACTTCTCTGAAGAGATGAGTTTTCAGGGATCGTTTGAAGGTGGACAACGTGGGAGATAGTAGGACAGAGTGGGGTAGAGCATTCCAGAGGATGGGAGAGGCCTGGGTGAAGTCCTGCAGGCGAGCATGGGATGAGGTGACAAGGGAGCTAGAGAGCAGAATGTCTTGGGAGAAGGAACGAAGAGAACGATTTGGTTGGTATTTTGAGACCAGGTTAGTGAAGTAGCTAGGGGCCAATTTGTGGATGGCTTTGTAAGTTATTGTTAGCATCTTAAATTTAATTAGGTGGTTGAGTGGCAACCAATGGAGGGATTGGCATAGAGGGGTAGCAGATTCCGAGATCGTAGCATTTGTGAGGGAGCAGGATCCAGGGAGCAAAGTGGTTAGATGGGTGTTAGAAAAAAGTTTAGAAACTTAGTTAACACTAGCAGGGTTGAATGAGGGAAGTAATGATTGTACCTGTGAACAGTGAGGAGGCAGAGATAGTATTTTAGGAGGGCAGATTTATATTGGTTGAAGTCATCCTGGGAGTGCGGCTATGTTTTCTGAGACTTCTGGTGTTGTCTGTTTTCCAGGGCTGTATCGGTCGCTCCTGATTCTGCGTGCAGTGATGGGGGAGAGCTTGTCTAGGGAGGATGATAGTAAGCTGTTGTAGACAGCTCATGAACATGCTATTTCCATGCAGATAGTGTGGCTAATGGGCTTCAAACCCGAGCCTGTTATGACCTTTAAGGTCATTGAGTTACCCACCTTGCTACTGCATGACAGTAAACCCCCTTCTCTACAATTTCTTATGCCATAGAAACACTTGAATACAGACATGCCAAATTCACATGGGACAATCATGAACCACAAGCTAAAACTTTACCATAGCAATCGTTACTTTCAGGCATGTAATTTCATTTCAGCTCTCATTGGCTGTCATTGCTGAAAATACGTTTTTTGGGGGTTTGGCTCCGCCACTCTCTCCTTGTTGGCTCACTGGCTGTGATTGACAGTAATGGGAGCCAATGGCTACTGCTGCTTTCTCAGCCAAAGAGGAGGGAGAGGCCCGAATCCGCTTGGGCTCTCATGCACATCGCTAGATCAAAATGGGGCTCAGGTAAGTTTTAGGGGGACTGGGGGCCTGTTGCACACAGAAGGTTTTTTACCTTCATGCATAGAATGCTTTACCACCACTTTAAGTTGTGGATGTGTATGGATTATTTTTGGGGAACATGGATATAGTTTAATGTCACTTTAAACACAGGATTTGGTTTTTGGTTGCTGTGAGCAATGCTTTCCTTTCTATCAACGAGGGCCGTTAATCTCTGGGATATTGTTCCATTGCTGAGCTGAATCACTCTTCTGACTTAGGGATAATACACTAACCACAGAAACCACGTTTTTTTCTTCAATGCAGCAAGCAGCTTGGGAAAGGCATAAGGTAACAATTATTATGAATCTCTCCAATTTGGTCATTTTTTCTTTAAATGTATTCTTTATTTATGTCTTTTCTTTTTTTAATGTTAGGGGTTGTATGGTGTTACTTTTTATACTAACACAACTTGGATGTTGTCAATGACTTTGCTGAAGTTGTACATTAACAATTCTTTCTTAAATCTTGTCTTTTCAGCAGCGGGAGCCATCATCTAGATTACGGTCTTGCAGCGTGACTGACAGTGTCGCTGAACAGGCTCAACTGCCCATGGTAAATTCCCCCTTCCCTCTTTTTTTTTTTTTCATTTACCTCTTGATACTGCTGATCTTTTTCCTGTGGTATGGTGGACAACACAAAGGCAACGATGTTAAAGAAGAATATCAAAAATTTCTTGGCAACTTTTCTTAAACTGGAAAAAGGCTATATCGTGTTTCTCCTTACCTTTTTGGGGGTTTGCGGGTCTTTTCTAAGTTACTTATTGATTTAAGTGATCACTAACTTTTGGTTACCTTGTCAGTGATTACAGAAAACATGTCTGTTGTCTTTTCAGGTTTTGAAAGTTTCATTTGGAATATGTATTAGGCAGCGCTATCTTCTTGTTTTATAACCATTTTGTGTGTTTGAAGAGATCAACTGAAGACCTTTTTACTTCTTACTGTTTCATAATAGCAACTCTAAAGCTGGCCACACGCTAGCATATTTTCAAATGAATGTTTGTACGACATTCTTATGAAAATTCTCAGTACATTTGACAAATGGAGCTCGAAAGTACTTAAAAATGTCATCATCTTTTTCACTTTTAATTTCGGAGTGACTGGACTTCAATTGCTAACTGCTACACTAAAGACTTGTTACACCTAAAAACATTTTAGTTAAGGATCAACCACTTGCCGGGTGTTTTGTATCTATTAGGTCCATGTCATGAAAAAATCTGTTTGCAGCGGTTTGTAGCTTAAGCAGTATCAATCTAGTTAGCGTTTCCCTTTCACCAAGCCGCACTCTGATTCCATCCCTCATAAAACTTTATTAGCAAGAACAAACACACAAAGCAGTCTCCACCTGCAGGCCACCCCACGCTGACATCTTTGTTGAGTGCGGTCTTGTGTTCAACTTGGTGAAAGTTGAATGGGGCACAGGAAGGCTCCCTTAGGCCTGCACTTGATATTCATGCCATCATTGCTTATGAACATTAAGAAGAGTTTTGGAGCAGCACCTTTTCTTTGGATTTGCAATCTGGTTCAGTTGCTTGGAATTCTTGATTGGCAGTCAATGAAGAGTCTGAATCACAGCAATTCCATTAGCTTGGTTCCATGAATAGGTTTTTGCAGTTTGGAGCGAAACTGTCAGCTTCAGTAAACACTCGTCTCATTTTGAAGACTAGGATTTTTGGTAGGGAGGAATATCTCAACGCAGGAATCTCTCAGAGGTATTAAAATACAGAATTAAGTTGGTCTTTAATGAGACTATGTACAGTATAGACCTTTTATAAAGAGATATTATCAGAATTAGCTGTTCTCTGTGTAGGAGATTGACTATCTTTCATGTGATTTCACTGGCAGAGGCAATTTTCAGGTTGAACTTCATAAAAAAAAAAAAAAAAAAAAAAGAGTGGCAGTGCTTTTAAATAACCGTGGAAGCATCTGCAGCATTGTCACCCACTTCTACCTGCCTCAGTCATCAGACTACACATGTGCCTCTTTTCCCTAGCAAACCATTCAGGAGAAGGCAAAATTGCTTCCATCTTGTCTTTTCAGCAGCGGGAGCCCTCATCTAGATTACGGTCTTGCAGCGTGACTGACGGTGTCGCTGAACAGGTGCAACTGCCCATGGTAAATTCCCCCTTCCCTCTTTTTTATTTATTTCATTTACCTCTTGACACAGCTGATCTTTTTCCTGTGGTATGGGGGACAACACAAAGGCAGACTCTTTAAGAGATGTTAAAGAGTAATATCAAGGCAACTTTTTGTAAACAGGAAAAAGGCTGTATCGTGTTCCTTCTTACTCTTCGGTGGTTTGCGGGTCTTTGCTAAGTTACTTATTGATTTAAGTGATCACTAACTCTTGGCTACCTTGTCAGTGATTACAGAAAACATGTCTGTTGTCTTTTTGGCTTTTGAATGTTTCATTTGAAACATGTATTGGGCAGCGCTTTTACTTTCTTCTTGTTTTATAACCATTTGGTGACTTTGAAGAGGAAATCTTATCAACTGAAGACCTTTTTACTTCTTTCTGGTTTATAATAGCAACTCTATAGCTGGCCACACACTAGCAGATTTTCAATGAATGTTTGTATGACATTCTTATTGTACATTAGACAAATGATGTTCGAAAGAGCTTCAAAATGTTGTTGGCTTTTCCACATTCGATTTTGAAGTGAATGGACTTCACCAAACAAAAAAAACATCTACTCTTGGAAATTTGTTCAAGAAAAATTTTCAATTCAGATTTTGCCATCACTGCAGTTGAAAATTGACATCAAACTTGACTCCTCTCACAACTTAAAAATCAAACTAAATTCTACTAATGTATGTCCAGCTTAAAATTATTGACTGCTATACTAAAGACTAGTTATGTCTGAAAACATTTAATTTGAGAATCAGCCAATCGCCGGGTGTTTTGTATCTATTAGGTCCATGTCACAAAAAAATCTTATTGCAGCAATTTGTAGCTTAAGCAGTATCAATCTTGTTAGCGTTTCCCTATCATTAAGTTGAACACAAAGTCGCACTTTGATGTGGTCGCTCTTAAAACTTTATTAACCAGCACAAACACACAAAGTAGTCTCCACATGCAGATCACCCCACTCTGACACCTTTGTGTGTCTGTGCTGGCTAATAAAGTTTTATAAGTGCCAGCATCAGAGTACGACCTTGTGTTCAACTTGGTGAAAGTGGAACGGAGCATAGGCAAGCTCCCTTAGGTCTACACCTGCTATATACTGCATCATTGCTTAGGAGGATTAAGAAGAGTTTTGGAGATGCACCTTTTCTTTGTATTTGCAACCCTTCGAGTTTCATTTGCTGGGAATTCTTACTTTGCAGTCAATAAATAGTCTGGGTCACAGCGATTCCAGCAGCTTGATTGTATGATTGGGTTTTTGCAAAGTTTGGAGCAAATTTATCTGCTTCAGTAGTCACTCATTTTGAGAGCTAGGATTTCTGGTAGAAAGGAATATCTTGTCACTGGAATCTCTCAGAGGTATTAAAATACAGAATTAAGTTGGTCTTTAATGAAAATATTTACAGTATAGACCGTTATATAGAGTTATCAGATCTTTTCCAGTGACCCATACCAGAGTCAGCTGTTCTCTGTGTAGGAGATCAACTGCCCCTGATGTGAGTTTGCTGGCACAGGCCATTTTCAGGTTGAGCTTCATAAAAAAGGGTGGCAGTGCTTTTAAACAACTGTGGAAACATCTGCAGTGTTGTCACCCACTTCTACATGCCTCAGCCATCAGACTACAAATGTGCCTCTTTTCCCTAGCATTTATTCAGGAGAAGGCAACATTGCTTCCATCTTGTCTTTTCAGCAGCGGGAGCCCTCATCTAGATTACGGTCTTGCAGCGTGACTGACGGTATCGCTGAACAGGCTCAACTGCCCATGGTAAACTCCCCCTTCCCTCTTTTGTTTTTCCTTCATTTACCTCTTGACGCGGCTGATCTTTTTCCTGTGGTATGGTGGACAACACAAAGGCAGACTCTTGAAGAGATGTTAATGAGTAATATCAGAAATTTCATGGCAACTTTTTGTAAACAGGAAAAGGGCTGTATCATGTTCTTCCTCACTTTTTGGTGGTTTGGGGATCTTTTCTAAGTTACTTATTGATTTAAGTGATCACTAACTTTTGCCTACCTTGTCCAGGATTACAGAAAACATGTCTGTTGTCTTTTCGGCTTTTGAAAGTTTCATTTGTATGTATTAGGCAGCACTTTTACCACCTTCTTATTTTATAACCATTTGGTGTGTTTGAAGGGGAAATTTCACCAACTGAAGACTCTTAACTTTTAATGTTTTATAATTGCAACTCCAGGGCTGGCCACACACTAGCAGATTTTCAAATGAATGTTTGTACAACATTCCTATAAAAACTCTCAGTACTTTTGACAAATTGACAAATGGAGTTTGAAAGTACTTCAAAATTTTGTTGGCTTTTTAACATTCAATTGTGCAGTGAATGGACTTCACCAAATTGTCTACTCTTAGAAATTTGTTCAAAAAAAAATTCCCATTCAGATTTTGCAGTTGAAAATGGATATAGAACTTGACCCCACTAACAATTAGAAAATTAAACCAACATTACAAAAACTAAACATTTCAAACTAAATCCTACTAGTGTATGTCAAGCTTAAGATTACTAACTGCTATACTAAAGGCTAGTTACGCCCAAACACATTTCTGTTGAGGATCAGTCACTCGCCAGATGTTTCATTAGGTCCATGTCACAAAAAAATCTGATTGCAGCAATTTGTAGCTTAAGCAGAATCAATCTCGTTAGCATTTCTCCTTCACCAAGGCACACTCTGATTCCATATCTCATAAAATTTATCAACAAGCACAAACACACTAAGCAGTCTCCACCTGCAGGCCACCCCACTCTGACACCTTTGTGTGTTTGTTCTGGCTAATAAAGTTTTATGAGTGACAGCATCAGAGTGCGACCTTGTGTTGAACTTGTTGAAAGTGGAGCAGAGTCTAAGCTGGCTCCCTTAGGCCTGCACCTGATATACACAGCATCAATGCTTAGGAGAATTAAGAAGAGTTTTGGAGCGGGACATTTTTGGATTAGTAATACTTAGCATTTCAGTTTCTTGAAATTCTTCCTTTGCAGTCAATGAATAGTCTGGGTCACAGCGATTCCATTAGCTTGGTTCCATGATTGGGATTTTGCCATTTGGAGCGAAATTTTCAGCTTCAGTAACGACTTTTTTAGGACTAGGATTTTTGGTAGAGAGGAATATCTCAATGCAAGCATCTCTCAGAAGTATTAAAATACATACTTAAGTTGGTCTTTAGTCAGAATATGTACAGTATGGATAGAGAAATATTTCCAGGTATGACATGTATAAGACTGATTTCTGGTTGAATTCATACATAAAATTATGAAGACTCTCTACGA